>JABACO010000012.1:9365776-9632254 GCA_013339895.1 Ephydatia muelleri | reverse complement strand
GAGGGAAGAGGAGGGGGAGACAAGGGAGGGAAGGGAGGTGCAGAGGAGGGGGAGAGAAAGGGAGGGAAGGGACCGTGGAGGAGGAGGGGGAGAAGAGAGAAGGGAGGGAAGGCGATGGAGGGAGAAAACGAGGGAAGGGAGCGGGAAGAGGAATGGTTGTCGGAAGAAGGGGAAGGAAGGGAGGGAAGAGGAGGGGCGAGAAAGGGAGAGGGAGAGAAGGAAGCGAGGGAAGGAGGGAGAGGAGAGGGGAGAAAGGGAGGGAAGGGAGGGAGAGGGGAGAGGAGGGGAGAAAAAGAGGGAAGGGAGGGGAGAGGAGGGGGAGAAGATAAGTGAGGGGAAGGTGAGGGGGAGATGAGGAGAGAGTGAGAAGAAGGAAAACGGAGGGGAGAAGAGGGGGAGAGAAAGGGAGGGGAGAGGAGGAGGAGAAAGGGAGGGAAGGAGAGAGGGGGGAGAAAGGGAGGGAAGGGTGCTTACTGGGCCTGCGTTAGTGCAAGATGGTGAAGTTGGCTCCATTGTCTTTGGGTTGTAGGTAGTAGGATGAGGACTTGAAGTTGATGTGCAGTTTAGTGGCCAGTGACATGTCAGTAGCCTTGGGGAACCTGCTCTCTTCATCCAGCAGAGCCAACAATCCCATCGGACGCTGGAGAAATTGTTGAGCAAGTTTACAGTCAGGGAGGTGGTAGGGTGTAGGGGGAGGGTGGGGAGGGTGGGGAGGGTGGGGAGGGTGGGGAGGGTGGGAAGGGTGGGGAGGGTGGGGAGGCAAAACAACAAACATGTCACTGTGATGGGGCAAGAGGTCTGGTATGAATGTAGGGAAAGAGAAGGAGAAAGGGGCCTGGTGGGTGGTGGGAATGGGGATGAAAGAGGAGAGACTGGTCATGGAGGATGATCCTTACATTCAGCAGAACCTCCAGAAGAGGTCTGTTGTCTGTGTAGGTGACCACATGGCCAAGAATCCCTTCTCTTTCGTACTCCTCCTAAATAGAGAACAGGTGGATGGCATAAATTTCTGCCCTTCACATTAGATCATTGGATGGTCCCTGGATACCAGCCCTGGATACCAGCCCTGGATACCAGCCCTGGATACCAGCCCTGGATACCAGCCCTGGATACCAGCCATATCATGCATGCCTCAATGATATGTTCTGCTCGCTCATGCCCCCTGCTATCTGGTCCCCCCTCCCACTTCCATACTTGCTCCCAGGCAAAGATGTGTTGGTTGAAATAGAACTGCAGTTGTTCATTGGCTATGTTGATGCACAGCTGCTCAAATGAGTTCTGTCGAAAATTTTCAAATCCAAAGATGTCAAGAATCCCAATACTGTGCAGCTTATGGGCTCTAATAAGAGAAAGGTGAGGAGGAGATGGGAGAGAAGAAATGGCCACCAATATGTGGTACACACTAGTAATGTGATAACAAACACATTTTCTATGCAACACACACACACACACACACACACACACACGTGCACACAGACATATACACACATACATATGTACACACATGCACACATACACATGCACACACATACACACATACATATGCACACACACATGCACACAGTACTTTTCTCGGGGAGGGTTCAGTGTTGGGTTGATCTTGTTCACGATCCAGTTGAACAGCCTTCCATACAAGGCCTTGGCCATTGCATCTCGACAGTTGATGGCTTGCTCAAGTGTGTTGGACCTTGTGATGGTCTCTCCATGCGTGATCACTTGAGATGATGTCAGCACAGAGCCAATGCGCGTTGGATCAACACCAAGCAAACTGCCCACTGCACAGGGGAACAAGTCATCAAGCCTAAGTTACTTTGACACAAAGCATACCATCGGTTACAGAGTCCCATCCAGCTATCATGCTCACTTCAATGTGAGATTTGAAGTCATTATCGATTTTGATGTCCCCAATGTTCAAGATGGCCGCCAGTATACTGCATATGCTATCAACTCCTGATGGCAATTATTTGTTACTTATAAATCAAGCAGTGTAACGGTTTCTATGGTAACAGCTTACCTGTTGGGTGAAGCCAAACAGTTTGCAGGCATTCTCCACTAAATCAAACTTCTCATTAAAAGCCATTCTCTTCTGACTGGCCTTCCCTGTACCTCTGTGCTCTAGGTACCTGTGGTGGATATGGGGGAGGTGAAAGATGTGGCCCAACCCCCTCTGCCATAACCAAGGCCCCAGACCCTTCTAAGATCTAGCCTCTGCATGTTGATCTAACCTGTACTGATGACCTCCTCCCAGCTTGAATTTGGCCAGTTGCTGCCGTGCTGACAGACCAGACAGAAGGTAATAGAAGATGTGAAAGTTCCTCTCACGCCTGCAAGTGACAACAGAAGATGTTAGGGTGTTCTAGCCCTGCCCACTCCTTACCTAGCCCTGCCCACTCCTTACCTAGCCCTGCCCACTCCTTACTTGGCCCTGCCCACTCCTTACCTGGCCCCTGCCCACTCCTTACCTGGCCCTGCCCACTCCTTACCTGGCCCTGCCCACTCCTTACCTGGCCCTGCCCACTCCTTACCTGCCCTGCCCACTTCTTACCTGGCCTGAGAGACTACTCTGGACTTCTCCAGCAGGTACTCTGATATGTGAGCTCCAATTATGTGTCCTTCAGGTGTGAAGTGCAGTTCCAGGTACTTGCCAAATCGTGAGGAGTTATTGTTGATGACAGTGCGCGCATTACCGAATGATTCAAGCAGAGGGTTTGAGCTGATGTGATGCACACCATATATGGAAGGACATATTTTTGATCATTGATAGATCTTAAGTTAACACCATTCGTGCAGTGTCAGCATTAAGTGTGTGTGATGACATCACAGATAACACACCCAGACATCATGCCATTGCAGGTTGACACAGATGGTTGACACAGATGGGAAAAAAGCTGGCAATACGAAACTGCATGATCAAAAACAAAAGATTATATGTTTGATACTTTGTGAAGTAATGTAACCAACTGGATATGAAGACCTATTATAGAAGTAAATATGATATTCAATGATTCAAGCTAAATGCCAAGCACCATCATTAGAGAGTTACAAAGGACACACAATGAGCTGCAAGGTAAGGACTCATGAAGGTGTGGTACTGCAAGGTAAGGACTCATGAAGGTGTGGTACTGCAAGGTAAGGAGGACTCATGAAGGTGTGGTACTGCAAGGTAAGGACTCATGAAGGTGTGGTACTGCAAGGTAAGGAGGACTCATGAAGGTGTGGTACTGCAAGGTAAGGACTCATGAAGGTGTGATACTGCAAGGTAAGGACTCATGAAGGTGTGGTACTGCAAGGTAAGGACTCATGAAGGTGTGGTACTGCAAGGTAAGGAGGACTCATGAAGGTGTGTGGTACTGCAAGGTAAGGACTCATGAAGGTGTGGTACTGCAAGGTAAGGACTCATGAAGGTGTGGTACTGCAAGGTAAGGACTCATGAAGGTGTGGTACTGCAAGGTAGGAGAACTCATGAAGGTGTGGTACTGCAAGGTAAGGACTCATGAAGGTGTGGTACTGCAAGGTAAGGACTCATGAAGGTGTGGTACTGCAACGTAAGGACTCATGAAGGTGTGGTACTTCCCAACATCAGTTGTATAACATCAAAATTACAATTAATAGCACTTGATTTTAGGAATTTTGATTATATTGGCTGATATAAGAGGACAAACAAACATGCAGATCAAAGAAAATGAAGCTAACACAGCAATGGTCATAATTCCTATGAAGAATGTTTATAAAGAGTATCATATCAAACAAAAGCACATAATATAAAAACTGCAGTTCACTGATGAATATTGGAGTACTTCATACACACTTTTTATCCACAACAACACATTCCAAGCCACGTTTCTCTCTCCTCCCTTACTCCCTTCCTCCCTTCCTCCCCATCCCGCATATGATAGATATGTATTAAGCAGTTCCTGCTCTGTCCTGGTCCAGCCATAACAACTACAGAACTACATGAATTTGTCCTACAACACAACTTGCTTTCATTTTTAAATGATGCAATTTCTATTCCCATTGTCACCAGAGCCGGAACATACCAGCTAGGCGCTTAATGGTAAGGTCCATTCTATGACTACCATAGATGGAAAATAACAGAGCGTTGCAAGATTCGATATAAATATGACTCTTACCCAGTTCTGTTACTTGCACTGGGAGCAATCTCTGCCCACGTGTGCCCCGGGCCCCAACACGCGCGCTTCGTGACGTTTTAACACCATCACTACAGTGGCTGCGCATTGAATGACCTTAACGTGAAACAATGGGCAGTATGACGGCATTGCGCTTTGTGGGCCCATCGGATCTTTACAATGCTTCGGAAAGTACGTGATATGTATGTGAAGGCTTAGATTTATAAGGTTTGTGTACGTCGCAAACATCGGATAATGGTATCTTCTAATAACAAGTACAATTTATATACCTGTAAAATTTTCTCTTCCAGTTTCTTTGTTTCTGCCCTTCCCAATCTCATGAAGTGTTGAACCAGCAGGTTGGAGGCTTCAGTCTTTCCAGACCCGCTTTCCCCCGACACAACGCAGCACTGGTTTTTGCCATCACGGGTCATAGATGAGAAAGCTGAGTATGCGACTCCATAGATGTGTGGAGACTCGTGACGACACAGGGAATTGCAGTAAACCTTTGCATACTAAGCAGAATAGTACCAGCATACTGAAAAATCACATCGAGAAAGACACAAATGGTTGGACAAACTAACGCTTTCGTCATAGATGATAAGCTTCTTAAAAGGGTTGACTGATACAAGCACATCTCCAACATTGGTGTATATAATTCCTTTCTCGTATCTCTTCATCAAGTGAGCAATCAACACATTCTGAAATTGTTAATTTGTCTGAAATCTGCTTTCTAAGGTGAAGCCTGAAGTGTAACCCACCTCATCAATCACTTCAAGTGTGGCCAAGTCCTTAGTTAATTCTTGTGTGCCCACTGTTTTCAGGAAACAGAACCTTTTGGGAAACACGCAAGTCATTCTGCGATGAGGCACACACAATCTTCTACTCTCGTAAAACACCTACCCTCATCACACACACACACACACACACACACACACACACACGCACACACGCACATTCTGCTCTCATAACACATCGAGACACAACACACAACTTACATACCATCACTTGGGTAATTCTCACACTCTAAGCATATAACCTGCAAGCCAGTCTCCTCCTCTATCCCTTGGCTTAACAGACCCATCAGATACTCACTTGGTAGGAGCATTGCGTGCCTCAGATTCATGTGGGCTCTCTGGTTCCGAGCTTGCATTTTGGTAAATGTCCATCAGGGCCATCAATTTTTTCCGCAACTATTGTATAATTATCATTTTGAATGCACACCGCATATATATGTTTGAAATGAATAAATTGCACAGCTTCTGCATAGAGACTTGCCATTTTGGGATCTGATGGGACAAAATGAATGAAGTCGTGCTTCAGGAGCTCACTGGCTGTTGGGCGCTCCTCAAAGTTCTTATTAAGACACTGTGCAATGAAGTTGTTCATTGCTTTTGACCACCGAGACGGAACCTGGACCGTTGGAGGCTTGTTTCTGGATGAAGAAAAGAGGCACCTCTCACATTTGGCTCTATTGGCATTAAGCAACACCATTCATGCAGATGTCATAGGAGCTCATCTTGCAAGGTGTCGGAGAGTCACTGACTGACCGTGGGATTTTGAACAAAGCTCTCAAGGGGTTCTCTCCAAACAGAGGAGGAGTGCTGTCTGCCATTTCAATAGCAGTGATCCCCAAGGACCAGATGTCTGCCCGAACATCATAATCAGAGTCATACTGCTGCTCGCAAGCAATGACCTAGTGTGTGCATCAAAGGAACCGCTGTAAACAACTGCAGATATTCATCACTGGGGCATAACTGGAGTACCACACAAATCTATTCGCATATGTTTGCCAACATACTCCTCATTGGTTAGATCTAGTACAATGCATAATGTCTTACTTCGGGAGCCATCCAGTATGGCGTGCCAATGGCTGTGTGGCGTCTGCTGTTGACTGAGCCCACCAGCGCAGAGACGCCAAAGTCAATGACCTTGACATGGGCATCGTTGGTGAGGAGGACGTTGTGGCCTTTGACATCGCGGTGCATCACTCCGCTGGAATGCAAGTACTTGAGCGCCTCGAGCACCTCGCGAAGAATGTAGGAGATGACGTCTTCTGGTAGCTCCGCCCCCCTGTTCCGCATCTTTTTGACCAGGTCTGTCACGGCACCCCCAGAACACAACTAGAGAAAGAAGAAAGGAGAAGAAACACGTGGGAGGAAGATGTAAGTTGGAATGAAGGAAAGAAGGAATTCGAAGATGAGAACGATAGACAAATAAGGCGTGCACTTAGGGGAAAGGCATGCGCGCAGGTAGGGACGCACACGCGTCGAGTGCAGTATGTACAGTATAGTCGCACTTTCACACATTGTACTCGAAGCTTCTCCTTTATTTTCGCAGCAGTCGAACTAACCTCCATTACTATCCAGATCTGCTCCTCAGCGACTGAATCTCGTTTCACAAATGCGCCAAAGAACTTCACAAGGTTCTGGTGGGCGGAGTGGTGCTGAAAGACGTTCAGTTCGGCCTTTATGTCTTCTTCCTTCTCTAGCACGGCGTCCATCACTTTGACCGCAGCGATTTGGCCCGTTTGTAGGTTCCGTCCCTTGAACACCTCTCCGTAGTTTCCTTCTCCTGTGCGAAAGCTACTGTTGTAACACGGTAAGCAAGGGTGCCGGCACTGACCTATATTTTCAACCAGTTCCCAGATGCCGTTCGGACTCGGGAAGTCCTTCACAAGCTGTAGAGTCTCCGCATACATTTCGCTATCACAGACACCAGCGGGCAAATCTATATGTTAGGAAGCGTTTGACAAGACGCGCATGATCCATTGTGCGCCTAGATGATCAATAGAGCCCCACCCATCCGCGTATCCGGAACATTTGAGCCCCACCCACCTATGACGGAAACTTGCCACCTCGAGTCGCTTAGAAAACAAAGGGAAATAGATAGGTACCACCAAAGCACTAACAAACAATCATGTAGCCTGACAGATGATTCGAAGAGTACTCAAAAGGTTGGTGTCTATTTTAGAGGAAAGACCACTTCCAAGCTGCCTCAACTGTCTCTCCTTTCCTCTCGGGCCCCTCCGAAATAGGTACCACCTTCTGTTGCAGAGGCAGTAGGTCAAATCACGCGATTGGTGGCAGCAGACTCGTACCACCGAGTGTTCATGAGCGGCAATCTGGCCAAGATGAACCGAAGGTACACGGTAAGTAGTGCGGAGACGTCGCCATGGTAATTATACTTTACAACGATTCGTTCAGTCAACAGAGTATGCTATGCAATGGTAGCTGCATCGCCTTGGTCGTCTCCCAGTGCAGGATTGATTCCGTGTATATAAAAATGAGATATTGCATGATGTGTCCGCATTGTAAACGTTCGATTACAGCGTGTGTATATAGTCAGACTATGCGCGTGACTATAACAGCAAATATAACCTTTGGTTAGTTGTGTGCGTTTATACTAAAGTTATACCAAAGTTATACCAAGTTAGAAGTTATATATCGGTATTTGATCCACACATACGCAACGAACCACACGCCACTGGTTATATAAGTCCAAACGCTAGCTGGGATGAGCTTATGCTATAAAGACGTTAGACGCAGAGTTGCGGAGGCGTGTCGCAATGACAAAGCGCTCGGTAGAGATTAAATATTATTTCGGACCGAAGCTCGAAGTGCCAAAAAAAAAAAAGGTGACCGCCAGGTGACGTGCTAAATAAATGGAGATTATCCCCGTACACAAGCAATGATTATTGGCATGGAGCTGCATGGTTTCCTCTCTGCTACGGTCCAACTCGATTGCTTTATCTTATTCATGAACCAATGAATTGTCCCACCCCCCGCAGCTCCTTCACCCCCTCCTCCCACCTCCCTTCCTAAAATGGAACCAGTGTAATGCGGTGGTATCCGGTTAAAGAAGTGGAGTAGAAATAATCTGCTAAATAGTCTGAAGTGCTTCATCCCCCCCCCCCCCCCCCCAAAATAAATAATGGCAGCAAATCCATAACTGGTAGGCATGCGCGTTGTTATGCCTGCCGCAAATGCAGCCAGTGAGCGGTCTTTCAGTGCTCTGAAGCGAGCTGTCATATTTAGCTATATGACTTCAGACAAGGCTCAACCACTGTGCAGTTGCATCCAAAAGCGCTCCCCTCTGATAAACGTGTTACATTCAAAAATCTGTCGGTATAGTTAAAACGTTAATCATGCACAACGCGCCTTAATATTTGCTCATGTTATACTTTCTACATGTAATAGGGCGATTCATTCATATATGCATCGTAGGATAATATAGCTCAAGGGATTGCTTATAAAATCGCTAGTTTGCAAATGATATCACGATGGGGATCACTATTCAAGTTACACCGCCCCCTCCCCCCCCCACACTTAAGGGATAGGCTGGGCGCCGAACACCCGCTACAATGATGGAAGCGCTCCGGTGGTAGCACTATGGCTCTCTTTCTGCATATGGACTCATTTCCTTCAAGTCCCTTCCCCCCCATCCCTGAAAAAAAAAGAAAAAAAGAAAAAGAGATGGAAAATAAATTCACAACAAAAAAAAAAAACGCGTCGAATCAATTCTTGATTTCCAATTGATTCATTACTTACATTCTGGTACGAAATGATTACATACCTGGTACGAACATTTTGTACCAGAATGTATGTGATACATCAATTGGAAATCAAGAATTGATTCGACACGCCGGCTTTTTACATACGAAAAGATGGCTGACACAGGCGTAGAGAAGACAACAACTCACTACTATTCTCTGTTTCACCAGAGGGAGAATTCCCATTGAGTGGTGTTACCTTGGATTGCATTGCCGTACGACTTTGGGGAGGAAATTGGTCGCCTCGAACGCCACACCTAGAGATTTACAAGCTACACTGGTTATTTTAAAATACATTTCTATCGTCTTTATAGTCGAACAAATCGGAAGGATTTGAATGTATAGTCGACCTTGACTCGGTTCGAAAATATCACCGAACAATACATGCGTTTAGCAGGGTGGGGGGGAAGGAGGGGTGGGAGGGGAGGAGGGTGGGGAGGGGAGGAGGGTGGGGAGGGGAGGAGGGTGGGGAGGGGAGGAGGGTGGGGAGGGGAGGAGGGTGGGGAGGGGAGGAGGGTGGGGAGGGGAGGAGGGTGGGGAGGGGAGGAGGGTGGGGAGGGGAGGAGGGTGGGGGGAGGAGTAGTGGGAGGGGAGGAGGGGGGGTGGGAGGGGTGGGGGACACAGTGGTTTGAGATGATGACATGGGCTATGGGAATGATGTATTAGTTTGAAACAGTTTTGTAACTCACTATACTACTTGAAATTCAAGACAAAAAATGAAATTGATGAAGTTTGAATAATGTGAACTAACTTAAAGTGAAAATTATTGGATTATTATCATTTATGTTTCCTAAATTGTATTTGCTTTCTGGTATTAAATAGGTGAGTATGTGAATAAATGGCCTTTGTTCTCCTCTGTATAGTAATGTGTACCATTATGATATTTACAATGATGTGGACCTTTTTATACGTTAAAAATTTCCATGTACTAAATTCGAGAACTTTTCTACACGATTCTAGGACCAAACGAAGGAGATCTAAAATACCAATGGATTTGATTATGTGTTTCCAAACCAAAGGCTTGCCGACTCTAACCGACTTTTCGTTTAGCGCTGCTGGTGACGTTTAAACAAGAGACATCAGGTGAATAATTATATTAATAATACGTAGGACTGTGTTTACGTGTCGATCGGGTTGTATTATGCGTTCTGTGAAGTTGGAACCGCTGCTCTATCGTGACATCGCGGGCAGGCTGAGACAGCGCCGTCTTTGCTCTGTTGTTCAGCGCTCTTTGTGTAGTGCACGCATGTGGATTTGTCCGCATACCTGTATATAAGGACTAATGTTGTGATTGTAGTTGTCTCTTGTTTGATGCGAAGCTTTTTGATTGATATTGTTTGTATGAGTGATTCGTTGCGTGCAAGCACGCAAATTTACACAGTTACTACTTCAAGCGTTCCATGGCCGAAAAGAGAAAGATCTGCAATTTAGAAGCTTATGATAAGTACATTAAGAAGTTTAAAAGTGATTGGGAAGCTGCTAGCTTATTTCTAAGTGACGAAATCCTTCTTAGTGAAAAAGCAGATGTTTTTTTTTCTTCATAAAAATTAATCACAAGGTTTGGAAACATCGAAGAACCGCTAGAACATAGCAATAAAAATCTTTGTATCGAGAGAAGCTGGCTCGAAAAACAACACAGCAGGCTAACGTAACTGATGTCCTAACAAGGCTTTCAGATCCAATAGTGCGAAGCTATAGATCTATTGTAAAATGCTCATTTTGCAATGGACAGCATAACGTTCGCTCCTGTCCACATCGACAAGCTGCTATAATTGAAGTCACTGGAAGATAACCTGACACATGTATTTTTTCTGAAGAAGTTGATCTTCAAGGTGCTGATATCACATGTACCTCATCTACCAGTTTAACCCCCTCTATTCCAGTCTTGTCTGAACAATTATAATGATTTATCGATTGATTCAAACTCTTACCATATCTTGATAGATGTGCCTTGATTTATGTTACGTAATGTATAATAGTTAATACATTTTCTTGTGAGTATGTATAAAACCGAATTAGGACTACATAAATCCGCTGATCATTATAGAGCATATGTAAATAACTGTGAGATGTGCTCTGTTTAGGTGATCTTGATTGTTGTAGTTTGTTTTTCTAGCTGTTATAATTATTAATAGTACCAGTTAAATAACAGTAGGTCTTATCGTATACATTATTTTTCATGGTTCAAAAATGTCATCATCACCTATTGTTTTAAACCACTGTGGGGAGGAGGGGGAGGAGGGGTGGGGAAGGAGGGGTGGGGAAGGAGGGGTGGGGGAGGAGGGGTGGGGGTGCAACGCGTAACTCATAAACCAATTCGGAATTGATCAAAGATTGAGACTACTCGTCCTTTCTTTCTCTCTGTTTTATTTATTTATTTATTATTATTACTTCGCTGTTGGTGCCAGAGATATTCGGGTGTCTTTGTGTAAATTTTATCGAAAATTGTTACATCTCATAGAGACGGCGCTTTCAGCGTTCTTTGTAGTATCCTCACGTGCGATAAAAGACGCGCGCCCTAGAGGCTGAATGCAGCAGTATTGATAAATAAGGCAATTAAAAAAAAACAAAAGAAGAAAAAATGGGGGCTGAGTGGACCCCTACACCTGACACAGGCGGTAGGGCAAGGCACGGCTCACACACCTCTCTGTTTCGCCCGCCGAGATGGTGTAAAGTTGTTTGCGGCGTCGAATTTCTGCTGAGTGACACTACCAAGTCAACAGAAACCAGATCGATGGGTTGCCGATCCCCAGGGATCATTCGACTATCGGGCCCCAATAGAACCGGTCTTATTCCACTCAAGTGAACTCTGACAAGTGCAGTTCGGCGACAGGGGAGGACATGGATACGGACCCCTGGCCACTACGACACCATACCTCGAGCAAGAATTACTTCAAGCTCTGACCGAACGCACAAGCCATTGCTCGCGAACCCCGCATATTAGACAATGTTACAGCGCGGTATTTATACTCACACCAGGAAAAAATCGATGCACTTGTGGGTCAGAAACCGTCTCTCTCCTATAAATTACCATCATTAATGTTAATGGAACAATAAAAACTCAAGCAGTGGAAGAGTTTGTTGATGCTATCCCTCCCAGGCTGGGTTTAAACCTGTACAGCAGAAAGTTCTTTCACCCAAACTGGAAAACTGAGATTCAATGTCCTCTATGACCGCTCTTTTCAGGCAGAAAGGACACATTTGCTGTCCTCCTCCCCATTGTTATAAACACTTTGTCACCTTCAAGGGTTTCATCGCTCATATATATATTTTTAACGCTGGCATAGAAGTTTAGCAGATTTGAAGTTTATCCATGCACAATGTATGAGGCGGTAAGGATAAATGCTGCATCAGTACACTACCTTACCTTTTTGGTTCCTATCCATTGATGAAGGGTAACATCGATAAACTTGGACTCCGCTTAGTACGACCTTGCAGTTATGGCGCGGGATCAGGGTCAAAAATACATTACTGAAATACACATATCAGCTAGGTGTAAATGAACTATACCGCCGGATGTACAGGTAACATTTTGACATATAAAAATATACACCACCAGTGGCCGGGCCCCGGGGCGCCAAAATGCATGCATATACACAACTACCAGTGGCATGGTGAAGGTGGGTCCCAAAATGCGTACATAAAATACTGATGTATGCATTTTGGTGCCTGCCCCCCCCCCCCCCCCCCCCCCCCCCCCCCCCCCCCCCCCCCCCCCCCCCCTCCCCTTCCTGGCCCGGCCGGAGGCGAATGCCGCCCAAAGCTGTATATCCAGGGAAGTGGACAGAGAGATGTCTCACGAAACCAAGAGTCTCGTGGTGCGGTAATGCGTTACGAAACCAAGAGTCTCGTGGTGCGGTAATGTGAAATATAGTAGTCTCATGTAATTATCTTGTATGCATGCTACTACTTCATAAATATGACCGGTATAAAAGAAAAATTCGCCTCGCGCGGCACTTCGTGACATTGTGCTTGGAAATTATATATGAGCTGTGTCTGTTGAACAGGAGAGTGTAGTGGAATGTAAATGTGCAGATTCTTGAACCTTAATTGAAGAGCTATAGGGGACACATGCACCGACAATAAAAGCCGCGCGCGGTTACACAAGATACATGTACATGTATTATCTCTGGTTACACAAACCTCAGGATCGATTCGCGAGTCAAAGTGACTCTTTTCATTTTTTTTAAAAAAGCAAAAAGGACGTTGTGTGATTGCATTGCCAGAAATTCAGGACGCTCATTACGTATTCCTGACGCGTCATTGCAAACGTCCGTTAATTTTCCGCGTACGCGTCCATTGAAATGTATGGAACAAACTGCTTTTCTGTTCAACCTAAATCAGGAAAGGGCAGAAATGAAAAATTCGTTCAAGATTACAGTGAAGCACATCATAAGCTATGCTTTATTTATGAAATAAAAAATTTCACGGTCTATCTGTGACTTCCATGGCCCTAAAACAACACGTCCATAGACACCTGTAGAAATTTGATAAAAATTAGGGTTCTTTCAAGACGTTTGTACATTTTTCTCAGGATCTGTGATAGTTGTGGTAATATTCGTTTCGGATTATGTTAACCAGATCATCGAGGCAGGTGTGTGTTACCATACAACACTCTTTTGCCTACTTCTGTGACTTCCTGAGTCACTTTTAGTGGTTGAGGTACTCAATGTCTCCATTTTGTATTCTTCACAATGATTTACGTAAGAATAATGGACGTTCGAACATGACCTACGGGCGATGGCACTGCGGGAAAACGCTTGCCCTGAACCAGACTCACTCAGGTATGTTGCAGCTGAAGTGTTTAGGTGTTCTACATGTGCGTAGCAACCGTTTTGCACCGCATACGTCATGTTCGCTCCGCAAAATAACACGTTTATGCGATGCCCAACAGTGTGCCAGTAGTCACGTTACATTTGGCATCCTAAACATGCTAGTCGTTGTTCGTAGCGCTCCGTATCTGTATTTGAGAATCGAGGGTGATCCATGGATAGAGCTGTATCGCTTGCGATATCATATATATATTTGCCAGATCATCGCCAGGTACG
Source organism: Ephydatia muelleri (assembly GCA_013339895.1). Taxonomy (NCBI): domain Eukaryota; kingdom Metazoa; phylum Porifera; class Demospongiae; order Spongillida; family Spongillidae; genus Ephydatia; species Ephydatia muelleri. The sequence continues at coordinate 9,618,527 of JABACO010000012.1, read as the reverse complement.
AAGTACATAACCAACTACAATTCCTTGCGTACGTATCTACATTTCTGTTGTTCTATACAAAATATCATGACACAGCGACAGGGACAAGCCATATAAGGACAATATTGGCCAGCATCAATCACGATAAGCGGCACAATAGTTTTATGTACAGTAGGAGCTGACAGCGACCTCCCAGACACCATAGCTATTGGAAATCATCACGTTCCCAAATTGTATGGTCTCCCACGGCTGATGCCTCTGTGGAATAAGGACTATGTAGTATTAGAATGTGGTGTAATCGCTGCATTAGAGCATAGGACTTTATGGTGTAGTGGTGTGCATTATTTGCCAACCTCATTATATAACTGTCAGTCTATCTAGCGTTCGGGGCTATTTCCCTACAGCCTCTCTTTAGAATAGTACCTATATTAATCCCAGTGTGTGTGTGTGTGGTGTGTGTGTGTTTGTGTGTGTGTGTGTGCGTGTGTGCATGCACGCATGTGTGTTGTATGTGCATGTGTGTCGTATGTGCGTGTATCGATGTGTGTGTATGTGTGTGTCGTATGTGGGTGTGGAACCTTATGATTCCTGATCTGAAGGGAGTTTTAAGGGTGATGGCAGGGTAGGAGTGATGTCATGTACTTGCTTATCTATTGGTGTGGGACTGGTATCCTTCTAAAGGTTTGGTTGTGTTGGGGAGCAACAAAACACTGGGACCTCAGTGCTGGACTGAGTGTCTGCACACTGTACATGGGACCCTTGGGTGAGACCATGCGAAGCATTATGCACTTGAATTTTGCATTTAGTCATGCATGTCAGCAAAGAGCTGTGCAATGATAATCTTGCTGGATATCTTTTCTACATTTAACCATACCCACAAGGTGACAGTGATGTTATCAACTGGCTGGCAACTGCTGCAGGCGGGATTAGCCTCATCACAATTTTCCACATCAGGAAGAGATGTCAACAGTAAGTGGTTTGCCCACTATCCAGTAACCCTATATTGATGTGTCCACAGGTGCATAGGTGCTGTACATGTGCGTAACAACCATAGCTTGACCGGCATACCTAGTATTTATGGCCTACGTATACCGTAGATGTACTCTCCGATCGACGTTTGTGGCTTTATAAGCTTTACTAAAACATCAGCATGCATAGTGACTTGGCCTGGTAGTCTGTAGCAGTAGCGAAACAACCTTTTGGTTTTTTCCTCTCACCTCTTGTAACTCCTCATCTCTCTCCCTCTTATCTTGCTGATTTATTTCTTCATTACCTCCTCCCTGTACTCCCTCACACCAGCAGATGTTGGACTGGCACCCTTCCAAAGTGTTGGGGACCAATGTCTACCAGCAGCCAGTGAAGCTCTGGGACCTCAGGGCTGGACTGAGTGCCTGCAAGATGTGTCCCTAAGGCGCCCATCTCCATTTGGCAGTATTCTGGGTATGACCATGAGCATTATGCACGAATGTGGTCATAGCCAATAACTGTGCAATGATACTGATATTTTTGCTGGATAGCATATGAGAGTTCAGTTTCACTTTCACATAATCCTTTCTAAATTTAGCCATGCCCACAGGCTACTGTGATGTGTGTGAAATGGAAACTGGCTGACAAGCATGCTGCCAGGGATCACCTGATCAGACATCAGAGGTGATGTCAACAGCCACAAGATGAAGTCAGACCCTATATGGATGTCTACCTGGTGAGGGAGGGAGAGAGGTGTGTAATGGCCTGGTGGGGAGTGTTGGAGAGTGGAAGGTAGCCGCTGATCGAGCTTCGACTAGTGAAGCAGCTACAGGCATTTCTTTTTCTATTGGTATTGATTACCTCCTCTTGAGTGTGTTCAGTGTTTGTGTTTGTGTGTGTGTGATAATGTAGTCTATTTACTGCTGTGTAATGTGGGGCTGGGGACGAGACTAGAGACATACACATGCACACACACTTACACACAAACACACACATACACACACTTACACATGCACACACACAAATGCACACATACACACATACATACATACACATACAAACACAAACACACACTTACATGCATACACACACAAACACACAACATACATACACACAAATACACACACACACACAAACACACACATACATGTACATGTACATACACAAACACACACAAACGCGCGCACACATATGCACACACACATACACATATGCATACACAAATGCACACACAAATGCACATACACATGCACACACACATACACAAGCAAATACACACATAAACACACACAAATGCACACACATACACACACATACACACATACATACACAGACAAACACACAAATGCAAACACACATGCACACACACATGCACACACACATACACATTCATATACAGACAAATGCACACACAAACGCACACACATGCACACACACATGCACACACATACACACACATACATACACTGTACACACATATACACACACACTTTACACACACAAACGTACACGTACACATACAAATATATACACGGTGAACCTATACTAAGTTGTGATTTTCAATTCAGTTCCATGCAAGGTCTCGGAGTGTAATCACAGTATTTATATTGATCAAGAGGCATCTGTACACAAGAGTCAACAACGAAATAATGTGATTTTGTTTAGGGAGTAAACAATGTTTAATGTTTTGATGAAGGGCGAATGGTCATGCACCACCCCTTCCAGCTTTGATAGGGCATGGGAAGCATATAGTATGTTGAAAGGGGGCTTTGTCTAGGGTTAGCAGGTCAAGCCTGCCTCTCTGTCTGCAACCCTCCCCTCTAAACAACCTATCCCCAAATTAGATTGTCTCTGTATGGTTCCAGGTATATATAAATGGTGTTCTTGGGAAAGCAGCCATTCAGTCTCATAGCCTGCCTATTGATGACCTGAATATTGCTGACCCACCCACCACTCCGCTTGTGCATTGATTGTACCTTGTACACTGATTTTCATGTCATACATCAATGGCAGGCGGCACCCTTCGGGCTTCTACCCTGACCAACCACGTCAAACCCATGACCGCGTCATGGTGTGGCACACCTGGTCGCACCCAAGGCAAGCCAGTGCTACCTTGGTCCCAGGTCGGTCAGCGGGGAGGGCCTACCACTCACCATGACCACGTCATGGTGTGGCACGTCTGGTCGCACCCAAGGCAAGCCAGCGCTACCTTGGTCCCAGATTTGGCCTGATGGGTACACCCTGTCACCAGGTTGCCGCCTGACCCCTTTCGGGCAAAACTGTTATCCGTCAATTAGTATAGATGCATGACAGGGGTTGAGGGAACTCAGTTAGCGATATGCTTCAGCATTAGGGAGTACATGTATGCATTAGCACGGAATGAGCATTCATACAGCATTAACATGCTTTTTAGATTGATTGGATTAATCCCAAAATCCACAACCAAGGCATCCCTCTATGGACGTTTGAGTATGACCCTTGTCCGGGTCAATGTGAAGGCACTGCTGTCAAGAGCCAACACTTTGGATGGTAATTGAAACTGAACGGTACATGTAGACTTAGTTCAGTAGTGTTTTAATGCGTATTAGGTTGTTACGAATATTATCATGTCTTGAGTATTTCATTGTCTTGTGTATGTTTAAGTCTTGTGTATGTCTTGTGACAGTTTTGCCTCATTATTTTAACATCATTCCTGTTTTAAGATCATTCTCCAAACTAACTGGGACTGGCCCCACAGGTTTGCGTATTCAGCACTTCATCGACGCAGCTGATGTTCCTTTATCATGCTCGATTCTCCAATTTTTAAAGGGTGTAGTCAACATTCTTGTGGCTGGTAGAGCTCCACCCATGATAGCATCCTTTCTTGCTGGAGGTAATCTCACTGCTTTGGTTAAGTCTATGCAAGATTCTTCGCTTGATATTCGTCCCATTGTAGACATGGTACGTAACATACTTACCGCTTAGCAGTAGCTGTAACATCAGCTTCAGGGACCCAGGAGGACTCTTCCCTTCGGTATCCCTCCCAAAGGACTAGATACTCAGTATGCCTCTATTGTGAAGAATAATGCTTTTTACAATGACATCAACGGAAACAAGCCATACATGCAAACGCGCACCTTCCGTTTCCTACTTAACTGGCTACAACACGTTCAACTGGATAGAATGCGCCACTTGCACTGCCGCCATTCATTTCACCACAAAACTAATATTAATTTTACAAAATTAATAATCATTAATGGTTGGGTATGAGAAAGAACTAGATAAGAACACTATGGGAATTGAGGAGGTAGTCTGGGCCCTCAATTCCCATGACCGCCTTCAATGCACTCTAATTGGGGCGATTCTGCCAGGTCAGGGAGTGTTTGATTTTGAACGGTGTGTTTTTGGAAGCTATGGCAAGGAGCTGACCTGTAAATGGAAAAGAGCATATAGTGATTACAAGCTGGTGACGAAGCTGATTCAATACATACACATGCCTCTCTTGTTAAGTAAGGGTGCTTAATCACACATTGACAAATGCTTGTTAAGAACTTAGTCTCGTACCCAGACATGGTATGAACCATTTGTACGTCTGGGTACGAGATTAGTAAGTACTACAGAAGGAGGGGCTACACGAGTCTGGGGACTAGAAAGTCAGACATTGGAGTGATGTAAGAGCCATTTTTAGTAACGCGATGACGCTGCCGCAAGCGCATGCGCAAAAAATCAATACACGAAATCGAATGTAAAAGTTATACTAAAAGAGATATATTTGTATATTATATCACAATGAACTCTTTACTCATACAGGTACTTAAAAATAATTTGTTGTCGTGATTATAGTTAATTGATTGATTTAATAATTAGCGGTTTTTATGTTTTGATAAATCTTTGCTTTCAATATAAAATTTAACGGTGAAAGCAGAATTTGGTAAATCAATTCCTAGCAAGAGTTATGGGTCGATGTCCGAAATTTCTGGCAATGGGAACACTTGGGACGATAATATACGGTATATAGATAGCATTGTATGATCTCTGGTCGAGCTCCTATAAATCACGGATACATTAACTGTAATTTTAACGTTCTACGGACTACGAGATTTTGATCAGTGCATGTGGATTTACATTAATCTCAAATTGCTATATCTTCTGAACGGTTAAACGCTATCGACTTCCTATTTTCATCACCTTGTCCTACGTCATTTGTCTATGCAAAAATGTATTTTGGTGTCTTGCACAAGCATAGTGTCGACGTTACGAGGTCCGATACCCCATGGGGTTCAAAGTGTGTCCACATTTCCCGCTCGATATGCGCAATTATTGTCCCAATGGCGCGGGAAATGTGGATACAATTTGCACACCTGTATCTTCGTAACGGATCAAGTAAAAATTAATGAACAGAACACATCGATAGGTACAGGACCCATCTACGTTTACACAAAATTTGAAGCGATTTGAATGCTCCTACCTGAAGATGTGGCGGCAGGGTTACCGAAAGTCAGGCCGGAGTCCGGCCTGTGACCGGCCGGCCTGACAGCCCCGGCCTGCCAGCCCCGGCCTGCCAGCTCAGGTCGAATAGTAAAATTAAATACATATTATTAATATATATTCATAGCTAATCAACCACATGCTTTAAATTTGATCGCCACAAAGGGCTTTGAATGCTGCTTCAGCGCGTCCACTTCAGCTACTCCCCTTTCATCAGCTGAGCTTCCCTCCAACCCTGATCTTTGGATGTAGAATCCAGATGAACTCGTAAGGTTCCCACAACGTCGAAAACAAACAAATAACTCTACCTCCGTTGTGTGGTCGCATTTCAAGGTGCACAGACTCCATGCTTCTAAGGAAAAGAAATGCACTGCGTTTGCCGACAAAGCGTGGTGTGATTACTGCCACAAGCCATTTGTCAGGGAGCACTCAACTCTTCTGAGGCATCTACAACGACATCATAAAGAGCAGCTGTCCAAGTCTTGTGGTCAAAGCGCCTCCCCCTTAGTGTTGGCCCGCAACGAGAAACAAAGCACTCTCAAAGCTAAAAAGGCTCAACTAGAACAGTATTTTTCAACGAAGGTCCCCCCCTTTAACAAAAGATGAGCACGATAACGCAATACAATTGCTGGCGAGTGCATGGTGTGACAATCTACTTCCCCCGCTTCTTGCCGACAGCCTATCATTCAATAAGTTCATTGCTTGCATTTCAAGGGGTTCGTTCCAGATGCCTGGTAGAACAAAGATGACTGAAATGGTTGACGATCTTTTTGCAACTATGATGGCAAACTAAAGGCTTTGTTACAGCAGTCTACTTCAGTTTCACTTACAACTGATGCGGCTAAGATGTCAACAGGAGATACATATGTAGCGGTCACAGGTCACTGGATAAGTTCAGAATGGGAACTTTTGTCAGCCGTGTTAGGTGTGAGCATCAGCAATGTTTCTCACCACTGCGCAGGAGATTGTATCTATATTGAATGAGGTGGGAGCAAAGTATGATAGGTTGGATGCTATAGCCACAGATAATGGTGCTAACTTTGTGGCAGCTGTGGAGGAGAATTTGTGAAGAGCATGTGCGCTGTGCATGTCACACCCTACAGCTGTCAATCAAAAATCATATTGATCCACCTAAACCTACAAACGAACCTGCACCTACCAATGCTACCAGTGAATTGATAGCTACCTTCCACAAGCTGGGGAATAAAATACATGCCTCCCCTTTGCTCACTGAAAACTTGCGTACTGCACAGTCAGGTGGACCAGCTGCTGAGCTCATAGTGGAGATCCTGGACCAGGAGGATGATGTAAATGAAGCAGAAGGGGCTAATTATGCTGCTGCTGCTGCTAACACAATCAATCACCATCTCCATGGATCACCACGTGGCCACACACTGAAGCGTATTCAGGATGTAGCAACACAGTGGAACTTGACATTTTACATGCTTTCACAATGTGTGCATCTTACGCGTCCTCTTTGCAAGCTAGTTGATGAGCTGGGATTAGAAGGGCCTTCTGAGAACGACTGGTCAACTGCTGAGCTACTGTGCCATTTTATGAAGCCTTTTCAGACTGTAACGGATTACCTTCAAGACCCCACTCTTGGTAGCCTATCCCGCAAACTAACACAACTAATTCTGTATTTAAGCAAGCCAAAACCACCACAATCCTGGGGCTTGAATAAGGCCTGGGTTGATCTCCCTATAGCAGTCTCATATATGCGAGACTTTCTCCTAACTGATCTCACAAAGCGTTGGGACATGGGAAATGTTCTCCTGGGGATGGCAGCAAATGTTGACCCAAGACACAAGAGCTTGGAGTGGTTGAAACGTCATCAGCAGCACACCATCCAAAAACAACTGCTAAAGGAGATGTTTGCTGTGGCGGGTGCCAGTGGATGAGAACCCACCTGCTAATGAAGATGATGCTCCAAACGAGACACATATTAAATGTCGATGCTTTGAAGACTGCGATTTTCTTGATGAAGATGAACTTGATGAAGAAGAAACTTCAGAAGTAGCTGCAGGAGCTGATGGCCTTCATAGAGCCTTTACCGGGGAGTTTGATGCATGGCTGATTGTACCTGAGGCCCGAACTCATGAATGCTAATTCTCCTATTGACCCTCTAGCATGGTGGAAAATGCAAGATGGGCAATTTTCCACAATCGCAAAACTTGCTCGGAAGTATTTAGCAATCCCTGCATCATCTGTTCCCTCAGAACGGGTATTTTCGCGAGCAAAACTCATTCAGCAGCGCCAGCGGTGGAATCTTCTCCCTCAACGTTTGGAGGCATGTGTCATGATTAAACACAATGCATGGTTAATTACAAGTATCTAACAATTGCCTGCATATATGCATTTATAAACATCAACCGTTACAACTAAATTCAATTCATTTATTTGCTAATTTAATGTTGTATTAATAGTTAGCGGGTGGATCTTGGCCTGTCAGGTCAGGGTCTGACCTGCCAGGCCAAGCTGAAAGTCCGGCCTGGCAGGCCGACCTGGCAGGCCGGGCTGGCCTTCGGCAACCCTGTTTGGCGGTTTTGAACCCTATGGGGTATCGGACCTTGTAACGTCGACACTGTGCTTGTGCAAGACACCAAAATACATTTTCACATAGAAAAATTACGTAGGACAAAGTCCCGAAAATAGAAAGTGGATACCGTTAACTGTTCAGAAGATACAAGTAAATAAAAACCTTCTCTAACGAGAAAGTTGGTGGGCATATAGGATTGACAATGTTGGTGTAAAAAGCACGGAAACAAGTGTGACAGAAATGTTACTGGAAAATTGAAATAGGCCTATATTTAGCCCAGTCACATTTAGGCAGCGCACGCCTGAGAAAATGGGCTAAATATAGGCCTATTTCAATTTTCCAGTAACATTTCTGTCACACTTGTTTCCGTGCTTTTTACACCAACATTGTCAATCCTATATGCCCACCAACTTTCTCGTTAGAGAAGGTTTTTATTTACTTGTTTCATAAGTTTTTTTTTCTCCGTGTCAACGAAGCTTCATAACTGTAATGTGATGAGGAACGATGTGCAATGGACAAAATGTCTATACCTTACGAACGCTTTTGTGCATTGCCCCGACCACAAGTTACTATATAACTTTAATAAATACGTATGTAAAATTAATGTTACAATAACAATAAAATTAATAGTGATAAGTGTAGTTGTTTTTGATAAAATAAATAGTTTTGCCGCCTCCTCTTCCATACTCCTGTATTTAGAACATAATAATATACCCATACCGTATATAGTACTTTTTCGTTGTAGCTTCTTTATTACCTTAAGGGGCACCGCGCCGGTAAATTCTGAAGCGATTGGTACTATCGCCGTTCTTTAAAACCATTCCTAGCGTGAGTTATACTTGACGGAGAAGAAGACGACGACGACCAACAATTTTTTTGGGCATGGGCACGAGAAACAGGTTCTTAGTTGGTCTAGAAGGGCATAGTTTTATGACATGAAACTAGCACCAAAACGTAGATCTTGGTGTTGTCGTTCGATTGCTGCAAAGAGAAAAGCTATCCGTTTCTTCGTTGTCCCTCGCGACGCAACTGAAAATTTTTAATGACATTCATGACTCCTCAATCAATCCTATATTGAACCTGCTGACGCAGGTTCAGATAGCAATTTGAGTTTTATGTTATAACCATGATCAAAATCTCATGCAACTTTCCAATTATACATGTATTAAGTGAGCGAACATTTCATTTATACTTTATTGCATAAAGAAATAGAAACCTTTTCATATAGGATTGCACGGCAATGTAAAAGGAATCAACTGATGTGCTACATTAATCTTTTGTTTGTTAGATTCTGAGTGGGTTAGTGAAGTTAAATTGCTATCTGGAATCTCCATCATTCAACCACACTCTGCATATGCTGCCGTCACCCATTGTCTGTTTCATTTCCAGAACAGTAGCAAACATTCAGTCTGAATTACAATCTCTGGAAGATGTTATGCACAAGCCATTCCCACCCAATCTCACTTTTAATTGCTTACTATAAGAGACCTCTTAGCCTTAACCTGCTCATCTTGGTGGCCTTGGGATCACAAAGCCTGTTGATGAATCATTTTGCTTGTTTGATAACTCCATCAAATATACCAGGCCTCTTGTCGATCTCATAATCTGAACCTGCGTCAGCAGGTTCAATATAGGATTGATTGAGGAGTCATGAAGTCATTAAAAATTTTCAGTTGCGTCGCGAGGGACAACGAAGAAACGGATAGCTTTTCTCTTTGCAGCAATCGAACGACAACACCAAGATCTACGTTTTGGTGCTAGTTTCATGTCATAAAACTATGCCCTTCTAGACCAACTAAGAACCTGTTTCTCGTGCCCATGCCCAAAAAAATTGTTGGTCGTCGTCGTCTTCTTCTCCGTCAAGTATAACTCACGCTAGGAATGGTTTTAAAGAACGGCGATAGTACCAATCGCTTCAGAATTTACCGGCGCGGTGCCCCTTAAGGTAATAAAGAAGCTACAACGAAAAAGTACTATATACGGTATGGGTATATTATTATGTTCTAAATACAGGAGTATGGAAGAGGAGGCGGCAAAACTATTTATTTTATCAAAAACAACTACACTTATCACTATTAATTTTATTGTTATTGTAACATTAATTTTACATACGTATTTATTAAAGTTATATAGTAACTTGTGGTCGGGGCAATGCACAAAGCGTTCGTAAGGTATAGACATTTTGTCCATTGCACATCGTTCCTCATCACATTACAGTTATGAAGCTTCGTTGACACGGAGAAAAAAAAACTTATGAAACAAGTAAATAAAAACCTTCTCTAACGAGAAAGTTGGTGGGCATATAGGATTGACAATGTTGGTGTAAAAAGCACGGAAACAAGTGTGACAGAAATGTTACTGGAAAATTGAAATAGGCCTATATTTAGCCCATTTTCTCAGGCGTGCGCTGCCTAAATGTGACTGGGCTAAATATAGGCCTATTTCAATTTTCCAGTAACATTTCTGTCACACTTGTTTCCGTGCTTTTTACACCAACATTGTCAATCCTATATGCCCACCAACTTTCTCGTTAGAGAAGGTTTTTATTTACTTGTTAACCAATCCTCATCTTTGCCTGTTGAATCTATTGATGCTCAGTTACTTACAAAAAAAAACAAGCAGCTCTTGAACAGAAAGATCTGCTAACATCTATCCAATACGATAACCTGATCACCAGGTTTCAGGCTCTCTTCAGCGTTCAATGAAAGTTGCTAGTGAACCTAGTGCCTCCTTAGGCTCTCTGCCATCCCTATTCAAGAGTATTGTTTTGCACTTCTTTCGTGATGCCCCTTTGTCCTGCTATGGTCAGCAACCATGTTGCTTCCATCTAGCTGTGTATGTGGTAATCTTTCACATATTATGAACTGTCCCTGGGTGGATTTCCCTCAATTCGTCACAATGATATCACAGCATCTCTTCTCACTGAGGTATGCCATGCAGTGAGAACTGAACCTTGCCTACAACCCCTATCAGGAGAGCAGCTTAAGTACAAAACAGCCAATGATACAGATGAAGCTCGTTTAAACATGGCAGCTTTTGGAGCAAGAATGGACAGAAAGCTTCCTTTGACATCAAAGTGTGCAATCAATTTTCAAAATCTTATGTCAATACACTACTTGCTCATTGTCATCACCGCCTAGAACAGGACAAGCAAAGGTCATATGAGTCAGAGAAGTTGAGCATGGTTGCTTTTCACCACTTGTACTGTTGAGGACTCAGTCTCCCTGCAATTGTTAAGAAAATCGCTTCCCTAATAAAGAAAGAACAACCTTAAAGTATTACCTTTCTGGCTTTGTTGCAGAATCAGCTTCTCTTTACTGCGTTCAGCAATAGTTTGCCTTTGTAGCTCACGGTCCTCATACCATGCATCATCTATGCATCTATAATAAACCTTTTTGGTAGTCCAATTGACCTAATGTGCTCGGCTGCATGGCTCCGAAGCATTCCCATTCTAAGACATGCAATTTCACTCCTTTTATGTCTTTTGTATGTACGTTTAATTATGATATGCATATGTATGTATGTATGTGTGTGTGTGTGTTGTGTGTGGGTGGTGGGATGGGTGGATGGGATGGGTGGAGGGGTGGATGGGTGGGATTGGGTTGGATGGGTGGATGGGGTGATGGTGGATGTTTGGATGGGTGGATGGGTGGATGGGTGGATGGTGGAGGGTGGATGGGATGGGTGGATGGGTGGATGGGGGATGGGTGGATGGGTGGATGGGTGGATGGGTGGATGGGTGGATGGGTGGATGGGTGGATGGGTGGATGGGTGGATGGGGGTGGATGGGTGGATGGGTGGATGGGGGATGGGTGGGGTGGATGGGTGGATGGGTGGATGGGTGGATGGGTGGATGGGTGGAGGGGGATGGGTGGATGGGTGGATGGGTGGATGGGTGGATGGGTGGATGGGTGGATGGGGATGGATGGATGGAGGATGGATGGATGGAGGATGGATGGATGGATGGATGGATGGATGGATGGATGGATGGATGGATGGATGGATGGATGGATGGATGGATGGATGGATGGATGGATGGAGGATGGATGGATGGATGGATGGATGGATGGATGGATGGATGGATGGATGGATGGATGGATGATGGATGGATGGATGGATGGATGGATGGATGGATGGATGGATGGATGGATGGAGGATGCATGCATGCATGCATGCATGCATGCATGTATGTGTGTATGTATGCATGTTGCATTGCAAATGTGCTGGTAATGTGGTGTCACGCCACAATACTCATAGAAAGCGAGCTCACCTTGGGGTTCGAGTCGAAGTAGGGAATAACCTCACCCCAGACCACAGCCATTCTTGACCAGCAGATACCCCTGTTGCCTAATTGGGTCATGGGAAAGCCTGCTGCTTTTGACTTGTCTGTCACTTCTCCGCTTAACTCCTCAATCTTACTGGAAGTGGATATGACAGCAGGCACAACTGCCCGTCTACCGAACAGAGGAACAACAGAGCCAATGATGGAAAATGTAATGAGCTTGGCTGGATATGCCTGCCTCTCATAGTTGAGCCCTAAGGGACATGGCTGGATATGCCTGCCTCTCATAGTTGAGCCCTAAGGGACATGGCTGGATATGCCTGCCTCTCATAGTTGAGCCCTAAGGGACATGGCTGGATATGCCTGCCTCTCATAGTTGAGCCCTAAGGGACATGGCTGGATATGCCTGCCTCTCATAGTTGAGCCCTAAGGGACATGGCTGGATATGCCTGCCTCTCATAGTTGAGCCCTAAGGGACATGGGGGAAGGAGGCATGGGGCAGGCAATGGACTAATAACCTCTAGATTGGCTACAAGTTCCTCCAGGACCAAGCCAGTGGTACTGTCAGAACTACGTGGAAGACTAAGCTTGCATCTGGTGAGGGCACATCCTCTCTAGGTCCATTTAGCTGTAGTATGGGGTGTAGCTAAAAGTAGGAGTAGGAGTAGGAGCAGGAGTAGGAGTTGATGTCTAAAAGTAGGAGCAGGAGTAGGAGTTGATGTCTAAAAGTAGGAGTAGGAGTAGGAGTTGATGTCTAAAAGTAGGAGTAGGAGTAGGAGCAGGAGTAGGAGTCGAGGTCTAAAAGTAGGAGTAGGAGTAGGAGTTGATGTCTAAAAGTAGGAGTAGGAGTAGGAGCAGGAGTAGGAGTCGGTGTCTAGTAGCAGTAGGAGTTGAGGTCTAAAAGTAGGATTAGGAGTTTATGTCTAAAACTAGGAGTAAGAGTAGGAGCAGGAGTAGGAGTTGATGTCTAAAAGGAGTATAGGAGTTGATGTTATAGTAAGCTCTGGCACTATCTATGGTTATATATACCAAGAGTTGAATCATAGGACAAGTTATAACATATAATTAGTATAGAAGTATAGTAGTATCCAGTATTGACATGTGACAAGTGAACCTAGTGTGGAGCTAGGAAGAGTCAACAGTACAGTATTTTCTCAAGCTGAAAGGTACAAAATTGATAAGCAACACTGGAAATGATATGGTGAATTGTAGGCATACAAATATATAACACTCAGCATGCACTTAATTCCTTGTGGACAAAAGATAATATACATAAGATCCGGTCTGTCCTTTGTGTATCAAGTTTTTTTTGTCAAGAGGTTTCAATCGTACTTGATCAGTTACTCCTAGACCATCATAAAAATACAATTCTCCTCGCCATATAATGACTGCAGTTATACGTTTCCTTGAAATGATGGAATACCCAGCCAGTTCATATCTTATACCATAAAGCACTATTTCCTTTGGTAGTTCTTCAATCACATCAACCATCTCATCATCTTCAAATGATGCTATGTTAAATGGTATAATCCATGGCCTGCTGCTTAGAAAGGCTGCACTTTGAACTATGGGTGTGCCCCTACATTCATAGAAAGTGCTTCTTTTATTTGTGGTAACATCTTCTCTATCACTTTCTGCATGTGGAGCATTACTTGGTGGTTCATGGGGAAATGCAGCACCACAATAGCCATAGAAATGTCCAGAAATGGGGAAAATGTGTTTGATTTGATCAGCAATTGATATATCACATTTAGATGTAGGATGTAAAGTGAATTCTACAACACAGCGTTCTGATTTTGGACTGGGACAGTGTGATGAGTTGTATTTATTAGAAATAGCGAGTTTCCATACATGATGAAAAAACTGCAAGCACATGGAATTTTCTGACCCAAAGCAATCAAATTTTTTTCCTGTTCTTTTCAAGTTAGTTTTGAATGTATGAAATCCAAAATAGTAGTTTTGCCCTTATGAATATCACCAGTTAACATAGTTGATAACCCAGACTTCAAAGCTTGTTCTGCTTCACTCAATCCAAACATGGTTAGAAACATGGAATTCTGAGAAGAGTACAGAAGAAGAGTTGTCAAGAAGTTGTCAGAAGTACAAGTGTTGGTATATTTTGAATGCATCCATGGTATAGTTGGTGGGAGATAACATTTTGGACAAAAGAAGTCATGTGTTAAATGCCACAGACATGTAAACAATGATTGTGATACCATCTCACACACTTGCAGCATACATGAATATTAAATTCTTTTTGCTGTGTGCCATAAATAGCCTTAGATGTTGTTCCCTCTATCCAAGGAGTTTGACATACACAGAGCAATTCAATATTGTCTGTTTTAGTTGAACAAAAGCCTTTCTTATCATTCTGAGTTGACAAAAATGTTACTTCATCGGTCATTAGAGCTTGTATCTCTTGCAATAGAACATGAGGTTTGTACCTTACTTTTGACAGATCTGACTCAGGTTGGTAGCAAGCATGAAATACCAAACCAGCAAGCAATATATCTTCTTCACTCTCTATGAATTGGAAACCACAATGCTTCACTGTAACCTCTATTACTCCATGGCTTTGAACTCCAATACCAGCATGGTAGTTGAGTTCTGACCTGTCAGGGGCCATGTAGGTAGATATCACCTATACATTACAGAAAGAGTAAAGAATGCTTTGTGAAAAATAATTCATAAGCATTTGCCTCATACCTCAACGATAGGTTTTCCTCCATTTGAGTCATCAAACATGCGTCTCAAAAATGCAACTTGGTTAGAACGTGCTGTTTGTAATATACAACGATACATCCTGGTCTGAGATATTCAATCTCTTGTGTGTTTGAAGTTAAACATGATTACACGTACACATGCATATAGAGCATATAAGCGGCATGTATATCATACCTTATAGTAAGTAGCTTCACAGACATAGGAGGCTGCTAGAATATCCGGGAACAGTATATTGATCTTGGTCAAATATTCATTCCATGATATATTATCAAAACCAGTATCATTTGCACTGTTATATAATTGTCGATTACAGTTGACATTAAGACTCTTTCCTTGACACAGTATTGACAAATAAGTAGATTGACTATCACCTTCATTGACAACGTTTGAAGGTGCATTGTTCTCATTGGAAAACGATGCATGAGGAATGTCATCAATAGCTGCAGGTGGCATTCTGGGAGAGGGTGAAGCATTAAGTGTCGGGGACCCTTGCAGCACATCTTCAGGACCTGGTGGAAACTGGTCATGATACGAAGAAGGGTACAGTGTTGTAGAAACTGGTGCACCAGAAATGGATTGAGGTGAAATGTTTCCATCATCTGTAGAGTACTTCACATGCTTTGCAGGTGGCAATTGGACGTTTGCTATAAAGACAAAAAATTAATAATTAATTATAAATAGTATAACTTCATATTCATGCACTGTCAAAAAGTCAAACTTACATGTACATGTATCCGTGTTTGATCTTTTATCATCCTGCTTAAAATCATTTTTTCTGGGTTTTTTTCTTCCAGAGGGTCTTTCAGTTTTTCTGCTTTCTCTTCATTGTAGTTCAGATATATTGGGCTGTCCATGAATATTTGGGGGCAAGCCAACCATTAATCTGCATGCTGTGATATGAAAACATGTTCTAGTAGAGGAGCAGGAACATGTCTCTTTAGGAAACAACTTCACAGCACGTGGAGTGATCCCGTCATTTTCCATTACAATCCATGCTCCTCCATCAACAAGTTTAACTCTCTGATTGCTGATTGCTGATTGTGCTAAACTCATCTGACCATCTTGAGAATTAGCTCTAGATGCTGAAGGTTTCAATTTTTTCTCTGTAGATTCATCTGTATTATGATTAAGATCATGCTTAACTTTGTCAACAATACCTGAAGGATCAAGTCCGAAATCAAGAAATGGCATCAATGATGGTTCTCTTTTATAGTGATCATATTCAGTTTTGATTTCAAAGCGGCCACATTGATGGATAGAGCGCTCTATTTCACGATAGTAAAACTGACATAAATGATAAAGTGATACAGCTATAACATCTAGTGGGACATGCTTCCACTGTTGAAGTCGATGCAGTACAGCATTCATTGACTCTGAAGGATTGTTTGTAATTCCATCCTCTGCATTACATATGCTGGCTGTTTTTAATACCCAAATAGCTGCATGTGCCTTAAATGATGGTAGGAGATTTTGTTCAAAGTAAGTGATTATTTTGGGTTTAGATGTAAACTCTTCAGAATTTTTCAATTCCGCCCATGCTCTTTCAAAATCACTTTCCGTAAGTTCATTTTTCATTAGTCCTCTAAAAGCACTAGTCAAGTAATTTATTTCAGCAGCAGTGCAGTTGCCTTTTGTCTTTAAATGCCAATGCAAGTCATTCTGTATATGATTCCAGCAGTACATATGTGTACCAACAGGAAAAATGCCTGAAAATTTGAATTCTCTGTCAGTTATTAAATTAACCCTCTTAGTTAACAAAGCAGTTGTAGTTTCTGTAATAGCATCAAGAAATTCTCGATGATCTATATGATATCGTTATGAGTGTATGAAAAATGAGCAAGAAATGATGGGATTGCCAATAAATAAGCCGTGCCTGAAGGTCAGTGTAGACATGTAATAATCCCCCATGTTGAAAACTGTATCATAGTGTAGCACGACTGGGTCAGTGCTTACATTTAGTAAATGTTCCAAAGAATCCAACAAAGGATGAGCCATTATGTGCACAATGGTCCTTGGATGTATTGAAATGCGTGTAATAAAATCTTTACTATCTCCTTTTCGATTTGTCATGTTCAGTTGTAGGCATAGTTCGTAAATGTTATAAAGTGCATCATGAGACATTCTAAATTCCCGATTTATATCATCTTTGATATTTCTGACCTACAGTTATGTATGAACAATTTTAAAGCATATGGGACAGTTTCCGCGAAAATTGCCCCACGGATATATTATAAAATGTTATAAAAATGCATCGCGGGTGAATCGCTATAACTTCCCAACGGTTAACGCTATCGACTTCCTATTTTCAACACTTCATACTACACCATTTCACTACGGGGAAACTTATTTTGGGGCCTTGCACTAGTTCCTTGCTGATGCTACGAAGTCCGATACCCCATGGGGTTCAAAACCGTCACATCTTCAGCTAGGAGAGTTTAAATCGCTTCAAATTCCGTATGTACATACAGGGGTCCTGTTGCTATTGATGTGTTCAGTCGTTAATTTTTACTCTATCCGTCACGGAGATACAGCTGTGCAAAGTTAATGCACATTTCCCGCTCGATTGCACCATTTTTGCATGCAACCCGTGTTCCATTCTCCAATCCACAATAAATTTTGATAACTTCTTTGTTCCGCCCATTTCTCCCTTAAACTAAGCTAGCCGTTCCCAACTGTTTTTGTCTCACTCAGGCAGTGAGTTTATGCGGGAAAGTTAAAAGAAGAAGAACGCTGCTCAGTTCCAGACGATCGTACCAAATTAACGGACCCCAAGTGAATATAACCTTGCGCCTCCCACGTCGCCGGCAGTATTCAAAACGGCACGCGTAAGGCTATTTGCTAAGCACTCACATCATCCTCTAGTCGTGTAATAAAGCTTTCCTATTTGCCATCATCTTGCTAAAATCATCGTCTTATATCTGCCACGCCCACTCGGCTACGATTTCGGTCTCACACAATTAACTTTCAGCTCACACATACTCATGCTGGCTCCCACTTGTGCACACACTTGCATTGTTACGTACATGGCCCTGTACACTATCGTATGGCATATTTTCTTATACACAACCGCACACACACACACACACACACACACACATACACACACACACACACACACACATACACACACATACACACACACACACACACACACACTCATGTACAGCGTACTTGCACACACCAGTTATACATGTGGCAAACAATACACCTGTCTGATGATAGTACAAACACTCTCACTCACATTGTCACATGCACAAGTACATGTATTGTATTCAATTCAGCTGATTGCATTTTAATTTGTGTACCAAGCTTGCATAAAACACACATGCACAGGCACACACACACACACATGACATACACACACAGACACACAAATGCACACACAGACACACTAACACATGAATACACACACAGACACACAAATGCACACACAGACACACTAACGCACACACACATACACACATGACATACACACAGACGCATACAAACACACACAGACACACTAACGCACACACACACACTCACACAGACACACACACAGGCACACACAGACACAAATGCACACACAGACACACTAACACACACACACACACAAACGCACACAGACACACACACATGACATACACACAGACGCATACAAACACACACACACTAATGCACACACACACACTAACGCACACAGACACACACATGACATACACACAGACGCATACAAACACATGCACACAGATACACAGACACACATGGACACACAAAAAACACGACACACATATGACAAACACACACACACGCACACACACACACACGTACACACACACATGGAAATACACACTAGCACACAGACACACATGCACACACACATGCATGAAATACACACTAGCACACACAGACACACTACATACACACAGATGCATTCAAACACACACACACAGACACACTAACGCACACACACACAAACACACACGCACACATGACATATACACATACACACACACACACACTAACGCACACACACACTAACGCACACAGACACACACATGACATACACACAGACGCATACAAACACACACACACACACAGATACACAGACACACACATGGACATACAAAACACACGACACACATATGACAAACACACACACGCACACACACACACGTACACATACACACATAGAAATACACACTAGCACACACAGACACACATGCGCACACACATGCATGAAATACACACTAGCACACACATGCACACACAGACAGACATGACATACACACACAGACACACTAACACACACACATGACATACACACACAGACTGCATTTCAATTTGTGTACCAAACACACACATGCACACGCACAGGCACACACACATGACATACACACACAAATGCACACACAGACACACTAACGCACACACACACAGACACACAAATGCACACACAGACACACAAATGCACACACAGACACACTAGTGCACACACACACACACACACAGGCACAGACACATGACATACACACACAGACACACAAATGCACACACAGACACACACACACACACAAACGCACACACATGACATACACTGTACACACAGACGCATACAAACACGCACACAGACACACTAACGCGCACACACTCACACAGACACACACAGACACATGACATACACACACAGACACACTAACGCACACACACACACAGACACACACGTGACATACACACTGACGCATACAAACACACACACACACAGATACACAGACACACACATGGACACACAAAACACACGACACACATATGACAAACACACACACGCACACACACACACGTACACACACACACATGGAAATACACACTAGCACACACAGACACACATGCAGACACACATGCTGAAATACACACTAGCACACACATGCACACACAGGCACACACAGACACACATGCATACACACAGATGCATACAAACACACACACACAGACACACTAACGCACACACAGACGCACACATGGCATACACAGACACATACAAACACACACACACACTAACGCACACATGACATACACACAGACGCATACAAACACACACACACAGATACACAGACACACACATGGACACACAAAACACACGACACACACATATACAAACACACACACACATGCACACACACACACATGGAAATACACACAAACACACAAACACACATGCATACACAGGCACACACAAAATACACAGACACACACACACGAGACAGTCACACAAAACACTCAGACACACACATGCACCGACACACAGAGGAACATACACACATGACAGACACACACACACACACACACACACACGGACACACAAGCACACACAGACACACACACGAAATATATACACACACGAAATACACAGACACACACACAGAAACACACAGACACGCAGACTTGCACACAGACTCGCACACACAAAATACATATAGACACACATGCACAGACACAACAGACACACACTCACAGATACACACATACAGATATACAGACGCACACACAGACTCGCACATGTGCACAGACACGTGTTACACAAAGCACACACTGTTGTTCATGTGGAAAAAAACAGTAGTGCTCTCTGATAATGATGGTACACAAATTTTCTCTCACTGAATGCCTTCTCTGCACATGCATTTTTGATCTATCTATTGAACAGCTCATGAGACCATGAGACATGTCTACACATGTAGTGTCATTGGAGTGGTCCTTTATGCATACATTGTGTCCTTATAGAACTGTCCCCTGACACAAGGGACAAGTCATGCATGTAAGGATATGCCATGGTTTGCTAACAAGCTCAAGGCTTCTGAGTGCTTGTGGAATGATGAATATTGCTATCCATTGTGTCTGTGGTAAACTTACCACGGGCCCTGACCTACCGCAATCAGCAATGACATCGCCAGGCAGAACCATCGCCCTTCATAAAAAACTGCGTGGTACATCCTTCTAGAAGAGGCAGCACTAGTCTCGTACCCAGACCCAGATTCCCAACAGCTGCGCCACCCGCAGCTGTTGGGAATCTGGGTCTGGGTACGAGACTAAGGCAGCACACTGTACTAGCGTAAATTAAATGACTACTCGTAGAAGGCACTACATACTTTGTACTTATGGTGAGGAACAGCAATCTGAGTTCATGTACACTCGTTTAATTCGCTGCATTCAATTAGTACGACACGGGACACACAACATTGTGCTGATGAAAACAGTAGGCCTGTGAGACCTGCGATGGTACCTCCCTTATCGTTGCAGATCGTGGTAGGTCAGGTAAGTTTACACAGACATATCGATAGCAAGCTAGTAACGATATTCATTATACTGTACTCCGAAAATGCTTTTTTTACAGGTCAGACGAGCACTTGTACAGAGTGCTAGATGAGAGAAGAGTATACGTCTGCTTGCAACAATACAGAGGAAACACACAGAGATTGATGTGTGTGTGTGTGTGTGTGTGTGTGTGTGTGTGTGTGTGTGTGTGTGTGTGTGTGTGTGTGTGCGCTCAGGATGTACAGACGCATTTGCACAACATATACACATGCATCAGGGTGTGTGAACCAACATGAGGGCATGTTCATGTGCTCTGTGTGAGCTAAATATTGTATGGGCAAAGAGAGACTCAAGTCTCTGCAACTGGTACACAAGCCACCTAGCTGAGTAGTGGAGGCAGAAAGAATGATAAGAAGTTGTTCAAGGATCAAGAATTTTGCCAAACAAGAAAGCTTTATTACACAATTGTACTTAACTACAAAAAGATGGATGTGAGTGTGTAAGAACTTAAAGTCTTATGCACGTTGCTGCAGGGACCCTCCACACACACACCACAATTTTTGGCCAACTGTGTAAATCTCATCAAGGAATGATAGCCGACAACAACTTTTTCGATGACAACATCATACGCTTCATGATTAAAAATAAATTCGTGCATCTCTACATGTAGACTTGTATATTTAATTATTCATTTTGCTCCAAAGAAATCAGCCACCCCCCCCCACACACACACACACACACTTTTTAATATTGTACCATGGGGCCCAGTGCTGTGGTGAATACAGTGATATACTTTGCCACATGCATACAGTGGTACTGGACACCAATCCTATGGGGGCTGAGGACCAATATATGACATAGAGCTCGCACTTTAGAGACGGTACATACACACAGGTACATGTAGCTACATGTGTGTCTGTATATGTGTGTGTCTGTGTGTATGTCGTGTGTGTATCTGTGTGTCCATGTCATGTGTGTATCTGTGTGTCCATGTGTGTGCATGTGTGTCTCTGTGTGTGTCTGCATGTGTGTGTCTATGTGTATTTCGTGTGTGTGTCTATATGTATTTTTTTGTATGAGTCTGTGTGCATGTATGTCTGTGTGCGTATCTGTGTGCGTATCTGTGTATTTCATGTGTGTGTCTGTAGGTGTGTTTGTGTATTTCATGTGTGTGTCTTTGTGTGCTTGTGTGTCTGTGTCTGTTGTGTGTGTATGGCATGTGTGTATCTTGTGTGTGCGTGTGTGTGTCTGTGCATGTGTGTGCGTCTGCATGTGTGTGTGTCTATGCTTGTGTGTCCATGTGTGCCCGCGTCTGTGTGTCTGTCGTGTGTGTGAGTCTGTGTGTATGTCGTGTGTGTGTCTGTGTATTTCATGTGCATGTCTGTGTGTGTCTGTGTCTGTGTATGTGTCTGTCGTGTCAGAGTGTGTTGTGTGGGTCTATGCGTGCCTGTGTGTGTGTGTCTGTGTGTGCGTCTGTGTGTGTGTGTGTGTCTGTGCATGCCTGCATGTGTCTGTGTGTATGTGTCTGTGTGTATGTGTCTGTGTGAGTGTCTGTGTGTGTGTGTCTGTGTGTGTGCATGTGTGTCTGTGTGTGCCTGTGTGTGTGTGTCTGTGTGTATGTTGTGTGTGTCTATGTGTGTGTGTCTGTGTGTCTGTGTGTGTGTGCGTCTGTGTATGTGTCTGTGTGTGTGTCTGTGTGTGTGTGTGTGTGTATGTTGTGTGTGTGTCTATGTGTGTGTCTGTGTGTGTGTGTCTGTGTGTGTGTGTCTGTGTGTTGTGTGTGTGTCCATGTGTACCTGTGTGTCCGTGTCCGTATGTGTGTGTGTGTTTGTGGGTGTACGTCATGTGTGTGTCTGTGTATCTATATGTTGTGTGTGAGCGTTTTTGCATGTGTATTGCCACATTTATACAGTGGTGTGTGTGTGCAAGTGTGCAATGTTTGTGTACATTTAGAGTACCAGATGGGGACACAATGTATTCAATCCTTGGAGACACGATACATGTAGAGAAAGCTTGGTACACAAATTTACATAGAATCAGTGGTCTGTACAGGCATGCACAAGTACAGTTGAATTGAATAGAATACATGTGCATGTGACAATGTTTGTGAGTGAGAGTGTTTGTACCATCATCAGACAGGTGTATTGTTTGCCACATGTATAACTGGTGTGTGCAAGTACGCTGTACATGAGTGTGTGTGTGTGTGTGTGTGTGTGTATGTGTGTGTGTGTGTGTGTGTGTGTGTGTGTGTGTGCGGTTGTGTATAAGAAAATATGCCATACGATAGTGTACAGGGCCATGTACGTAACAATGCAAGTGTGTGCACAAGTGGGAGCCAGCATGAGTATGTGTGAGCTGAAAGTTAATTGTGTGAGACCGAAATCGTAGCCGAGTGGGCGTGGCAGATATAAGACGATGATTTTAGCAAGATGATGGCAAATAGGAAAGCTTTATTACACGACTAGAGGATGATGTGAGTGCTTAGCAAATAGCCTTACGCGTGCCGTTTTGAATACTGCCGGCGACGTGGGAGGCGCAAGGTTATATTCACTTGGGGTCCGTTAATTTGGTACGATCGTCTGGAACTGAGCAGCGTTCTTCTTCTTTTAACTTTCCCGCATAAACTCACTGCCTGAGTGAGACAAAAACAGTTGGGAACGGCTAGCTTAGTTTAAGGGAGAAATGGGCGGAACAAAGAAGTTATCAAAATTTATTGTGGATTGGGAGAATGGAACACGGGTTGCATGCAAAAATGGTGCAATCGAGCGGGAAATGTGCATTAACTTTGCACAGTTGTATCTCCGTGACGGATAGAGTAAAAATTAACGAACTGAACACATCAATAGCAACAGGACCCCTGTATGTACATACGGAATTTAAAGCGATTTAAACTCTCCTAGCTGAAGATGTGACGGTTTTGAACCCCATGGGGTATCGGACTTCGTAGCATCAGCAAGGAACTAGTGCAAGGCCCCAAAATAAGTTTCCCCGTAGTGAAATGGTGTAGTATGAAGTGTTGAAAATAGGAAGTCGATAGCGTTAACCGTTGGGAAGTTATAGCGATTCACCCGCGATGCATTTTTATAACATTTTATAATATATCCGTGGGGCAATTTTCGCGGAAACTGTCCCATATATTATAACGTTTAACTAAATACCTGTTTATAGTTGCGAGGTGTCATTACACAATGGTTCGGTCCTCCTCTGTCAGAGTTCACGATCTCTTCATATACCTGCCTGACAGGTTTTAAAGGATTACAAGCTTCTACCTGCATTGGGTTCGAATATAATATATATAATTTATATTCAAAATCGTAATAGGTTAATTATACATCAAAATAGAACTACTTACTAATTAAGACACAATGAGTCAATAAGGCAATAAGTCAATAAGTAAGCAAGGCTAGGTGTTCAGTTTATTGACTCATTGTGTCTGAATTAGTAAGTAGTTCTATTTTGTTAAAATAAAAAATTCTAATTATAGTTAATAATTGTATATAAATATTAATGATGATGCCTCATAATTTCTACATAATGATAATATTCCTGTTTCAGTCTTTGGTGTTTGAAAGTACAAGTATGCATATATATTTATGTTTAAAATAAACTAAACTTTGATTTCATTTTATAACTTTGCTCTTTGCTGGAAAGGTTAGTAGTGTGGTTAGTTGAGCCATTTGCAAAGGGTCCATATGCTTGGAATCGTATGGCGATTTATTGATATGAGTAACAGAAATAGTGAGCTATGCTTATTTGACTATGCAGCAATCTCAGAGGCATTCTGTTATTATTTATAAAATGGAGAATGACTTTGTGAATCGTGTTAAATCACTTGCAAATCAATATTGGGTTGGAAAAGTGTCATACATTAATGTATGAATTTACTTTGATCAATTATTTGACGATGCTTGGTAATTCTACAAGAGACAGGAAGGCCTTGGCCTACTCATGCTGACATATGCAAAAAACTTTAGCTTAAGAAAAGCATATGGCTCAACTGACCCATGTAACTGGCTCAACTGACCCACTTGGCTGGGTTAGTTGTGCCATTTGACACCTGTTAACAATGTCCTTTTCTCACATACTTCCCCAGTCTCTAAAATTCCTATGACATGTACCCAAGTGGTGCCCCTTTATATCAGACTATTAACCTATCAGATTATTAACCTCTGCTTAATACCAAGCCCTAAAAATTGGCTCAACTAACCCCCTCCTCCCCTAAAGAACTATATACATTGTAGTTACATGAATAAACGATCTATATAAAATTGCATTACGATCGTATAGCTTTGCGATGCCGATTGCTATAGTGTCTACATACCTGAACTTCCTCTTTTTATTTTCCCACAAAGATTTGTCTGGTCCCAAATCAAATACGAATACTTGACCTTCCGTGGGCAGTGCTGGGGGAACACTGGAAATTTTGCCATTAAACCCGTCTGACGATGCGTTTAGGAAATAATCCAAGACACGCTCTGCATCAAGGCTGTTCATTTCCGTAGCTGTCACAGGGATTGCTTGTGGCCCCAACAATCCTGTATCTTGATGAGGCGAATCCATCATCATAATGTGGCGCGAATGATAAAAACGTGGCAACTTAACACCTATCCAGAAAGAGCTCACCTGCATGCGTGCGCAGGAATTACGAACGCAGTTGCTGAAGCACATTGCTTATAGTTTTGATGTCGTTCGTGGGCGGGGCTCAGCAAATGTGGATGTTTATACTTCTAGCCATCAACTCCTACTCCTATACTCCTACTTTTAGACATCAACTCCTACTCCTACTCCTACTTTTAGACACCGACTCCTACTCCTGCTCCTACTCCTACTCCTACTTTTAGACATCAACTCCTACTCCTACTCCTACTTTTAGACCTCGACTCCTACTCCTGCTCCTACTCCTACTCCTACTTTTAGACATCAACTCCTACTCCTACTCCTACTTTTAGACATCAACTCCTACTCTAGCTCCTACTCCTACTCCTACTTTTAGCTACACCCCTGTAGTATGTATGTTTGTTTGATGATGTGTATGTCAGTTTTCACTAGATTATTTATTTATCAATGTGCTATATAATATACGATTACATGTATTGTGTATTTTCATTAACCCTATAACTTTTTCATTCCTCACATTATCATCCATTCCCCAACTTTCAATTTGTGTCGGCTCAAGGCTCCTCGTGGTACCGCTGCCTCTGTAATGAAGCGTTTGCATGGAATTGGGTACTACACTAACAGCAGCCCTCTACTTTGGTCCCTTCATTAATGTCGTGCTCAATGAAACGGTTAGCGTCGATAACTAAATTTCCTATTCATTCGCTGTCAAGAAAGGTTCGCTGCAATGCTCCATTCCGTGTAGCATTTTCCCGTTAAGCCGGCGGTTGCATGGTGTGCCTTAATCGTTTGTAGAGAAGCATGCAACCAGATAAGGAGGGGCTTAATGATTCAACCTATTCAGCCTAATATGTACCTTGAAAACTTCTGCACTTTGCGCGGGAGCAGAGAATTACTGTGCTCCATTCAGTAGTAGTCTCGTACCCAGACCCACCATGACGTAAGCGTTTATGTAAGCGATAAACGCTTACGTCATGGTGGGTGTGGGTACGAGACTAATTCAGTAGAGTTCTTCCTCTCCATTCATGAGGTCCCCGAGGTTACATTCGTCCGAACCTTCTTAGCTTGTCCTCAAGCTTAACCCCCGCACCTAAATATGCACCCCTCCCCACACCCCTAAACTGTGATTTGAATACCTTCTTACTACTTATCGGGACCAGTTTTGAATTACCTGACCTGGATGAGGGACCGGGAACGAGAGCGTGTTACGCCTTTTTGCCACTCGTTCGATAATTACATCAACTGGCACGTCATACTGACAAATTAAAATGGCGTTTTCAGCGGTGTTGGTGTTGCTAGCCGCCGTCCTGCTCCCCGCGCACTGTTGGATAGACCCTGACTACGTAGATCCCAAACCGGACCCTCGCCTCCAGGCAAACTTCCGCCCACCGTCCGTGCCACTGGTCGTGCAAGATCCCTACACCAGGTGAGTCCTAGATGCTACGAGCAAGGAACCTCCCTCCCCCTCGCATGCAGAGACGGCTGTGTCGTCGCTTTAGAGGCGTATTCTAATGCATCACGTGAGGAGCCTCCGTTAGCTACAGCAGCGGCAGGAGGTGTACTCGACTTGAGGACTTACTGTAGGAGAAATGTTATAAAGTTTCTATGGATATGTTCTTCTCCCTTTCAGCATCTGGTCCAATACAGACACCCTCTATGGCAGCTGCTCGCAGCACTGGACGGGAGCTGTGAACTGCATGACTGGAATGATACGAGTAGGGTCCAGGTTGTTCAGGTAAGCTGGCTGGCTGGCAGCTGGCTGGCTGGCAGCTAGTTGGATTAGTATTGTAGAACCTTTTGTTATAGTGTACTTACCAACTCAATTGTGCCAAACAATGGGGTAGGGAGGAGGCAGGTCAATGTATGTGCAGAGTCAACAAAGAACAAAAATATAGCCAGTGACCTCACACACATACACACACACATGCACACACACATATGCACACACTCACACTAAGCAGAGCTGTGTTAATTCGAAAAAGCATTAATTCTGGTGTCAGAGTCTTTTAAAGAGGGAGTTAGACAAGAAAACAGCACGTGAGAATCATCTTGTGTGGTACGTGTTTGCTATAAGGTTTGTTTGGGGAGGGGGGGAGCAAAACAGTAACTACAGTGTTCTTTCACGTCAGTTCGATGCTCATAGCTATCTCAAATGTCAACCTGAAACCTTTCTAAGAGGGGCACTGACCAAGCGCGGTATTTGCAAGCACATGTTATGAAATGGACTTTGTTTCAAATGCTAACCTAGTTTTTAATGGTAGGTTTAATTCATGCACGTTGCAATACATTTCAGATGGGCTAAAACGCCAAACCACTCAATGATTGTCTCCACAATGTAACTAATATCTCCCTTGGAAACCCCTCTCCACCTCCCCAGACCCCTTCCTCCACCTCCCCAGACCCCTTCCTCCACCTCCCCCTTTTATCCTTTGTACTCCGATTCCATCTTTAAGCCTGTGAACGTAATGGTTTGTATTGAAGGGGTTGAGAAGATTAGGGACTAGAGTAGAGGTCTGGGGACTGGAGTAGAGGCTGGGGACTGGAATAGGAATGGAAATTGTGACGATTGGTGTACACAGGTTCATGGGTGGAGATGACCCCAATGTGAATTACTTCTATGACTACGCACCTTTGACCATGAAACAAGTCAAGCTGACTGTGAGTTACGACATCACATGATGTCACATGACTTATTCTTGTGGGGGCGTGGCAGGTGTATCCCACCCAGACCATCTACGTCTTCCAGAGAGGAGGTGTGCAGCTGACCGTTACTGTAAGGACATAGCTGACCTGACACACACTGTGCTAACACAACCATTCCCTCTGCTGTTGCTGCACACACGCACACACACACACACACACACACACACACCACATGACACACATACACACACACTGAAAACACACATGGGCACACTGAACACACACACCACACACACACACACACACACACACCACATGACACACATACACACACACTGAAAACACACATGGGCACACTGAACACACACACCACACACACACACTGAACACAATGCACACACACACACACCACATGACACATACACATGTACACACGCACTGAACACACACACACACACGCACACACACACACACACACCACACACACACACACACACACACATGCACACACACACACACATGCACACACACACACACACCACACACACACACACATGCACACACACACACACACACCACACACACACACATGCACACACACACACACATGCACACACCACACACACACACACACACACACATACACACACACACACACACAGTTTACAACTCCGGCTTTTGGCCATTTCTTTCCCACTGAGTCTTGGAACCTCCATGCCCTCCCCCTCACCTATATCACCTTTGAAGTGGAGTCCATTGATCAAAAGCCACACCATGTTGAAATATACTTCGACATCACTGGAGAGGTAAGCGTGGCAATTCGTGTTTGTAGGAGTGGCAATCTGTGTTAGACATCCTTCCAATGCCTGTGTGTGTGTTGTGTGTTGTGTGTGCTTTTAGGCAGTAGTGTCCAGTGATACCACAGAGGTAGTTGGATCTACGGTGGTTGTCAATGATACTGTGTATCACAGTGTAGGCAATGTGCAACAGGTAAAGATGGAGGTCTTGTGATGTCCGTTCTTCTATGAATGACCTTGTGTTCCATTACAGAATCCTGTGAACGTCGTAACAGACAGGATTAATTGGGGTATGTTGTACAAGTATTTGGATTGATTAGGCCATTGTGCATTAATTGGGGTATGTTGTACAAGTATTTGGATTGATTAGGCCATTGTGCATTAATTGGGGTATGTTGTACATGTATTTGCATTGATTAGGCCATTGTGCATTAATTGGGGTATGTTGTACATGTATTTGCATTGATTAGGCCATTGTGCATTAATTGGGGTATGTTGTACATGTATTTGCATTGATTAGGCCATTGTGCATTAAATGGGGTATGTCGTATTTGAGGTCATTGTACAATAATGGGGGTAATGTGTGTATGTTAATGGAGGTATGTTGTAGTTACATTGACTAGGTCATTGTGCGGATGTTTTTAAATCTGCATTCACATTGATAAGTGGGGGAGGAGGGGGTAGTGTTAGTGGTGGGGAGGAGGGGGTAGTGTATGTAGGTGGGGAGGAGGGGGTAGTGTGTATGTAGGGGGGAAGGTAGGGGGGGTAGGTATGTAGGTGGGGGCGAGGAGGGGGGTAGTGTGTAGGTGGGGGAGGAGGGGGGGTTTATAGGGGGAGGAGGGGGTAGTGGGGAGAGGGGGTGGAGTAGGTGGGGGGAGGGGGTAGTGTTATGTAGGTGGGGAGGAGGGGGGTAGTTGATGTATGGAGTGGGGAGGAGGGTTTGTAGGGGGGAGAGGGGGGGTAGTGTTATGTAGGTGGGGAGGAGGGGTAATGTTATGTAGGTGGGGAGGAGGGGGTAGTGTTTATGTAGGTGGGGAGGAGGGGGTAGTGTTATGTCGGTGGGGGCGGGGGTAGTGTTAGGGTAGGTGGTTGGGGGCGGGAGGTCGTTATGTTCGGGGGGGGTGGGTGTAGGTGGGTTGTTATGTAGGTGGGGAGGGGGGTGGTCTGGGGTGAGGGTATGTAGTGGGGGAGGAGGGTAGTGTTATGTAGGGGGGAGGAGGGTGGTTCTGTGTGTGTTATGTAGGTGGGGAGGAGGGGGTAGTGTTATGTGCGGGTTTGATTGCAAAGTGTGCATTATTGGGATGTCCTGGGTGTAGCCCTCGTGAATTGCATTCTCCATTGCAATCCCTATCCTCTATTGCCACGCCCACAATGACTGCCACGCGTGCCACAACAACGCCTACAATGACTACTATGATTCCCACACCCCCCCCCCCCACCCAAAGGCTACCTCTATGTGGCCATCCCACAGTCCAATGGTACCAGTTCCGGGGTCTTCTATGCGACAAAGTCTCGCTCCTACTTCATGAGTGGGCTCCCGGTCCCCAACGCTGATGGTGTAGCAGACACTCTGCAGGCCAGTGTGCAGCAATCTCTTGTGGTGGCGGCCAGTTGGGACCTAGGAGTGGTGAAGGAACCAGTCTCCACCCATCTGACACTGCTGTACGATCACCTTCAAGGAATCAACTACTTTGGCACCCAGATGATCCCTCTGTGGAAACACTACTTCAGTAATGTCTCATATCTTCTCCAGGCATTGCCATACTCGACAATTAAGCCGGTGAGGGAGGGAGGAGGAGGAGGGAGGTGTAGAGAGAGAAGAGGGAAGGGAGATGGTGAGGGAGGGAGGAGGAGGAAGGAGATGTAGAGAGAGAGGGAAGGGAGATGGTGAGGGAGGGAGGAGGAGGAAGGAGATGTAGAGAGAGAGGGAAGGGAGAGGGTGAGGAGGTTAGAGTATAAGGAGGAAGAGGGGTGTGAATGGGGGGGGGGAGAGAAGAACAGGACAGGTAAAGAAAGGAAGGTTCACTGTTGTCCATTGAAGAGCAACTGCGTAACCATTTCTTTCTTTGTTGTCTCACCTTGTCTGCTGTATCACCTGATCCATCACCTGATGCCTCTGCCATATCACCTGACCATCACCTGATGCATCACTTGATATCACATGATGCCAGGTGTGTGATGAGCTGGATGATGGGATTGTCCAACAGCTGTACACAGTGGGAGGGGCCAACTACTCTTCAATTGCATCATTGGCGTGGAGGTAGGTCTAGGCATGTGGGATGTGTGTGGGGGGTGTGTGGTGGTTGTGGGTGTGGTGGAGTACATATGTTCACTTCTTAGGCAGACACTGGGCGGGCTGCAAGCTGTCTACAATCCTCTACTAAATACATCGTGGATATTTCTCAAAGAGATCTCCAGTTGTGGCTGTGTCAGCACGGTGGGTGTGGCATGCCAGAAATGTGGGTGTGGCATGCCAGAAATGTGAGTGGTCAATGTGGACTTTATCCATTGTGGGTCTGGGGATGAGTGTGATCCTCAATGCTCCTCCCCTGCCCCACCCCTTTCAGGTGGATGTAATGTTCCCAGCCTCCCCTCTGCTCTTATGGTCAGATCCGGAGGTCCTTCGTCAAATCATTTTGCCAATCTTCGACTACGCCAATAACCAGACCTACAAATATGGCTTTAAAATTAACTACACGTATGCGTTTGCTCCACATCACCTTGGATACTGGCCCAGTGAGTGTTGTGTGTGTGTGTGTGTGTGTGTGTGTGTATGTGTTGTGTTGTGTTGTGTTTGTGTGTGTTGTGGGCGTGACCTATTGTCATATTCTTATGTTGACTCCCTTCCCCTCCCCTCCCTTTTCCTCCCCCTCCCTTCACCTCCCCTCCCTTCACCTCCCCTCCCCCCTCCCCTCCCCTCCCTTCCTCTGCAGTATGTAATCTTCCCCCTAGTGGACAAGAGAACATGCCAATTGAAGAGACTGCTAACCTGGTCAGCTGATATGTGTAGGCCACACCTATCAGCTGGGTGTGGTCAGTGTATACCACACCCACCAGCTAGGCGGGGTCAGCTACCATCTAGGCCACTCCCATTAGCTGGGTGTGGTCAATTAGCCACACCCATCAACTGGGTGTGGTCTGACACGCCAAAACATAGCTGCAATATAAACCCTTGTCACCATGGAAGTGGTTTGATGATGTCATCAGATGTGACATCCTTCTGTCTGATATTAATGACATAACTTGTTTTCCCTAGATATTGATGGTTGCAGCCATTGTGCAGAGACAGTCAAATAACATCACATGGCTGGCTCCGTATTGGTAGGTGTGAAAGAGGAGGGAGGTGGCTGGTAGGTGTGGGAGAGGAGGGAGGTAGCTGGTAGGTGTGGAAGAGGAGGGAGGTGGCTGGGAGAGGAGGGAGGTAGCTGGTAGGTGTGGAAGAGGAGGGAGGTGGCTGGGAGAGGAGTGAGGTGGCTGGGAGAGGAGGGAGGGGGGTGGCTGGGAGAGGAGTGAGGTGGCTGGGAGAGGAGGGAGGTGGCTGGGAGAGGAGTGAGGTGGCTGGGAGAGGAGGGAGGTGGCTGGGAGAGGAGTGAGGTGGCTGGGAGAGGAGGGAGGTGGCTGGGAGAGGAGTGAGGTGGCTGGTAGGTGTGGCATGTATTCCTTGCTCTTCCTTTTCCCATCCTCTCCCCCACACACCCTCTGCACACCCAAGGCACATCCTGGACCAATGGGCTAACTACCTCATGGCCAACCTGCCTGACCAGAACTGCAGCTGTGCACAGATGACTTCAGAGGACTGCTCAAGCACAACGTCAACTTGGCTGCCAAGGTATGATGTCGTGGTGGGTGTGGTAAGGGGAAGTGGGTGTTTGTGTGTGTGTGTGTGTGTGTGTGTGTATGGTTGCCATGACATCCCTCCTTGGGGTCAACAGGGTATCCTGGGGATGGCTGCTTTTGGTTCCTTGCTGGATATTAAAGGGGATAAGCTGGAGGCGGAGTCGTTCATTGCACGGGCGCAGTTCTTTGTCAAATGGTGGATGGATCATGGAATAGTGAGCTGTGCTAGTTCCAAACACCAGCCAGTCATGTCATGTCTCTCGCTGTTGTTACACAGAACACAGATGACATGGCTGCTCACTACAGACTAAACTTCAGACATAATGGATGGTCACTCAAGTACAACCTTGTGTACCAGGTGGGTGTGGTCAGGTGGGTGTGGTTTCCCATATTAATGTGGAGGCAGGTTGGTAAATGCTGAATGGATGGAGGTATTCCAGCCAGGCCTGATAAGTGTTAGTTATGATGTTGCTCAGAGGTCTGGGGAAAGCCTCACCCCTTCAAACCCAACCCTCTGACCTCATCCTCTGTCCTTTAAAAGATCAAAGGATATGGTTCCATGTCCTCACATTAAACTTAATTACAGCATTGAAGCAGTTAGGCAAATACTATTAATTTACATTGTTGTAGAAATTCAATAAGCATATCTTAGTAAACGTACATGTACATATTTATACAAACAACCCCTGCCCCACCCCTCCCCTGCCCCACCCCTTCCCTGCCCCACCCTCCCCTGCCCCACCCCCTCCCCACCCCCACCCTCCCCTGCCCCACCCCTTCCCTGCCCCGCCCTCCCCTGCCCCACCCTGCCCCACCCCTCCCCTGCCCCACCCTCCCCTGCCCCACCCCTCCCCTGCCCCACCCCTCCCCTGCCCCACCTCCCCTGCCCCACCCCTCCCCTGCCCCACCCTCCCCTGCCCCACCCCTCCCCTGCCCCACCCCTCCCCTGCCCCACCCCTCCCCTGCCCCACCCCTTCCCTGCCCCACCCTCCCCTGCCCCACCCCTCCCCTGCCCCACCACTCCCCTGCCCCACCCCTCCCCTGCCCCACCCTCCCCTGCCCCACCCCTCCCCTGCCCCACCACTCCCCTGCCCCACCACTCCCTGCCCCACCCCTCCCCTGCCCCACCCCTCCCCTGCCCCACCACTCCCCTGCCCCACCCACTTAACTTTGACCAGTGCCATGGTGTAACCAGTGGTAACCATTGACTCTGCGAATCAGCAAGGCGGAGGGACAGCTAAAGGGAGGGGCAGCTAAAGGGAGGGGCAGCTAAAGGGAGGGGCAGCTAAAGGGAGGGGCAGCTAAAGGGAGGGGCAGCTAAAGGGAGGGGCAGCTAAAGGGAGGGGCAGCTAAAGGGAGGGGCAGCTAAAGGGAGGGGCAGCTAAAGGGAGGGGCAGCTAAAGGGAGGGGCAGCTAAAGGGAGGGGCAGCTAAAGGGAGGGGCAGCTAAAGGGAGGGGCAGCTAAAGGGAGGGGCAGCTAAAGGGAGGGGCAGCTAAAGGGAGGGGCAGCTAAAGGGAGGGGCAGCTAAAGGGAGGGGCAGCTAAAGGGAGGGGCAGCTAAAGGGAGGGGCAGCTAAAGGGAGGGGCAGCTAAAGGGAGGGGCAGCTAAAGGGAGGGGCAGCTAAAGGGAGGGGCAGCTAAAGGGAGGGGCAGCTAAAGGGAGGGGCAGCTAAAGGGAGGGGCAGCTAAAGGGAGGGGCAGCTAAAGGGAGGGGCAGCATCCCTATAGCACACCCGACTAGCTGGCTACCACCCGCCCCACACTTCACTCACGATGAGGGTTATGGCGGTCAGGCCTATAGCAAGCTAAGCATGAGAGAAGACAGCATTGATATACAGAGCCACCATTGCATCCTGCTTGCCTGGCCTGTAGCTTTAGTCTTCAGGAATGCCCAAATGCTCATCATTGTGTCTCCAAATTGTCCCATAAACACAATATGCATTGTTGCATTGTTGTTGTGTTGCTAAATGATATTCACATACTCACCTGCAAATGATTCAATCACACTGTAAATGCAGTTTGAAAATACACCTGGGTAACAGACTCTTTGATCTGTTTATGTATGTATCTTGATCTATTTATCCGTGTCCTTGATGGTTACATTATCTTGATCTATTTATGCCCTCCCAGCGTATTCTTGGTCTGAAGAACATGTTTCCTGATGAGGTGTTCTGTGCTGAGGGGGTGTGGTACGACTCCCACATGCGCCGGTGTGGTGTTGATCTGGATGGTCCGAGCAACTTCACCAAGATTGACTGGGAGATGTGGGCGGCTGCCATGGGCAACGAAACACACGTATGTAGATGGACTTAACATTTGACATAACTCCTTAGTTACTAGGATTAACCCTTTACCTTCTTAGTTAATAGGATTAACTCCTTACCTCATTAATTAACCCCTTACATCCTTAGTTTGTAGAATAGGCATTTTAATATGCCTTCATAATTAGTTGGATGAAGCTATCAAAATGCCTCTATATAATGGGACCTAACCTCTTGACATCCATCTTCATAGTTCCAAACGATCACCAACAAAGTCTATTACTTTGCCAATCACACCAGAAGTCGAGTGCCGCTTACTGATTGGTTAGTGTGAAAATGAGTCATTTGGTCATGCTTGTCACGCTGTGCTATCTGCTTTTGCATCTCAGGTACTACACAGAGACCTGTTCAATAACAGGCTTTGTGGCTAGACCTGTGGTAGGAGGGTTCTTTGCAAGGATGCTTACCTTCCAGAACCAACCAGTCTGCACCTGAGGAAGGACTGGGCACCAGGGGATGTTGCAAGGATAATGGATTTGTTTTAAAGACAGATTACCTAGTGGTAAGGTGTGTTAGTAGTACCACATCAAGTCATGTGACATGCACATGTGATTGTACCATCTCTTCTGTGTTTGCTGTAACGTGATGTGAAATATAAATACATGATGTTTGAAGGTTGAAGAGCTGATGGAGGAGAAAAAGGCGTGCTATTACTATGCAATAAGATACCGCAACCTCTGCATCTACCCGCTACCAAAAGATTATTCAATAATGAATTCAAGCTAGACTGTGTTCGAACATTTTTTAGTCTGCAACAAAGTTACTGTAGTCCAGCTGAGCTGTTTGTGATGCGGTACATTCGTATCTTACAAACCGAATAGGTCAGATACTGCACAGCGAATAGCTCAGGCGAGAAAAGGACTTAACAAGTAGCTGCAGGATGGAAAAATTATATAGGCATCTGGGGACGAGATCCATGCGCATTCTTTCGCGATCGCAATACAAGCTAAGCTTAGCTTCCACTGATTCGCACCACTATCCTTGATAAGTCGATTCAACACATTCGGATATAAAATTCACACATTGGCGATTTAGCATTCCGAATTGAAAAACTCGCGCGAGTTTGAGACACGCGCGTGTTGCTAAGTTGCGTCTGATGGTGCTTGTGTAGTTGCATTCCTTACAGAGATACTAACGTATGTAGTTTACACAATGCATGTATGAAAGCTATGGGCAGCCTGAAATGCCCAAATACGCAAATATAAGGAGAAAACTAGCTACATTACGTGCATAGAGCGTTACGGAAAAGGTAGAAAACCAATCATGCATGACTGCATCAGCGGATTGGGTAAGGGAGCCTGCTGGGTACGCTGATGGCCTGGAGGGCGTACTACAAAACGCGCGTACTCTCTGATGATGGGGCGGGCTGGCGGCGCGCGGTAGCAATAAAAGGATCAGTCTACTACAACGTGACCTTTCAAACAGGTGGCATTTGGACGTATAACTTGTGGGCGTTAGTGTGAGATGGAAACGTACCTGCTGACTATCCTCGCTTCGCCGTTGCTAATTGTTGTTCTTGCCTACTTTCTGTGGCCCGGGTACCGCCCCATCAATCTGCGGATGTTTCCACGGAAGTACAACGATGAAAAGGTGTTTGTGCATGCTTTTTTTTCGTAATATGCGTGCGCCGTGCTGCCTGCTCATGCGAAGCCAATATCACATTGTGTAGGGCAAGAAAAGGCCTTACTATGACGTACTCTGTGTCGGGGCGGGCCCCTCGGGATCTTGTCTCGGGTACTACCTCGCAAAGCAAGGGTGGAAGATCGCGTTGCTCGAGAAGAAGCAGTTTCCCCGCGACAAGATATGCGGAGATGCTGTGTGCAAGACCGGGATTGAAATACTAATGGAGATGGGTCTGTACGACACTCTCGTCGAAGAGAAGAAGGCTCACGTAGTAAGTTCATTTTCGGGTTGTTAAAACGCGCGCGCCGCTCCGCAACCTTGTGGAAAGGTCAAACGGGATTTTGGCTAGTGTTATTCATTGTGCGAGTGACATTTTCGTATCTCTCTGCATAGTCTGATGCAGGAGGGCTGGTTAGTCCCGGCGGCCTCAGCTACATCGGCCAAAGCCACAAAGTACTCGGAAAGGTACCAGGCGCCCTCGCTTGCAAAAGGATTGTTCTCGACGAGACACTTGTCAGAGCTGCCCAGAAGTAAGCAGTGTGTGTTGTGTGTGTGTTGTATGTGTGTGTGTGTGTATTTGTGCATTGTATATACGTACGTGTATTGGTGTATGTAAGTTGGTGCGTTGTATGTGTATGTATGTGTGTGTGTCAGTTATGTGAGAGGACTTACTGTAGAAAACGTTATCTGCTATTGTGAGGGTGCAGGGTACGCACTGGTCATTAAAATGTGTGGTTTGTAGGAGTGGGGCGGAGCTTATTGAGAACACTCCCGTGAAGGACGCACACTTTGACAAGACCACAGGACTATGGACAGTCACCATTGAAGACTCGGATGTCACTTATCAGGTACAACCATTGGATGTCCTCTCTCATCCCCCTCTACTCACACACCCTATCCTCTCTTTTAGGGTAGGGTGTTGATCTGTGCAGATGGTTCCACATCCAAGCTGGCCACACAGCTAGGGCTGGTCTCTGGACCCCCCCAGGCCACCTGCTCGCGATCTTACATTGGAGCGGGTACCCATTCCTTTAAGGCCGATGGAGTCATGTTCTATCCAAAGGGTATTCTTCCAGGTAAGGCCACATGCATGCACACCACCTATTGTGTCTCGTGCTATGGGGAGAACGGTTCTACATTATGTACTAAATAATCTTTTTCCCTCTGCTCTCTGACTAGTGCAAGCCATTTGATTGATAAGTTTGCCAAAATGGGTGTGGTTTGCTATTGCATAACTGACTATCCATTTATTATAACGAGACTATTTTCACTCTTCACACACACCACACCTCACACACACCACACCTCACACACACCACACTTCACTCACACCACACCTCACACAGGATATGGTGTCCTCTTTAGACACGCCAATGATGAGCTCGGCTACTGCTGCTACCTGGTCCCTGGCAACCCCAAGGTTACCAATGACACTCTCACTTACTGGCACGAACACCTGCTCAAGGACGACCCTGTCATCAGTCGCGCTATTGGGAAGAGCAAGAACATTGAGAGGATGAAGGCTGGTAAGTGAATGGGCGGAACATGGTCATCTGGGAGGTCCACATTGTTGGACCAATCGGATGTGACTTTACTGTTTGTCCATCACCTTTACTCTGACAGGAAGCCTTCGTGTTGGAGGAGAAAAGAACTCTTATGATGACCACCTGCTGGTGATTGGAGATGCTGCCGGTAAGGGGGTGTGGCCTTCCAGAGGCAGCATTGTAGACCCTAGGACTCCGCCCACCACCAGGTATGATTGACCCAATGACGGGGGAGGGGATTCACCACGCCATGGAGTCAGGCAAGATAGCTGCTGAGTTCCTGAATGAGGCCTTTGAGGTGGGCAACTTTGACAAGGAGGTGATGAAGGAGTATCAGAACAGGTGGATGTACAAGTTTGGAAGTGACTATAAATGGTAAGAGACGACTTCTGTGCCTCCAGAACACACGGTGTGATGATGTCTTGTGATCCCACAGGTCGATGTTCTTTGTCCAGATGACCTACCGCTATCCAATCCTTCTGGATGCTGCAACAGCCGCCATGCAGAGGAAAGGGAACGAGTACCTGGCCAGGTGGGCTGACATTATGACAGGAAGGATCCCAAAGTTCAACTTGCTGCGCCCTGAGTTTGCCATTGTCATGGGTTACGAGGTCGTTAAGTTGACCATCCAGAGCCTTCTAGGGATGGACCCTCGCAAGAAGGCGACCCCGCCCATCAAGCTTGCCCAGGACTAGAAAACTCTTTATTTATGACTCTTGTTAGTAGAACTTTTATTGTTTTGTATGAAATGGAGAGGATATGATGATGATGATGATGATGATGATGGTGGTGAATGGTTGAAGGTGTGGTTATCCCAATATATAATGGTGGCTAGCTGCCTCCGTTCCAAAATAATTGTGCAAATTGCAGCAATGAGGCGAAAATATATATATGCCCAGGATAGCTCCACCAGACGAGCAAGTTAAAAACAGTCAAGACAAAGAAACGACCGATACTGGCTTCAAAAACTCGAGTGAAGTGGCTTCTTGTCGATATTCATCATGTGCAGTGGAAAACATGTACACAACCAACAGCTGCATTATTCACTGACAATCGGAGCAGCGCAGAACATCATACGATATCGCACGTGATCCGATAACTTGAGGCGCGCGCGGCGAACGATCAGCCACGGTTGTATGCGGCTGGAAACTAGGTCTACAATTAGATCATTTACGGTATTAACACAACATTCTAAAATGATGCCTCATTATAGACATCCATGTTTTAAAAGCTGACCATGACTCAGCAGAACCAGCAAATTAGAAAATTACAAAGAACTAACACACTGCACCCCCTTTCCTGGCATGTCCAGTTGATGCGCACAATTGACACCCCACACAGCTTGCATGCGCATACCGTTTTATAAGGCCACGCGGCACGTATTTAGTAGAGGGGCGTTACTAAATCAGACGACGTGGCCTTTGGTGACTGAACTGGAAAGTAAGCATACTACAGCGATGATCAGGAGGCATGTGGCTATACGTTTTTGCAAACCTAAAGTGGTAACGAATTTTCTATGACCACAAACAAGCTGAGCGAATTCCATGAATAATCGACATACGTTGTGGTTTGTCCCTACATGTATACATGATTATATAAAGTTTGTGGGCAGAGGATAACGAAGTACAGGGCAAAGAATAGTATCAGCTATGAGAGCAAGGCATTCTCAGCTGAGCTGAAAATAGCTTTTGACATGGACACGTCTGGGGATGACGTCAACATTCACCCTGAGATGTTCTGCATGCACTGTAGCTAGAGGACCATCACAAAGGGAGTGCATCACAAATGTCCAGTGATCCTATTTGAATGGCAAAAACATACAGATCAAGAATGCAAGGTAAACAGTACACATTTGCTTTTTAGAAGTAAACATATGACATCATGGTGTTCAGGTATGTGAGCACTTCCGTGCATGCTCAAGTGGACACATGAGGAAGCCAACAGTTGGTAGAGGCCGCGAGGCAGGCGTCACACCTAATTTACTCACAGATCATCTCGAGAAGATTGCCCCTACTCCAGTTCTCTTACATGAGCCTAGTCCACCTTTGGAAAGCATGAACAACCAGTTGATGCTAAAGGAGCTGAAGTGTGCAGTGAGCTCCAACATCCTCTCACAGCCACTGGAACTGCAGTGTGGTACACTGGTGTGCACCAAGTGCCTCTGGGAGTGGACAGCAGCATCTGGCGCTGTGAACTGTTCCTGCTGCTCTGAGGGTGGTCCCTTGGTTTCCTCCCATGTCAGACCAGCACCAGGTGTGATACTCCTGCTGCTATCGGATGTTTTGGTACATTGTACAGACTGCAGCAGGGATGTTAAGGCTGGTGACTACCATCACTTACACCTGAGTTGGCTTCCATTGCTCCAAGGAGACCTTCAAACAGCTCAGCATTCACAGGAAGTGTTGCAGCAGGTAGCAACATATGTGGCCTTAGTTCATGGAGAGGAAAACCCTCTTGCTGTGGATCTTTTGAAGCAATCTGCTGCAAAAAAAGAAATCTGTGAAGGCAATTGTATGCAAGTTAGTTCAGTATAGGAAGCAGAAGTGGCAAAATGCACAGTAACTGTGAAAAGAGGGTACTCTGAAAAAGAAGGGCCCTTTGACAAGACACTTGACAATGCTATGCAATCATTTGGTGTACGACAGCAGTATATATTTTGGGGGGGGGGGGGGGGGGGGGGGGGAGGCATTTATTGGCAACCATGTACACAAGGCATTAAAGATAAAGTGTACATGTGCTATGCATGTGTATGTGACTAATTCATGCAACTTAAACATTCACTGGTACCTAACATCCAGACTCTGTGCACATCTATATATAAGATGGCACAAGAGAAACTGCCCCACTGATCTGGAGAGGTAGCCGGTCAAGTGTCAAAGTTCATCACCACACTCTCCTTAAATAGAAAACGTCACAATATATGTGATCAGAACTTCATTGATGCAGCACACACTACACCAGGTAGGGAAACAAACGTTCAGTGTACATGTAGGGTTCACTATATGCTTCATTTCAACTAAATAGGCTATTCAAGAGTTCATGGCCTTTTTCCGGGACACATATCCTGAGGCAACAGTCCCAATTAAAATGCACCTATTGGAGACCATACTCTGCAGTGGTCAAATACTAACCATGTTGGCTTTGGCCTCCTAGGTGAACAGGGAGCCGAGTCAATCCATGCCAAATTTAATCGACTTGGCAAGCTTGGCATTTGCTCCTATCAAAGACCGCATGCAGAACTTGATGTGCATAGTGAAAGAACACTTGCTAAGTATTGAGCCACAATTGGTAGCTGCCATCCCCCCTCCAGCCAAGAATACTATAGCTATGTAATTCATGCAGTTCAAGCTCAATCTATATACACATTAACATGAAGTCAAATGTAAAACCAAACTTCATTGCGCCCACCCCCAAAAGACACAAAAATGGTGGATTTCCAAAGGCTTGAAAACTACTTCAGAAAATTCGTTACCGTTAAACTATACGAAGAAATGACAGTACATTCAACTAACTTTACCGTGGTGATTTTGGTATGTTCCATCTCAGTCACCGAGCGTCGTTATCGTTTTTTGAACACACGCGGTCGGTGTTCACCGTGCGTAAGTCAATAGCTGTCGAAGAACCTGAGCCGACAGTTCGCAACGCCAGGCCACGTGGTTTATGCCTACAATAAAGGTCAGAGGTGTTTGTCACTGCTAGTATGGCTTTTAGGTGTTGATTACGTTTCATGTACCTCGTGCACAGCTGGTTCTAAAGGACATCGGTTGCTAGGTTCGTTGCTATGGGGCGACGCAACCACTTCAATATTTTGGGGCGTAGGGCCTAGTTTCCACGCGTTCAATGAGAGCAAACCGCCGTGCAGCAGACGCGACGACCCATCGCGCGCAGCTAATACAGCCGCTCTCCATAGACCCACCCATCCAGCGCAGCGCGATTATTTCAGGAGGCCCTGTTCTGAGGAAGTATCGATAAACATGGACACTGCTACCATCGGAGTTGCACTTCTGCTGCCATTATTGAGTCTCGTTTATGTTTTCTGGCCAAGACACCGTTCAATCGACATATCAAAGTTTCCTCGTAAATTCAACTACGAAAAGGTATTAATAACTTTATGTGTCTGACGTTAAATAATCATAATCGCGGAAGTATTATCTTTGCTTCAATAATTGTGTGGAAACAAAACTTCTCTTATTAGACACTGCGGTGTATAGAAATGTGTGTATTCCTTTATCACGTGTTGTCATCGCGTTTCGCAAAATGACTGGTCACACCATGAGATGACGTGTCGTTGCTCCTCCCACACCCCAACAGGACAAGAAAAAACCTTATTATGACGTCATTTGTGTTGGGGCGGGCCCCTCGGGGTCTTGTCTTGGGTACTACCTGGGAATACGCGGGAAAAAGATCGCGTTGCTCGAGAAGAAGCAGTTTCCCCGCGACAAGATATGCGGAGATGCTGTGTGCAAGACCGGGATTGAAATGCTGATGGAGATGGGTCTGTACGACACTCTCATCAAAGAGAAGAAGGCTCACGTGGTGAGAAGTAAAGACAATACGTAACCATTCAGTTGTTCATTTTGAGGTAATATAGCTTAGTACCAACACTAGTTTTAGTTACTAATAAGATATATGAAGCCATTCAAGTATATGCTGGCAGGTGTATGTGCAGACTGTCCAACCTCATGTAGGTGCTGGGCACCTGGGAGGGGGTGGGTCCAATGTAGGTGCTGGGCACCGGGGAGGGGGTGGGTCCGATGTAGGTACTGGGCACCAGGGAGGGGGTGGGTCCGATGTAGGTGCTGGGCACCGGGGAGGGGGTGGGTCTGATGTAGGTATGGGTCCGATGTGGGTACTGGGCACTGGGGAGGGTGTAGGTGCTGGGCACCGGGGAGGGGGTGGGTCTGATGTAGGTATTGGGCACCGGGGAGGGGGTGGGTCCAATGTAGGTACTGGGCACTGGGGAGGGTGTAGGTACTGGGCACTGGGAGGGTGTAGGTGCTGGGCACCGGGGAGGGGGTGGGGTGGGTTCGAGAGTGGTATCACCACCATGGAGAGTTTGTGGGAGGGGGATGCGCCACGTAATGCAGAAGCTTTTCGATGAAGATATTTCCATTTGTCAGAAACTCCTGCTTCCACACAATTTTGGAATAGAACAACATCAGTCACCCTTACATGATGAGATAATCTGCATGAATGCTATTGTGTGGAAAATATATAACATGTATTCAGCAGGACTTATATACTTTATCCAGCCTCTGCACTACACTAACTTAAAAGTTGTCAATCTACACACGACACATGACTTGTAAAACTGTATGGGGGGGGAGGAGGGGGGGCGTGGCCAAGTACATGCACACTAGTGACTCACCTGCTACCCTCACTGAGCTCCAAACTAAACATTAACTAGCAGTGACTCACCTGCTACCCCTCACTGAGCTCCAAACTAAACATTAACTAGCAGTGACTCACCTGCTACCCTCACTGAGCTCCAAACTAAACATTAACTAGCAGTGACTCACCTGCTACCCTCACCGAGCTCCAAACTAAACATTAACTAGCACAATGTTAATGCCATAACTGGTTGGACTAACATTCAGCTAATCTTAAATGCGGGAGACTGACTTTTCTTTGTGAGTGTGTGTGGGTACACCCAAAAAATGCTGGTGAAGTGGAAGGTCTGTGTGTGTCATCAACTTAGCATGTTGGAGATAAGAGAGATGCTCGCCATGGCAATTTCATTGTCATATTATAACCACATACATGCAAGCAAGGTGGTGTGCTTCTATAAGCATGCTTCAAATTTGTTGTATAGGCTGATTCTGGG
Organism: Ephydatia muelleri; assembly: GCA_013339895.1. Taxonomy (NCBI): domain Eukaryota; kingdom Metazoa; phylum Porifera; class Demospongiae; order Spongillida; family Spongillidae; genus Ephydatia; species Ephydatia muelleri. Next base: position 9,574,076 of record JABACO010000012.1, on the reverse strand, counting down.
GGTGTGGTCAGCCCTGGAGGGCTCAGCTTTGTTGGGCGGAGTCACGAGCAGCTGGGGACGGTCCCAGCAGCTCTTGCTTGCAAGAGGATCATCCTTGATGAGGCCCTTGTGAGGGCAGCACAGAAGTAAGTCACGTGACTTGCATGTGACCACCTGATAGGATTCGATGTGTGAGGTTTACTCGATAGGTAGAGTAGAGTGAAGTGTGGTATCCCACAGTAACACCAGTTACCATGGGGATAGTCTCTGAAGGAGGTGGACCAACACAAATTAATTTGTGAGAGTGAGAGAGAGAGGACTTGTAGAAAACAAGTATTGTCAGTATGTGTGTGTGTGTGTGTGTAAGTATGTGTGTGTGTGTGTGTCAGTTATGTGAGTGTAGAAAACGTTATCTGCTATTGTGAGGGTGCAGGGGTACGCACTGGTCATTAAAATGTGTGGTTTGTAGGAGTGGGGCGGAGCTTATTGAGAACACTCCCGTGAAGGACGCACACTTTGACAAGAGCACAGGACTATGGACAGTCACCATTGAAGACTCAGACGTCACTTATCAGGTACAACCATTGGATGTCCTCTCTCATCCCCCTCCTCTCACACACCCTATCCTTCTGTTTTGTCACCAGGGCAGGGTACTGGTGTGTGCAGATGGTGCAACCTCCAAACTGGCCACACAGCTAGGACTGGTCACTAGTCCCCCTCAAGGAACCTGCTCGCGATCTTACATTGGAGCGGGTACCCATTCCTTTAAAGCCGATGGAGTCATGTTCTATCCAAAAGGTTTACTGCCCGGTGAGTGTTGATGTTCTGCAAGGCCACTTTTGAGAGTGTGAAGAGGTTGGCTTGGTTTGTTTGTTGGCCATGCCTCATTATAATGATCGATCATGTGACCACACCCACACAGGATATGCGGCACTATTCATGCATCCCAACAACGAGCTCGGCTACTGCTGTTACATCATCCCCGGCAACCCCAAGGTTACCAACGACACTCTCCCTTACTGGCACGACCGGCTGATGAAGGAAGATCCTGTCATTAGCAAGGCAATTGGAAAGAGCAACGATATTGAGAGAATGAAGGCAGGCAAGTGATGGGCGTGGCAAGTGATGGGCGTGGCAAGTGATGGGCGTGGCATTTTAAGGGGAAGGTTACACAATGTGTGAATGAACGAGCAGGCAAGCTTAAAACTCCACCTAACTCTGATGTGATCCAGGAAGTCTGCGATTTGGAGGAGAAAAGAACTCTTATGATGACCACCTGCTGGTGATTGGAGATGCTGCCGGTAAGGGAGTGTGGCCTTCCAGAGGCAGCATTGTAGACCCTAGGACTCCGCCCACCACCAGGTATGATTGACCCAATGACGGGGGAGGGGATTCACCACGCTATGGAGTCAGGCAAGATAGCTGCTGGGTTCCTGAATGAGGCCTTTGAGGTGGGCAACTTTGACAAGGAGGTGATGAAGGAGTATCAGAACAGGTGGATGTACAAGTTTGGGAGTGACTATAAATGGTAAGAGACGACTTCTGTGCAACAAGAGGAAGGAATGTAGTTATGAGATGTAGGGACAAGAGGTAGGGATGAGAGGTAGGGACGAGAGGTAGGGACGAGAGGTAGGGATGAGCGGTAGGGACGAGAGGTATGGACGAGAGGTAGGGACAAGAGGTAGGGACGAGAGGTGTGATGAGAGGTAGGGACAAGAGGTAGGGATGAGAGGTAGGGACGAGAGGTAGGGATGAGAGGTAGGGACGAGAGGTAGGGACGAGAGGTAGGGACGAGTCGTAGGGACGAGAGGTAGGGACGAGAGGTGTGATGAGAGGTGTGATGAGAGGTAGGGACGAGAGGAAGGGATGAGAGGTGTGATGAGAGGTAGGGACGAGAGGAAGGGACGAGAGGTAGGGACGAGAGGTAGGGACAAGAGGTATGATGAGAGGTAGGGATGAGAGGTAGGGACAAGAGGTAGGGATGAGAGGTAGGGACAAGAGGTAGGGACGAGAGGTGTGATGAGAGGTAGGGACGAGAGGTAGGGATGAGAGGTAGGGACGAGAGGCAGGGACGAGAGGTGTGATGAGAGGTAGGGACGAGAGGAAGGGATGAGAGGTAGGGATGAGAGGTAGGGACGAGAGGAAGGGATGAGAGGTGTGATGAGAGGTAGGGACGAGAGGTAGGGACGAGAGGTAGGGACAAGAGGTAGGGACAAGAGGTAGGGACAAGAGGTAGGGATGAGAGGTAGGGATGAGAGGAAGGGACAAGAGGTAGGGACGAGAAGTGTGATGAGAGGTAGGGATGAGAGGTAGGGACGAGAGGTAGGGACAAGAGGTAGGGATGAGAGGAAGGGACAAGAGGTAGGGACGAGAAGTGTGATGAGAGGTATGATGAGAGGTAGGGACAAGAGGTAGGGACGAGAGGTAGGGACGAGAGGTAGCATTTAGTTAATATGCCCAGGTGCCCAGGTGTTTCTAAATGAGTGCAACGCTTTTACTCCACATAAAAGATTAGTTATCTAATTACTTTTAATGTGTTAATTGTTAGTAATGATATAAAGATTATGCAGTAAAAATCAAGCAAAGACTAGTTTATTGGTGTCATAAGTTGACATCTTCATTATAAAAGTAATAATATCAACCAAATAACTAAAACATCAAACTTGCAGAACTTGCAATAAGTCACCACTGAGGTATGTTAATTGTAATTGCAATTGAATTAACCATTTCTTCAAAGACTACACAATTAATGTAAGTCGTAACCAAAAATGTATCTTGAATATTTGGTGACGATATCAATTAATTTAAAGTGGTAGTTATTAAACCCATTGATTCTAATTTGTTTACACCACCACCTTTATAAATAATGAACCAGCAATAGGATCATTAGAAACACAAGATATACCAATTCTGCTCTTAACATGTAAAATAAGTTTACATTAGCCACACCCACTTCCTGTGTCCATGAGATTAGTCACACCTAATTAGCCACGCCTAATTAACCACGCCTATGACCTACTTCTCCTCCTCCAATAAGGTCGCTGGCTTTCATCAGCATTCTCTACCGCTACCCAATCCTTCTGGACGCTGCAGCAGCCGCCATGCAGAGGAAAGGGAATGAGTACCTGGCCAGGTGGGCTGACGTGATGACCGGAAGAGTTCCCAAGGCAACACTGCTCCGCCCTGAGTTCTCCATTGTGATAGGCTTTGAGGTGGCAAGGCTGATCTTCCAGAAACTTCTGCGACGAGACCCACGCAAGAGGTCTGCAGTGTCGGAGATGACAGACTAACAATGCTGACGTTGGTATCTAAGATAGGCATCAATTAGAACTGAAAACACATATGATTCATATGTTGTGTGGTTACTATTGACTGAGTACACAGAGATTGGATTTAGGGTGGGGATAAAACTGGTCAGTCTGGTTTCCTACTGGACCAACTGATCCACGTATCCCATAAATGTCTCATTTGAATTTTCCTGTGGAAAGTGAGGTTGCACAGCCGACAGAGAGGTCTGCAAGTGGCGGCAGTGGGTGTGGCTAACAGAGACCCTATAATTATGAGTGAAAGACAAACCTTTAGTTTGGTAAGCAGTGTGCAACCATCTTTCCAAATGGCTTTGAAGTCCATAGCATTGGGTCTGTTCTTGTAGCGAGCTGCCAGTGCTCCCTGTGTGTGTGTGTGTGTGTGTGTGTGTGTGTGTGTGTGTGCATGTATGAGTGCATGTGTGTGTGTGTGTGTGTGTGCATGTATGAGTGTGTGTGCATGTGTGTGTGTGCATGTATGAGTGCATGTGTGTGTGTGTGTGTGCATGTATGAGTGTGTGTGTGTGTGTGCATGTGTATGAGTGCATGTGTGTGTGTGTGCATGTATGAGTGCATGTGTGTGTGTGCATGTGTGTGTGAGTGCATGTGTGTGTGTGCATGTGTGCATGTGCATCCCCTTCACTGTACATGCCTATGCAGTGCCAACAGGTTACGTACCACACACACTCACCATTTCATCAACAACGTCCTGTGTGAGGTACTGTTCCCATGTGGTCGTGAAGGACAACTCCATTGGAAGAACCTGCAAAGCAACGAGCTGACAGTGAAACACATTAACCCCTTAGTGCTAATGCGAGCACATTAACCCCTTAGTGCCAATGTGAGCACATTAACCTCTTAGTGCCAATGTGAGCACATTAAGGAGACTATACTATTGCCAAGGAGATGGTTCATTGAAACTAACCTTTTGATGGCTCCAGGACACAACACACACACACACACACACACACTGAATTCACATACCTTTGCAACTGTCTCCACATCAAAGCTAAGCACCCAGAAGCCCTTGATAAGTGTCTGGGTAGAGGCTAGCTTTCCATGAAGATTAGGACCTGGCAAGGCAAACCACACTTGACGTAACTGTTAACCAAATGTAACCAATGGATGAACTACACCATGTCCTTAACAAGACCAAGTGTACCACCTAGCCTTATACGGAGACCCACGTACGTCACACAGCTATGGGTTAATTACATCACGCTACACTCATACACTGGGTCTGGGGCATGGATCAAAGATTTTTGTTCCAGTGTCATTACATTGTAATCCATCCCTTGTTGTGAAGTATGCTGGTCTGGGTACAAGACCACCTCCTCCCTCACCCCCCTCCTCCCCAGTCTAACTTGTGATCAGGGGAATGATCTCCCTTCCCCCCCCCCCCTCCTCCCCAGTCTTACTTGTGATCAGGGCTATGCAGGGAATGATCTCCCTCCCCCCTCCTCCCCAGTCTTACTTGTGATCAGGGCTATGCAGGGAATAATCTCCTCCCCCCTCCTCCCCAGTCTTACTTGTGATCAGGGCTATGCAGGGAATGATCTCCCTCCCCCCCTCCTCCCCAGTCTTACTTGTGATCAGGGCTATGCAGGGAATGATCTCCCTCCCCCCTCCTCCCCAGTCTTACTTGTGATCAGGGCTATGCAGGGAATGATCTCCCTCCCCCCCTCCTCCCCAGTCTTACTTGTGATCAGGGCTATGCAGGGAATGATCTCCCTCCCCCCCTCCTCCCCAGTCTTACTTGTGATCAGGGCTATGCAGGGAATGATCTCCCTCCCCCCCTCCTCCCCAGTCTTACTTGTGATCAGGGCTATGCAGGGAATGATCTCCCTCCCCCCCCCCTCCTCCCCAGTCTTACTTGTGATCAGGGCTATGCAGGGGATGCCATTCTCTCCTGACATCATCGTCTCCTGATACTTCTGCTGACAGATGACATCATTCTCTGATGGTCTCGGCTCTGATGCTGGGTGGCTGTGATACCATCCGACCAATCGAAGGCCCCGAGACAGCATGGAAGCCTGGATCTGTGGAGACACAAGCAAACACAGGTATTTGGCAACAAGCTTGTGGTGGTCGCTAGGATACAGCAAGACGAGATGGTTATGGAGGAGGGATGAGGTGGGCACAACAAGCTGACAGGTCAACCATGATATTACCCCACCCACCCACAAATGTTTGCTGAACCAAACATCCTATTCCCATGGCAACCTTACTCCTGTCCCCATAGTAACCTACCTCCTGTTCCCACTTAGCAGATTGGTGGGCTTCACAAACACACGGGAATGCTTGAAGTACTTCTAGTACTGTGTTATGAAGAGATACCTTGTGACCACGCCCATGCCCCACTCACTCCTGGGACTTACCCTTTGTGTTGGAGTCGTACGTTCCTCCGAGATAGCCCATTACCTCCCCCTGTGTCATGTGGCTGTGGAAGTCCTAGAGGAGAGCATTAATTGGAGAGGTGAATAGAACAGTTGCAACAGAGAGTGAAGAGTGAATGCTACATTTCTATGGCAATCAAATGACCAACATGTAAGGAAAAACAATGACCACTAGGAAGAATGACATCATTATAATGACCACTAGGAAGATTGACATCATTAATGACCACTAGGAAGAATGACATCATTATAATGACCACTAGGAAGATTGACATCATTAATGACCACTAGGAAGAATGACATCATTATAATGACCACTAGGAAGATTGACATCATTAATGACCACTAGGAAGAATGACATCATTATAATGACCACTAGGAAGAATGACATCATTATAATGACCACCAAAGTGAAAGCAGCCACCACCCCTAGTACAACACTACTTGAATTTGCATGGTAAGGATAATATATTTGAGTGAGACGCAAACTAAATAAAATATAGTTCAAATTAAATAAATATAAATATAATATCGTCACAATGAATTCCAACGAATGACTGAAAATACGATAATGTAGTTTAAAAGCAGGTCACTTTTGACTACAGCCCTCGTACTGCAGAAATAAAACTACCAGATTTAGTTATCTACACATAATTATTAAGTATTGCAAATTAATTTATTTACACATACGTATTTAACTGAATACATGCACGCACCTTTGCAGAATGTGGAGCGAATATTTAACCGACTTGCAGATCTCCACATCTCTCCCGGCATAATTAAGTAGTGATTTGGAATGCATGCTGACATCATAACGTGCTTATAATATTCTATTGCTGCCAGCTGCATTCCATATACACACAACTAGATATACCAAGTAATTGCATAACTACTTACCATAAGTAACAGAACATTGGACATCACAGACACGGCAAAGAGTTCTTGGATTCCAATGCTCTCTGTTGTCGAGCAATGGAGCAGAGGTGGGGTCTGAACTGTTCCTGCGAGGGCCGAGGTAGCCGGCCTTTTGTGTGCCATATAAGGTAGGGTGGATTAGCCATATAAGGTAGTGTGGATTAGCCATATAAGGTAGGGTGGATTAGCCATATAAGGTAGGGTGGATTAGCCATATAAGGTAGGGTGGATTAGCCATATAAGGTAGGGTGGATTAGCCATATAAGGTAGGGTGGATTAGCCATATAAGGTAGGGTGGATTAGCCAGGTGTGAGAATCACAACCACCACCACTACAAATTGCATAATACAAAAACGGATTCGGGGGGAGGGGCACGTCTTTGAGGATGTAACCTGCCTTAGCAGTCACTGGGTATGGCAGACAGTCGGCAGACAGGGAAAGTCTCTACTCTACTCTACTCTACGTGCAACTACACCTCACCATATCTCTATTGCTGCCATCTCCTCCATAACATGGACAGAAAATTCAGTGGGTGACCCACTCTAGACACGTTAGTCTCTTACCCAACAAGCCACGAGCTTCAATCATGCTGCTATTCCCCCCCCCATGACATGGACACAGCTTTTGGAAGGCAGCCATTTTGGAGTCCCTGATAACAACGTAAGTGTTGGACTCACACACACATGCTTGTGGCAAAGCTTGTGCTCTCCATCACTGCAAGAGGCTCTGGGGAGGGGGAGAAGGGGAGAGGAAGTAATGGAGATATACACTACAAAAGCTCAATCGCAATGGCCATTGGATGGCAGTCCATAGCTCAACTTATCCGTTCAATGTTAAATTCACACACACACATACAACAGCCTCACAAACACACATCACACACACACAACAGCCCACAAACACACATCACACACATACAACAGCCTCACAAACACACATCACACACACACAACAGCCCACAAACACACATCACACACATACAACAGCCTCACAAACACACATCACACACACACAACAGCCCACAAACACACATCACACACATACAACAGCCTCACAAACACACATCACATATCACATATGCACAACAGCCTCCCACCCTCACATATCACACATGCACAACAGCCTCACACCCTCACATATCACACATGCACAACAGCCTCATACCCTCACATATCACACATGCACAACAGCCTCACACGCACACCCTCAGTTCACCTTCTTTGCTTCGAAAGGATGACACATCTGCTGCATGTTGCTTCCTGCAAACCAGAGCAATCTCACATCAGAATGTAATTCCCAGTCCCTCCCACTGAAGTGTGTGAGTATGTCATGCACACTGTAAACTTTTCTTCTAACCTTTTCCTCCCTTTCTTCTAACCTTTCCTCTCATTCTTCTAACCTTTCCTCTCATTCTTCTAACCTTTCCTCTCATTCTTCTAACAGTTACCCCTTTCTTCTAACAGTTCCTCCCTTTCTTCTAACAGTTCCTCCCCTTCTTCTAACCTTTCCTCCCTTTCTTCTAACAGTTCCTCCCTTTCTTCTAACAGTTCCTCCCTTTCTTCTAACAGTTCCTCCCTTTCTTCTAACAGTTCCTCCCTTTCTTCTAACAGTTCCTCCCCTTCTTCTAACCTTTCCTCCCTTTCTTCTAACCTTTTCCTTCCTTTCTAACCTTTGCTCCCTTTCTTCTAACCTTTCCCTCCCTTTCTTCTAACAGTTCCTCCTATTCTTCTAACAGTTCCTCCCCTTCTTCTAACCTTTCCTCCCTTTCTTCTAACCTTTTCCTTCCTTTCTAACCTTTCCTCCCTTTCTTCTAACAGTTCCTCCCTTTCTTCTAACAGTTCCTCCCTTTCTTCTAACAGTCCTCCCTTTCTTCTAACAGTTCCTCCCTTTCTTCTTCTAACCTTTCCTCCCTATTCTTCTAACCTTTTCCTCCCTTTCTTTGGATTGATGGAGTTTTCCTCGTGTGTACTGGGTACCTCCGGTACCTCTTCATCCTATAAATGACATAATACATTAGCACACATGAACACCTATATGACTAGGGTCTTCCTTCTCCTAGAGGCATCAAGATTCATTCCATTTCAAATCAACACATTTCGTTACACCTACAAGGCACCAATTTCAGGATATAACAAACTGTTTCAGTTTCACTGTCCCATGCGATGGTGTAGGTGCTAATGATGTAAGTGGCACTTCTGTATCAATGTGTTTCTGGTTTTACAATTTACCTCATATATAGGACCCATGGCAAGACATCCGACCTATCATTGAGGATTTCAATCAAAAGAACATAAGTCCAGGTTGCCACCTGCCAGTGGATGAATGCATGAGTGCATGGAAGGGTCCTGATGGAGAATATGTTGCGGAGGGAATGCCACATAAGACCAAAATTGCACGTAAACCAGAGGGTGTTGGGGTTGAAATGAAAGCCTTGGCATGTGGGGAAACTGGTATTATTTTGAAGTTGGATATAATGGAAGGAAGGGAAGCAAACTGAAGGAAGGATTTCTCACAGGAATATGGTGAGGGAACGGCTGTGACACTTTGATTGACAAAAGAGTACTATGACACTGGAAGAGCAGTGCATGCAGACTCCACCTTTTCATCCGTGAAGACACTATTAGCTCTTCGAGAAAGGGGACTCTTCTTTATGGGCATGATAAAAACAGCCCATACAGAATACCCATTGGCTTTCAAATCATGGGCCAATGGTGATGAAGAGGGAGGAAAGCCAACAAGAGGAAACTATTGCTTGGCAATCACAGCATGGTTTGCCGTTAGGCTGGGCAGACAGGAAGATGAAAACAATTATCTCCAATGTAGGATCAACGAATCCAGGATCTACAAGTAAGCCTCTTCGCCATAAAAAGAAGCTAGTTGAAGGAGTGTGGGAAACTACCAGATACTAAAAAGAGATCCAGCGGCCATCAATGGTAGAGGAGTTTTATTCTTGCTTTGGGATCATAGATGTTCATGATCATCTACGCCAAGGCAGTCTTGCAATGGAGAGAGAGAGAGAGACACACAAGTGGTGGCACAGTGTATTCGCTACCATTTATGGTATTTGCCTAATAGACTCTTATTTGGCTTACAAGTTTGAAATGGAAGCAATTCATAACTCCCCTGACGATGTTCTTCATGATGTAGAGATGATTAAGAAGGAAGCAGGAATCGTTGGTCTAGAGCTGAACCCACAGAAGTCTGAAGTGGTAGGTAATAATTCAGAACTCATTGCAGGCATACAGTCTGTGCTACCTGGGGTACGTGTGGTTGCTCCAGCTGTTGCCACACTATTGGGGTCACCAATTGGAGGCACTGAGTCCCTTGACGCTGCCATTGATGTTAAGACTGCCATGCTGAAGTGCCTCCGGGAGAGATTCCGTTACATAACTTGCCATGATGCCTACCTTTTGTTACGTCATTCATCGGCCATCCCTAAACTCTTGTACCTACTTAGAACGTCACCTTGTTTCCTGTCACCCAGTTTGAAGATTTATGATGATGAACTTAGAGCGACAATTTGCAGCTCTTTTAACATCCATCTAACTGAAAGTGATTCTTCTTGGATACAATCCATTTTACCTGTAAATTGTGGTGGGCTTGGTATTCGGAGTGCTGTGCAGTTGGCACCTTCTGCCTTCTTGGCTTCAGCTGCTGCCTCCTCTGAACTTGCTCACATGATTCTGCCGACAAATATGCAACCAACCCAACTCAGTTATGTGGATGAAGCCCTTGTGATCTGGTCTCAAGGATGCCAAGAACAACCGCTTACTGGCGTTGCTGCCCATCATCAGAAGTCATGGGATTCACTTCGACTATTTTCTATGGCAGACACACTATTGAAAAATACAACTGATGAGTTGAACAGAGCTCGCCTCCTTGCAGCATCCTGTAAGGAGTCCGGAGCATGGCTAAATGCCCTGCCGGTTACATCGCTAGGGTTACGCATGGATGACACTACCATCAGAATATCCATGGGCCTTCGTCTGGGAATACCTTTATGTAGAAATCATATTTGTCAACACTGTGGAGCTGAAGTGTCTCAGTTTGCCACACATGGCTTAAGCTGCAAAAGGAGTGCTGGTCGTCATTACCGCCATTCAACTATCAACGACATAATACACAGGGCTTTAGTGGCAGCACATGTTCCATCACGTCTAGAGCCTTCAGGTTTATATCGCTCGGATGGAAAGCGACCTGATGGAATTACAACAGTTCCATGGAAATGTGGCCAACTTCTTGTATGGGATGCCACTTGCCCAGATACGTATGCACCATCTTACTCCACAATTGCAGCACAGCAAGCTGGAGCAGTTGGCCAACAAGCCGAGGATAAGAAGGCACAAAAGTACAAACACCTTAGCTCACACCACTTTTTCACTCCTGTGGCAATCGAGACATCAGGAGTGTATGGTCCAAAAACAGCCGATTTCCTAAAAGAGCTGGGACATCGGTTGAGGCAAGTGTCGGGAGAGGCGAGCTCTTTCCATTATCTTGCCCAAAGGCTGTCGGTTGCCATTCAGAGAGGCAATTCAGCTTCAGTAATGGGGACAATGGATGGGGAGGAGTTATTTGTATAGTGTTTTATGTATGTTTACTTGTATTGTATGTATTATTATTAATTTACTTGTAAAAAAAAAAAAAAAAAAAACATTTTATCTGAAGACTTTGCCTACCAGCTTATTCAAAATAAGTTTTTAGGTCAGGGAATGGCCATGCAAAATGAGGACAGTGAGAGGCAATCAGGCCAGGTAAAATTGATTATTATTTTTAGGATCATTTAATCCTATATTAGGCAGTAAAGCACCATATACCTCTCCCAATAAAGTCATTGGGGTAATATGATGGAGTAACATCTCAAGTTCAATTAGTATGCACAATGTGCAAAAAGAAATCTTCTTATTGTCCTGGATGTTCTAACACTGAGATTGACTACATTCGTGATCTACGCAAACCAGGCAACGGAAGAGAATGTTTTCAAAATTCCATTGGATTACTGAAGCACTAGTGCCAGTTTCATTGGAACATTGCATCACTATTATAACTCATCATCCATTGTATATCTTCGATCATTAAAATTTTTGATAGCGTAGTGGACTCGTTGACTGTGCCGTATATCCCATGCAGTGGTAAATGTGTAGTATAGGCAATGGCGTGGTCCCCTCCAGTCTGATGAATTGGGGCTAGCTCCACCATATATCATATGGCAATTGGCAACACTTCCTAGGTCTCTCGTACCACCCCCTCATCAAAACCATTCTACACAGTACTGTACTCATTGATAGGGCTAGAAAGCACACTGTTCGATGGAGCGGCTGTTCGATGGAGCGGTGGTGGTTGGTGCTTCCATGCCGGTGTTTCAGCAGAAGCAAGCATCTAGATCAGTACACACGACAGTTTGTCATTATACAACTGCATGTTTATACTTGACGTTAATTTTGACGTGTTGTGATTTAATAAGCATAACTTATTAACCACAAGTTATTAATTCGACGAATCTGGTTGTGAGTATAGCTGGAGCAACTGACTATCAGAGAAAATCAAGATTTATGGTTTTTATGGTCAATAACCTCTACTGTTGTAATCTTTAATTAAGGATGGTGTCAATCCTTAAATAAGGATGTCCCTGTTTTAACACATCCAACATTGATCATATTGGCATCATTGTTATGGAGGCTGATCAGTATACAATTGGGCAATAGCATTTACGTTACTTAATTTGCTTGCTTAGCAAAAGCATGCAATGTAAAAGATGTTCATTAATGACATCCTTAAATAAGGATTTTTCCGTAATATATGCTATGCATCTAACTTTTAAGGTTGGGATGGTTCTGTTGGGAAAGTGCATTGAAGTTATAAAATCCAAACCAGGGATATTAAATAACGGAAACAACTACGTAATCTAAGCAAAGGGAATAACCATCCATCGTTGTGTCTAATACTCTGGTGAGTGCAGAGGGTGACCCGAAATCTCTATGGACATCGCCATTTTGACCGGTTGTGGAATTTAATATTATCCGTAATTAGCGACATCATAAATAACCTGTAAGGACACACTACAATCAGAGATGAGCCCATCAATTTAAACACACTTGTGTTACACGTGTGTTAAGCATGCAGTTTGAGGTGCATCAAGTCACATCAAACAGATGTCATATTCGACTGCCTAAATTGGCCAGCCAAAAATTGAAATTGGGCACTCTGTGTCCTTCTATATGACATGCCTCCCTTTAAACCTGGGTGGAGATAATAGTTGACAGACTAAATCCGACCAAAGCCATCCAGTGTCAGTTCATTCTTGCAATTGTCACTTAATTGCTTATGAAGTAATTAAAAACTGTCTACTTGATTGTTTATGCTAGCATAACCACCAAACATGTTATCAGATTGTATCTAAGCTTAGGTATAGAATGGGCGGGGCATTCGTTATTTGCACTACATGCACAATGATCAAGGTGGAGATCACATGTTACAATTTGTTATTAAAGGTCATAATAGCAGCGAAGCTTTGAAAAGGTAAGAATCATTCCCAAGCTAAATGTGGCAATGGGCACATGACAGGGATACCAGTCACATGGGCACATGACAGGGATACCAGTCACATGGGCACATGACAGGGATACCAGTCACATGGGCACATGACAGGGATACCAGTCACATGGGCACATGACAGGGATACCAGTCACATGGGCACATGACAGGGATACCAGTCACATGGGCACATGACAGGGATACCAGTCACATGGGCACATGACAGGGATACCAGTCACATGGGCACATGACAGGGATACCAGTCACATGGGCATATGACAGGGATACCAGTCACATGGGCACATGACAGGGATACCAGTCACATGGGCATATGACAGGGATACCTGTCACTCTCTTTGTTGCGTTGTGATGTACATAGCAAAGACTAGACTGTGATTTGGTGTGAAGTGTAACCTGTGAAGGCGCATGATGATAGCTACTCTGCTGCCTGGATCAATGTGGTTTGGTGTGAAGTATAACCTGTGAAGGCCCATGATGATAGCTACTCTGCTGCCTGAATCAATGGATCTGACTAGCCTGTGATGACTGATGCAAATTACACTTCCCTATGATGACATACAATAACAATTACGGGTACCTAGCAATGTCAGATCATGTCTGACCAACTTCTAATTTGGTCTGACATTGCATCAGGCTATCTCTAAAATGACATATATTCACCCCTGATTGCAAATATCACTAACTTCAGCCTTTTCGTTGTTCGAGTTTTTTTTTTTAACAATAACTTTTCTTACAATATGCGATAAATAGCACTTCTAAGACCTGCACTCTTTTATTGCAACAAAATTATGTAGACAAAAATTCTAAACACTTTAACGCACAATTTCCAAATAGTGCGCTCACGAGCCATGAGCCGAGTGTGTGTGTATGCATGCATGTGTATTGCGTTTGGCAATGTAGTGACATGTCGACAAAAATGTCTGCATCCCCACATGTTCACGTGTGTGCACCCCGAAATGTACATACGCATCTGGAGCATCTGGAGCTCAACAAATACATCTAGGCTCCACAGATCTCACTGCACACAAAGGGGGGTCTGTGTTGCATTACCGAGTCAGCCAGCATGTGATGCTTCTTCATGTAGATGTTCTTGTATTGACTCAGCTTGATCCCCTTGTAACGTATCTGGATAACACACACAGACACAGACACATAACACACACACACACACACACACACACACACACACATGCACACACACCACACACACCACACACACACACACACACACACATACACACAATTATATGATGTGCAGCAAATGTATGATATGGCTAAGAGAAGTAAACCTCCTGATATGTTACATTTAGCAGTTCTAGTGTAGTCCCCAGGCCAACACATGACCTACCCCTATAGTGTAGTCCCCAGGCCAACACATGACCTACCCCTATAGTGTAGTCCCCAGGCCAACACATGACCTACCCCTATAGTGTAGTCCCCAGGCCAACACATGACCTACCCCTATAGTGTAGTCCCCAGGCCAACTCATGACCTACCCCTATAGTGTAGTCCCCAGGCCAACACATGACCTACACCTATAGTGTAGTCCCCAGGCCAACACATGACCTAGCCCTATAGTGTAGTCCCCAGGCCAACTCATGACCTACCCCTATAGTGTAGTCCCCAGGCCAACACATGACCTATCCCTATAGTGTAGTCCCCAGGCCAACACATGACCTACCCCTATAGTGAGGACAACTAGCCTTAAAAACACAAACATCCTGGGACGACATATTGATTACCACGCCCCCGCCCCGCCCCACCCATCCCCACGGACAAGCTTGCCATTTTTGCCCATATTCCAATACCACACCCACACCCACACCCGAGTATAAAGTATACAAACCAAAAATCCCACTGGGGCACAAGAGTGGCACGTGACACTGGACAAAAATAGAAGATCCAGAACTCACATGCCCCCATCCTATTCCAGTCTTGTGGTCTGGGTTGACGAGGTTCTTGCATTGCGAAGCCCACGCGTACGGAGACGAATACTTTTCGTCGTTCCAGAATATCATGCCGTCGGCAAGTAAATCCGCCTCGTACCTTTGCCCCTGCGAGTATACGCACACCCACTGGGTTAGGACGTTCACTTCGCATCACAACGTAGCGCGCACCATGTAGTCGAAGGTCAGCACTCGCTCTCCGGGCTCCAAGGTGCGGTCATTAACGAGAGCAAGCATCGACAGCCCTCGACCAACCGCCATCTTGGGCGTGCATTAATTTTAATTTTATCATTCCCCGCCTGCTGTGCATGCACCCCGTCCACCCCCGTAGGCTTAGGTGGGGGGATTTGAAATTGTATTATATTTAGTTCAAACTGCCCGAGCCTGGGGGCGATTTGACTATCAAAGTATACAATTTCACGTCAAACGCCCGTACTTATTCAAACTCCCCGGGTCCTAAAGGATACTCCGCTCCGCGTCAAATTATACCGGTATGTTATCTCCCACCCCTGCAAGCGGGGGGGGGGGGGGGGGGGGGGGGGGGGAGCGGGGTGTAGGTGCATAAATCAACTACTCCCAGGACGTGCTACGAGGACAGTTCTTTCCTTTCCTTAGGCCAGCTTGTTCTTCGGGATGGGTACCGTACGTGCGCAGACATCACGTTATATAGCCTCGTCCCCGGGCGCTATTTTATTATTAAAGTTACGGGGGCGAATTTTCGCCCCCGTAACTTTAATATGAAAACAATAAAAAAGGGCCGATGCTGTAATATAAGAGAGGGTTTTGATAGGTACTTCTGGTAACCAAATATGCAAATGATGCAGGGTCAACACGTAACATTCGAGTGTCCGAATTCAGTACCGTATTAGAAGAGAAACCTTTTCCAGTTATAATTAAGATCAAACCAAATAACGGTATTATACCGACAGATGTTGATTTTTAAAAGCGGCAATTGACACACACAAGACGTAACCGTGTGTGAGCAGTCAGGAGGGCAAAAATGCAGGCTTAATGGTAGCTGAGCATCACGTTATACAAGCATGACCATGAAAGACTTATACTTTCCTTGTTCCTGTGTGTGTGTGTGTGTGTGTGTGTGTGTGTGTGTGTGTGTATGTGTATGTATGTATGTATGTATGTATGTATGTATGTATGTATGTATGTATGTATGTATGTATATGCTGTGTGCATGCGTTTTTTGGTGAGGGTAGATGCCTGTGTTGTTTATGCAAGAGGAGTTGGTTTGGGCAAGGGAGGAGGGTACTTGATAATAACTGATCACAGAGTTGATTTTGAGCTAGCTACATGCACACACTGATATTGTTTTACACATGCAAAGTCTTCCACATACATTTGATTTTTTTTTTTTTTTTTACTTTTCAATAACGGAGGCTGTAATCTGCCTGGCAAGACTGCAACTCAGTTTTATTTAATTATTTTATTTATTCAAAGTGTGTTGTTACTCACTTGATACTCATAGGTTCAGGTATAATGACCAGCTAATATTCAATTAGAAACGTAGGGCATATTTATACACCATGGTTTCAAACCACATTACACGCACTAGGTAAGCTCCATGACCTCACATTGCATTTAGGAGTTTCGAAAGGGGGTGGGGGAATGCAAGAAATGCATTAACAGGAATATTATTTTTAAGTTGCTTAAGGAGCAATGTGTCAGCAAATCCATGCCTCTTCACACGTTACTGCCACCTCGCTCCTAGCTGGTTAAAAAAAAAATGGGGGGGGGCGGGAACTAAGAATAAAGTCTTGCAGGGGCCACATCAAATTGATTACATGTTTCACAGATCCACAGATCCCCATCATTGGTCAATTCTATATACATGTAGATCAGTCATTTTCATTACAGTGTGGTTTCCTTTGTGGATCACGTGAAAAATAGTCTTTGTTGAAATTGTTTCAAACCACATTGCACGCACTTAACCAGCAGGTCACTCGGAGGGAGCCTTGACAGCATATGCAGTTTTCAATCCATTGTTCACTCTCAGAAAGAAAGTCAAAAAATCAAAAATTCCTTAATTGTCAAGATCTCATCTTATCTTGTTCTTATCTGATGTCAATTAGTCTATAACATTTAAAATTAAATCAATACTTTACCTCTAATTAAAATAGCCTGTCATTATACCTGTACCCAAGTGAAATACAAAATATTGCCCTAGGCTGTGTTACAAATAATGAGTTGCAGTCTGTGTAGATCACAGCCTTTGTTATTGAAGAGCATCCTTTAAAAATATATATGTGGAAGAGATTCTGCTCTGCATGTGTAAAGCAGCATCAGTTTGTGCGTGCAAGTGGGTATAACTAGCCCAAAATCCATTGATCAGTTATTATCTAATACCTTCCTCCCCTGCCCAAACCAACTTATCTACACTCAAAAAGACACATCTACTACCTCACCAAAAAACGCATACAACAACACACATACACACATACACACAGCACCATATATTGTGTCAAATTAAAATAGCTACTGAGCTGCAACGTTTAAATCATGCCAGTGCACTACTCTTCTTAATTTGTACAAATCACACAAGTCTGGTACAAGTTTAGTACAACTCGTACAACTCAGACACATTTTCCAAGTATGTGGTAAAGGCTAGCACTTAGGGTCTATGAAGCCACAATAATGCAATCTCCAGCTTGGGTGTGAAGAATCAATTGGACATGAATAAAAAAGTACTCCAAGCCTCTTTCCCTTAATCTCTCCCTTCTCTACCCCTTCCTCTTCTTGCCCTACACTTCTTCCCTTCTCCTCTTCCACCCTCATTATTTGCTGGTGATTTTATCCAACTCTCTCACACCAAGTTTCGTGATTGGATGGGAAGGAAACTGGTAAGATTAATATTAATATCTGAAGTGGAATTAAGAAAGAGTTACGTACATGTGAAGGCCCTCCTCTTTTTACACCGCAATGTCTGGAGGCTAACACCTCATTATATGGTTTAGCGGTGTCTGTGTTGAACCACCAATAAGCCTACAGGCCTCTGTAAACAATATAAGTAGTCTACTACAATGAAATTCACAGCTCAATATATCCCAACAGGGTGAGACATCAAAAAGGTCAGTTCCTTTCAAGAGGGCAGTTTGGAGGCTTGACTCTGAGGATCTCAGTCAATATGAAGAGGTGTGTGGTTCCAGGCCCACCCTTTGTGCCTCATGCTTCAACTATTGAAATTTTGTTAGTAGGTTGTGTGAGCATGTTACTACTAATGGAAGATGTAAAGGGTCAGCAAGGGCATCATTATTCATGAGGTCACTGATGTGTCAGATGTAAAGCCTGCACATCATTCTTCACACTCATAAAGGCTGCGCCCACGTTTTTCAAGATCCCTTTGCTGCTTATAGAAATCGATTCAAGCAACCTCTCCAGGACGTCAAAATGGGAGTAACACAGAGAGAAGTTAATAAAAACTGAAACCTAACTTTTTTTCTCTCACCCATCAGACTCACCTCTTGACCAGGACAAGTTCGAGAGGATGCATTGTCCTGGTCTGGAGAATTGGCTACCATTGGTAACATGTGTTTCTTTCACCATTAAAGGCAATATGTATGCAAGAGGGGAACATCAGCCACATCTGGCAGAACTCGAAGAAAATAGGAGGTGACGAGACTTTAGTTGATATGGTAACCATTGTTAGGATGTTGGGATAACTATTGAATGTGACCGCCACAAGGCAACCATTGATGTCTACTCTTCACTGCAACCTGCCATTCATGGAGCTCTTTCCCCTTCCATATCCCCATCCCCTTCTCTCGCTCTTCCTATCATTGACAATACTTCATTTGTGAAGCATGGGCAATGAAGGGGGCGTGTCTCGCAGTCCCCAAAGGGATATGTACACCTCGAATGCCGGGAGTAACTCCAGAATGGAATGCATTGCCCAATGACGTTTTGTGGGCGGGCACTTCCGGTTCAAACTTTAAGAAAAGCCGACTTTTACGAAGTCTATGGCACACATGAAGAAGTGTATAGGACGAGGTGATAGCGACGCAAGAAGGCCATGCATTGCAAGTGTGTGCTTCTATGGTGCATCTTTGCACTGTCATTGCAGCGATCAAGCAGCACCAGTAAGTGGCTGCGACCCCACGGATGCTATAATATTACAGTGTTGTGGAGAGCGAAGGATTCTGCACACGCATCCATTAGACTTTAACGCCTGTGCACCGCAGAACGCTACTTATCCGCTCACTTTGTCTCCTTAATTCTATTTCAGGTATGGATTGTACATCGGAGTACATGTACGATCGCCAGCCTCCTGCCATCATCGCGTGCAACCCGTACATCAACCAGGTGCTACTACTCGACTGCGCCATCGCCGGACCAGGACCTGTGCAGCTGCACTGGTATTTCTCGCCCACCTTGGACCCTCTCCTTCCCGTGTTAATCATCAACAGCAGCCGTTACGAGCTACAAGACATGAGCGAGTCGAACACAACGACGCGCGTCGGACTTGCAGTGCGCTCGCTGAACGCTCCGACGGAGAACGTGACCGCGGGGTATTACTGGTGCCAGGGGACGGTCCCGAGGGGAGAGCTGACCCCGAGCATGAAAGTTAAATTGGAGAGGGCAGACTACTACAAGAACATAATGACATGCTACCCGAAAACCTATATACGCTCTTCAGACAAAGGGTGTCCCATTGTATTGAGTCAGCCTGACACTTCAACTTTGTCGACCACTCCTCCAGAACCATCCCAAGTCGCGACAACAATTCCCATGGCAACCCAGAGCACTGAACGTTTACCGACGCCTTGGCAAGCAACGTCGACAGCTTCTGGGGCGAACAATGACTCCGAAGGAAGTGGTACCCCAACAAAGAGCACAGCCAGTACAGACGCAGGCCAGGGCCTGTTTGACCCTGCTCTCTTTTCAGTCCGTTCCTCCAACACGTGGCTATACATTATCCTAGGAGTGAGTGCCATCTCGCTGCTGGTCATTGTGGTCCTGGGGGTAGTCATATTCTCAATGTGCAGAAGACATGTACGAAAAGAAGCCTCAGAGTGTAAGTTGGTCCATCTGGGGGGGTTTGGGGGGGGGGGGGGCATCCATATAAGATAACACTTGGAGTCCGTTTATGTGCTCCACAGCAAAAAGGCATTGAGTCCTGGGCTTTAAAAGTATTGGGTCCTGGGCTTTAAAAGTTTGGGCTTTGCATGTACGAGCTTTTGATGCACATGCTGTTCACAGGGGGAATGTGGGACATGGGGAGGGGGAGGGTACATGGGGAGGAAGAGGGTACATGGGGAGAGGAGGGTACATGGGGAGGAAGAGGGTACATGGGGAGGGGGAGATGTAGAGAAGGAGTACATCATGGGGAGAGGAGGGTACATATCACCGAATCAGGGGAAGATCAAATTAACACCTTGGCAACAAAAGGATCATTGAGTAGGAGAAAGCATAGCTCCAGTGGGACCATTCAAAAGGCTCATTCTCACCTAGCTGTCACTGACTCCTCTGAAAAGGACAAGAGGTGTTTGCAAAGAGACTCACAATAGCTTTCCTTTTCTTTCATGCACAGTTGAAGGGATGAATGCAAACAGAGAGAAGCTATCTGAGCAGTAAGTGATCATATGAATGCAATTCCCTTAGCATCAAAGAGTGCATTGTTTACACAGCCAGTCTCACACTTTCCTCTCCCTTCCCTTGTTCCTTCCTTACTTCTCCCTCCCCCCTCCCCCCTCCCTCCCTCCCTCCCTCCCTCCCTCTATCCCTCCCTCCCTTCCTCCCTCCCTCCCTTCCTCCCTCCCTCCCTCCTCCCCTCTCACACCCTAGCTCTGTGGCAGCAGGTGCCCTTGGCTTCAAGACTGGTTCGACACCACTACCGCCACCACCACCTCACAGACATATCCCATATTACCAGCAGACCATGGATGTCCACCTGCCCCACATTTCCTCTGAAGACTACGCTGAAGTGGGTCCAGTTCGGGGGGATCAAAGGCTTCATGTATCCCATGACTACTCTGAGATCAGGGAGTTCCTTCCTGAAGGGAATGTGCACCTGTCCACATCAGGCCAGAGCGCACAACACCAGGTGCTCCTCTCATCGGCTCAGCCCTCCGCTGCACTCCAGTCACATGACTGCCACACCCCCGAAGGTTCTCCCACACTGCTTCCTACCTCGACATTCATGACACACAACCTGAGCATGCAGTTCTGTGATGTCGTCTCGGCCAATGGAAACGAGGGCGATGCCATGGACGACCACACCTACCACATCCTTCAACTCTCCGGCTACTCTTCGTCCGATAACACCTCAGAGGTCGACGCAGCCGCAAAAGCCGGTTCGGCTGGGACGCAGGAAGGCATTGTGGTGACAGTCCCCATCCCACACCTAGGAGGCCCAGACCTAAGAGGCTCAGATGACACTTCGGGGCTAACGACCCCAAGAGGAGCGTGTGTGTCTACTGGGCTGGTTGGGTTGCTGGTGACAGCCATTCCCAACACAACAGATGGCACGACGGGGGAGGGATACAGTCAACTGGTCAAGATCCCCACCTCCGGGAGGACACAGGGGGGTGCCATCCTCCTCGCACCCCAAGACGATGAAGCGTACAGCCACCTTGTGAGGGCAATGGAGGTGGCCCCCCAACTTGACAACAGCAGAGAGTCAGAGGGCAACCCCACTGCCAATATTCAAAACGCCCCTACCATTGTTGTGGGATCAGCTATGGATGACCACATCTCTAACAATGCTGACCTCGCTGACCTCACGAGCTCTCATCTCATGTTCCCTACAGATGGCCATCATTTGGCACCTTGCAATCTTCCTATGTTCCTGGGGTCGCCTAGCGATCTGACAGACAGAGGTGCAGGCAACGTGATGGCACCTGTAAGCGTAACAACTGCACAAAATGGCATAGTTGTGACACCGCAGGGTGTGACCACAGCACCACAGGGTGTGGCCACAGCACCACAGGGTGTGGCCACAACACAGCAGGGTGTGGCCACAATACCACAGGGAACCACGGCAGAGGAGGCTAGCATGCCTGCGTTGCCTGAATTGTCCAAATACAATGGAGACTATGAGAGAGACTCGGCTTACATGGGCGCGTTGCAGTGGGTCCCTGTCAGGCAAAGCACCACTGACGTTGACCAGTTGTTTCCGAATAATGCCCACCATGTTACGACAACAATGCTGCGTGTGCAGGACAATGGAATGTGCCAGTCAATGGAGTCACTGTACCCAGAGGCACATTTGTATCAGGCGTTGATGTCAAGGACGAAGGAGAAGTCCAAACAGTACACAGACCTGCGGCTGGGTTGTGGGGACCAGCCAAAACCATGCACAGATCTACTAGTGGATGGGGACCAGTCAAAGCAATGTATGGGTTTGCAGCTGGATGGAGACCAATTCACAAGGCACATTGACTTACAGCTGTATGGGGACCAGTCAAGACAGTACAGAGACTTACAGCTGGATAGCAATCACTAAAAAAATATTACTTTTCCTCCGCATATTTGCCATAATATTTGTTAATATTATGTTTGACAAAGCCATAAACGGTTGATGTGGACACCATCTCAAGTTTATGAAAGCTTGAATAAAGATTGTGGGTTTCACATGATTCTGCACACAGCTGTTTCATATTATCCGAAAGGTCGAGCTATCGAGTCAGGTCACACGAAGTCATGCATAATTCATCAGTTGGATCGTACTGATACATTAACAATCCTGTGCCAAGGCCGTTCATCGCTTACTTCTGTGTAGTTTTTTGGTTGAACAGTGTAGGTATTGAAATGGGTGTGCGTGCAGGTGATGGCAATATACACGTGCTGCTGCTGGAGAACCAACATACATTAAAAAAATCAGTTATTCGTATTGATTAACATCCAGAGTATCATTGTACAGCCCTTTCAGCTCGTTTTTTTGTTGGAAAACCAGTTAAGAATACATTACTTTCTCCAGGAACTATTAGGGCTTGTGTGAGACAAAGCTGTATTATCTCTAGTCCCAAATGGAATTACATGATTGAATTACGGCATCTGATTCCGCGAATATTGCCCCACGAGTTTCCGCGAAAATTATTATATATATCCGTGGAGCAATTTAAACTGTCCCATATATGATTTTCTTATATATGTGATGGCTAATTTTCTCGTGAGCTGGCCCCATTTTATGGCATGTCCCAAAGCGCGTATACCGTATTTATTTATGATTTTAATTCCGCAGGATTGCACAGCTAAAAGTTTAAAATCTGATACAGGATGTTACTGCTGATCATGCATGTACGAGATCTGATGTTACTGCTGATCATGTATGTACGAGATCTGATGTTACTGCTGATCATGCATGTACGAGATCTGATGTTACTGCTGATCATGTATGTTCGAGATCTGATACAAATCTCGTACATGAAGAGGTGTGTGGTTCCAGGCCCACCCTTTAAGCTGTGCCTCATGCTTCAACTATTGGCTGTGTAAACGAGAGAAATTTCGAAATAACCGCGAAAATAGACATCGGGACGCCACACAACATGGATAGAGGTCGATACACAATTGTCAAAGCTCTTACTATGAGCAGCATCCACGCTTCCTTCTCCCGCGTGATCTGCATTTTCCCCTTCCACGCTACTTCCTCTTCATCTCTTATACAGACCTCCGCTTTAATTTGCGATGGCTGCTAGTTAGTGATTTCCACACCCTTAGACATATAATAAACTAGCACAGGAGAAGCAGTGCCAAAACAGGGAACGATAAAACGTCACGTGGCTGGAAGGTAATACTTTGCAGTACCCGAACCCAGTCCACCAATCAAAAACTATAGAATGCAACATTGCTCCTTGTCGAATTCCTGGGGTGAAGTGTTTTTGTCCTATATGTTGTTGTAAACATGAGCATGTGGTCTTGTTGCGGAAGAATTATGCCAGGTGTAAAGAGTTAGTCTGGGTACCCGACTGATGATGGGTACCCAGACTAGTGTAGAGTTAGGCTAGAGGCTTTCGCTTCTGCCTGTATGTGGGTGCGGGTATGGGGCTGTATGCTTATGATATCAACGAAAATACTTTTATTAATAAATTCAGTTTGTTAATTAACTTTCCTTTACTATAATAGCTTAGGAAGAAATTATGACAAAAAAAAATTTACCATATAACACAATACAGGTAAAACACATGCACACTGATATTCTAGGACCTATAGCATTGGCCCCCACTGAACAAATGTGCAGTCTTGAATCAAAGGTGGCTTGTGATCATGATGAACAAATGGATGGCAAACCTTGATGCCAAACATGAGAAACACTGAATTCCACCACAAGAGGGATGCAAACCTAGCCACCACTGGATGGGTTCAAGGTGACCTACAGAGGAGATTACAGAAGGCTCTATCAGATGGGAAGGATTTAATTAACTGACTAAAATCAAAATTTAATGTACATAAATTTTAAACCAACGGTACATAACAATTATGTTAATTATATGTACTGATTTATTGAATATCTTGCTTGTTAAATTTCAGTCAGTTAATTATTAAAAATTCATTAAATGACCACCTGTTATGATTATTAGTGACTATGTGGCTAATACTGTAGCCTAAATTTCTTACTGAAGAGTTATTAATGGCCAAACATTTAATTTTTTGGCATCTGATTATGTGAATCGTTTTGCATATTTACAATTGTTTAAACATTATAATCTATGTCATCAGAATCCCTTCTTATTTGAACTTTTAAAAAAAAAACATGTGTTAAAAGATAACACAATAACAAATACACGTGAACTGTTCCAAATAATATTATATCATAATATATTGAGTCCATTGACATTCTGCCCTATGCACTGCCAGGGTGAGGTCCCTGGGTAGTGGATTGAAGACCTAGTCGAACTGGTAGAACTTCTTATTTGAACTTGTTATTAATCACTACTACCTAGTACCTATTTATAACTACCTATTAATATAATCCTGTATAATGCTATCCTGTCTAGGACTGTATCTCTATTCGTAGTCAGATTACTTGCATATATATCATGTGAATCTATAATTCAGAATAACAATGAATTATACAACATGAATACAATATGCGCAAATGAAACCAACAAATAATAAATAAAAATGATAAAGAGATAAATGATAAAGATTTTTAAGCATGACATTCAGGCAAAGACAGTGGGCAACCCTGCTCCATCGTCCGTACCAATTGCACTCCTCCATTTGGTGCAAGAGCCCCTCAGACAGAGGTTTGTTGCTCTGAGTATAGCGAATGAAAGTCATGCTCTCATCCATCCTAGTACTTCACTGTTGGATTTTTCCCACTTATGGGCAAGTTTCTGAGCACGTTGTTTGACAAAAAAATTTGCTTCTCGACCCAAGACTCCGTCAACTGGCACAACAAGAGGTGTGAAGGAGGCTCGGCAAAGAGCTGCTGCTTCTGAGTATTTCTTCTTCTTTTCTTCCTCAACTGAAGAGAGAATGGCAGTAACATCTCGTTGTGAGTGTGATGGGGCGTCAGTGTCTGTGACACCTACATCAAACAACACCACGGTCTGGGGCTGCCATACACCTCTGATACTTAGGTCAGCGATTAGGGAGGGGGTACACCTTCTGCCTCATTTGCCTCTTGCACGATTGGTTCTTTTATGACTTCCTTGTAAACAAGTGATGCTAGGTCGCCAATAACATCTCTAACTTTGCGTTACCAGACCTCTCTTCTTGCAGTCAAGGGCATGCTCCAAACTAGATGCAGCTCCGCATCCATCACAATTGGTTGGCAACTTCAGTAATGGTCTATTATATCGCAGTGCGAGGGCATCACGGGATTCTGTGGCAGATAGGTCAAAGTGATGGTGAGCAAGAGGCAGAGCTGTTAACCATGATGATGTCCTGCCCTCTACTGCCCGTTGTATTGCCCGTCTTGTTTTTGCATTTAGTTCAGAATTGGCCAATGTTGTGTGAAGTATGACTTCATCTTGCTGCTGGAGGGTGGTGTGCATGTTTGCCATTGCATCAGACATTAGAGCATTGTGATCAGGTAAAGAGAACTCCATCTTTCCTTTGATGGCGTCGACAATGTGTCTTGTGCCTGCTCTGGATGTGGTATAGGCAATTTTAGCATTTTCAGTTGGATTGCGAACTCCCATGCCACCTAATCGTGCAGGAATAGAGAATAGTTGCTTTTCTTGATCATAGATGGTACCCTCAAGAATAGCAGGCCAGAAATATTGGTTCAAAGTGTTCCAGATGGGAGTAAATGCTTCCTCAGATTCTTTGTAGGTAGGACCACTCAAACTGCATGGATTTGGATAGTGCAGAAAAAGCTGCTTGGGGCTGTGACGCAGCAGCTTTGAGAAGATTGTTCACCCACCCTGTGATCTTGTTGTGCAGAAATTGTTTTGTGGTTTCCTGATCTCCAATGAACCCTCCTAAGAAGCGGTAGCCATTCACAACCTTAATACCCAGGTATTGAAACATTGACTTGGCTTCAGCTTCATGTTCTGCATCAACAATAAGGATACACTTCTCTGGCTCTGGATGATATCCGTACTTGGGACCAAGGTCACAGAGCTTGTCAAACCAGTCACAGAGATCAGTGAGCTTGGCTGCGCAGGAGGAATCGTCTGCATACCAGTTTTGGATCCATGTAGAAGGATTTGAGAGTGATTGAAAGAGTGGTATCAGTGCAGAAGCATACATCAGCATGGACAAAGGGTCACCTTGACCAACACCTTCTTTGCTGTAGAGAGCTTCAGACTTGTTTGATCCTTGTAAAATGAGTGATGGGTAGCCACGATAGGTGTTAAACAATAATCTGGAACAGCGAGGCCATTGAATAGGAGAGTTCCAAAGGGCAGCGACCCTGTGCAATGAATTAAAAGGCATTCCTGGCATCCACAAGAAGTAACCCACACCAGGCTGTATGGTTTTCCTCATACAGCTCTCGCATAGCATGGACTGACTTCAATGCCACTTTTTCAAGCCTGAGCATAACTGGTCTACACCACACAGATCTGTAATATCATCATGTGTTGCCATGGCAATGACTTTGCGTAAGATACGTCTGGGAATCTCTCCAATAGCAATAGGTCGAACACCAGGGCACTTATCCAGTGCAACCAAACGACTGGACATCAGTGCCCTGATGTCTGACCATTCCACAATGCTGTTAGCTAAACGTCTGGAGAGTTTAGCCACTGCATCACGTAATTTCGCACTGTGTGCTCCATAACGTAGAAGGAAGCCTTGCCAATGTGACGCTGTGGATCCACCAGGACCTGCACTCCCCTGAATCTGCCGGGCTGCCTTCTCAACATGGGAACCTGTGATATCAACATCTATCAGAGGTGGTAATTAGTAATTACAAATAGTCTACAAATAAATTTGATGTATTCATTTGAACAGCCCATTGTATTTTGTGTTTAAGTTATAAATGCAATAATACCAATAATAACACAATTATATATTACAAAACTACTTTAACACTATCTCTACAGTTCCAAACATAATGCACAAACTACACTAATTAGTCAGAAGGTTGGGGCAGGCTTCTTGCCAAAATGGCTCTTGCCACAGACAATGTAAGTATGAGGCTCAGTCTGCCATAAAGATCTGCAGTGACCTTATTTTTAGACAGAGCAGCACAAACTGCAAGTCGAGAGGCCAAACAGGAGAATGTGATGTTTGCTTCTCTGCCCCAGTTGCCATATATCTCAATGGCCAGGGGAACGCACACCCAGCCCAGTTCCTGGCATTTAGGGCCATTGGAAACATGCTTGCAAGACTTGGCAACAGCTGTTGCAGTACCTGCATCATTCAAAAAAGCAGCCTGGGTGAGTGGTGAGGTAATAGTAATATCACAAGCAGCTGGCTATTCTCTCTCCCAATCAGCCACCAGAACATCTGCTGGGTGAGATTGCCTTAAGTCAGGTGTTAACTGATTACCAGCCTCCACCTTTAACTTCCAGACAAGAACTGTGTAGTTTGTGTGCTGCACAACAGAATAGAAGAGGAGAAGATTCAATTATTTTTATCTACATACATTATTTAAACTGATGTACAGATCATCAGCATACAACACCATATACAGGAAGAAGCAGATTGATATGCAATGTTAACCCCCATGGACAGACAAATTAAAGCTTCTAGCCTACCCATCATTAGTCGGGTACCCAGACTATATCTACACCTGGCATCATTCTTCTGCAACAAGATCATATGCTCACGTTTACAACAAGAAATGGCAATACACTTCACCCCAGGAATTCAATGTTGCGTTCTGTAGTTTTGATTGGTGGACTGGGTTCACCATGTTGAGTATTGCAAAGTATTAACTCTCCAGCCACAGTGACATTTCTCATTTCCTGTGTTAGCCTGTACTAGTGTATTATATAGCAGTACATGTTCAAGGGTGTGGGAAAGGAACATGCGCGTCTTTTAGTATGTTCCAATCACTAACTAGCAGTCATCGCAAATTAAAGAGGAGTCCTGTGTGAGGGATGAAGAGGAAGTCATGTGGAAGGGGAAAATGCAGACCATATAATCGCTGGAGAGTCTATTTTTCTATTTATGACTTGGTTATTTCAAAATTTTGTCTCGTTTAACCCTGCAGAATTAAAATAGAAATAAAAATAAATAAATAAATTTATTAATATTATGACAATTACAAACTGCATACACCAAAAATCCATATCATTATTATTAAAACATGAAAGTCAACTGCCAAGACATCAACTAGTGCCTTTAATAAGCCTTGGCATGCATCCATTTCTCTGCGATTAATTGAGAATAGTGTACAAAGTCCCGATTGGAACCCCTAAAATGTCCAGGTTGGGTAGATGGGAAAGCTTCACTAGGTGGAAAAAATGAGTTACCATTTCTGCTGAACAATTCACATTTAGGGAAGTTCATGTGAAGCCCCACGTGTGGACCCAGCTCCTCTGCTCCTCTGGCCCCACGTGTGGACCCAGCTCCTCAATGAGATGTAAGGCACGTGATCTATCTCCTGCAATAACAGTACCATACCATGCATCCAGTAGGATGTGATAGCAATCATCATCTGCCTCAAAGCTAGTCACAACCTTATGGAGGACCAAAAGCAAACAACATTGGGCCGAGGGGGCCCCTTGCTGTACTCCTGTCTGAGAGCTAATCATGCCTAATGGGTGCCATAGTCAAGTGTGTGCCCCATAACACCAAGAGACCCATGGCAATAGCTCTGGGAAGAATGCAGCACACTCGTCCAGGACTGCCTGCCTGGTAAAGGCATTGAACATGTCCACCTTGAAAACCACACTCAGTCACTTATCCTCTTTGCAACTCCTTAAGCTATGCACAATCTTCTCCGCACCACCCGTGTGCAAGCAACCCCAAATTGTGAAGGCTGAAAGAATGAAGAGATCTTTTTCTTTAGGATGGCGCAAATACACTTTTCTGTCAGTCTACGCAGTGTTTCCCCCATTGCAATGGGTCTGACATCAGGGAGACATCCTTCCTTATTTTTGCTCAGGGCAATCAGCTTGCCACCTGCCAAGAAAGCTGACACAAACAAAGGGACCTTTCCAGAAGCCAAGATCTGATGGGTGTGTGGAGAGGAACTGATGCAGCATCACCACAAATTGGAACAGGGTTCTAATGACGTTGTCTGGTATGTCAAATTCTAAAGTATTTATATATTTTTGCACATACTCGATGCAACATTCCACTCCTTGTTGAGGTATATTGGCATAAAGACTCGTAATGTCAAGCATAGCTAATATTGCATTTGCTGGGATCAAGCAAATGCTGAGCGGAAAGGCCTGAAAGGCCAGCAGATGTGCCTTGGGGAAGGATCACAGGATAGCAAGGATGTCAAAGGCTGAGTTGAGTGATACAGGTTCAAAGATATTGTTATGATGTTATTGGAGGTGGGCAGGTTGGATGCTTGCCTGTACCAAGCGCCAGATTGTGTCATTGTTTGGTCCAACATGCTGACAGGTTTTACCCATCTGTCCTGAATGACCAAAGGAGACTGCAGAATTAATTACCTTTCTATCATTCTTCAATGCGTGGGCATGGGCATGGGCATGGGCATGGGCATGGGCATGGGCATGGGCATGGGCACGGACATGGGCATGGGCATGGGCATGGGCATGGGCATGGGTGTGGGCATGGGCATGGGCATGGGCATGGGCACGGACATGGGCATGGGCATCTTTGGAGCTGTTGCTAATTGCACGACTCTTTGCCATTGCCCAAAGAGTTGCAAGGTCATTGTTCAACTACATATTGCAAAGAGATTGTTTGGGTGTATGAGATGTTAGATCCTTTATGGGAGAACACATTTAGGGAGCTTTAACCAAGCCTCCTCAGAATTCCAAAGGATTACATCTCTCAATGCTGATGACAGAGCTCTTGCAAAAGCTGGTCTGGGACAAAGTGCAAAGTAGGATGATTCGATCGACATACCTGTTCAAATGTAGGCAGATCCTGATTGGCCTGTAGTGGTGGGGTGGAAATAGGCAGGTGAGGGAGGACTGGTGCAGGTGAGGGAGGACTGGTGCAGGGCTCCCTCTGAGAACATTGATGGAGATGAGAGGCTTGTCTAGACTTGGCTACTAACTCAAAACATCTGGGGCAGACAAACAGATTGTGGTCCCCTAACCATTCTGATGGTATGCCCCCAGGGAGAGCTCCTTTAGTGTGGAGTGACATGTACCACATAGATGAGGCAACCTGAGCAGGGCAACCAACCACAAGACATCTCTTTCTAATGAATGCACCCGAAGAAGTGTGGTGTGAGGTTGAGGGGAGAGAGGTCTCAGGAGTGGGCCTGTAGTTGCAATGAGTGTGAGAAGGAGGCTGCTTGAAGGTTGAGAAGGGAATGTAGGAGGAGATGAAGGTTGAGAAGGGAATGTAGGGGAGTAGAGTCAGTTCTAAAGATGGTTGGGAAGAATTGGGGGGGGGGGGGGGGGGGGAGGGGGGGAGGGAGGGGCACCTCGCAGGTGATGCAGGTGGTGATGAATGTGTGAAGAAGGCCCTTGCAGAGAATGGCGATGGACGGTGGGAAGAGTATGAGCACCTACCTTGTTTTCCTGGAGCACAGCTTGAGCAAGGCCGCTTTGACCTGACACAGACGCATGACTTACATCTGGCATTAACATCATTGCACTTGCAACAAGGTCTTGAGGACAGCTGCTGTGTTGAAGACAAAGGCGACGAAAACGGCGAATGAAAAGGTAGCGAATCGGAGTAGGTGGAGCAGAGAGCGATGCAGTAGGAATTGGATCGGATGGCGAAAGCTCTGGAAACACATGCAGCTGCCGTACAATGGTTGTGACAATGACAGCTGCTGTGTATCGTGTGAAAGTATGGAAGGCCGTGGTGAAGGTTGTGAGGATATCGTCGGGGTCTGTGAGGCCCTGCTGTCCAGGATGCGCGCCGTCCCAATTGAACACTAGTCTCGTTCTCAGATCACTACGTAAGAATTTGTTCCGTGGCGCAGTGCGCCCCAATCAAATTGGTTGGCGCCATCAGTCACTCATGGGGTGGAACGGTGCTTTTAGCCATATGCCAACTGGAAGCGGAAAGTCTATCTGTTATGCTCTCCTGCTTTCGACCTGCTGCGTAACCAATTTGATTGGGGCGCACTATTTCGTGCGCCACGGAACAAAAAAGTTTATCACGCTATTATGCCTGGGAACGAGACTATTTAACACCACACTTGCCTAGCCTTCGCACACGCACAAAACTTGCAAGGGCTTTGATGCCATGCCAGCGACAGCAGAGAGCACCTTACGAGTTTGCTGCAATCTTCTTGATCTAGTTCTGCCTGCGGTTAGGCATATCGATGAATAGAATATCATCCTATAATAGCTGGACTATAATTATCTCTGCTTATTCCATGTAATTTTTTTCCCACAAATCACATGCCATATTATACCATTTGATAATTTTATAACCAAATTTGATAAATTTGAGTATAATTGTACAATAAAATGACTAACTGTCACGTGCACCTGAAGTGAATTGTTGCCGTAATAAGTTTACGGGATTGCTTTCAATGGAAATGGACACCACAACACCCTTTCAGAAACTATTTGAGTTGCGAGAAGACATCGATAGGAATCGCGAATGGAACGCAAGAGTCACCAAAGAGATAAATGCCGCCCTCACAAGAATATTCCTCGTCCCATTTTGTGGTATTGATGCAATCACATGCACCTGAATGCACGCACCATGAAACGATGGTTGATTAGAGTGACCTTTTGTTTCGTCTTATCTCTCCACACATCCCTGTCAACTCTCTGGCCACTAGACGTTGCTGACTTGCCTTCCACCGCACGACCCAAGTACGTCGTAGCAGTTGAACCAGCCTCGACGGCCGGGCTCGAAGCCTCGCGTGAGCTCCTCGCGACGAAATACCAGGTCGTGCTGAAGCGGATGCAGCTGTGGCGTCCACAAGAGCACCTGTGGGAGGGGCACTCGGGGATGAGCGGTGGACTGTTCGCGAAGGACGTCGCCATTCTGGTGGACAAAGTACCGTACCTCAGCTTCTGCTATGGCAGGGCCGCTGCCGAGCCCGCCACGTGCAAGGTTAGCGTTGAATCGTAGTATGAGAGGAAAAACAAAACAAACTGTGCTTGTTCACGTGACCAGGTCACAGGGGACCTCAAGGCTGCTATTCTAAGACAGGTCAAGGAGAAGATTGTGGAATGGGCATGGTACGTGTTGATGAGAGGAGGGAGGAGGGAGGGTACAGACGAAAGGGGAGAGGTGGCTGAGCACAAGAGGAATTGAGAGGTGAGGTGAGGAGAGTGGCTGGGGATGGAGAGGGAGTTGGAAAGGTAGATGAGTGGTCATAGGGAGAATGAGGGGTGGAGAGGTGAGGTGAGGAGAGTGGCTGGGGATGGAGAGGGAGTTGGAAAGGGAGACGAGTGGCCATAGGGAGAATGAGGGGTGGAGAGGTGAGTACATATTTTGTATTAAAACATTGCAGTGAGGCGATCATAGCCAAGCACCAACTGCTGCTGCGTTTCACTAATCAGCAGATCAAGAGCGAGTTTTCTGAGCTCTTCTTTCAGATGGTAATGTCAGGTGAGTGGGTGTGTCCACTAGCCCCCACACACATCATCATGATCATATGTCAACACCTAGAGTCACCAGTACCACGACAGTTCTTCATTGACGTTGGGCAGAGACACTCTGATGATGTCACCAAATTGGTGAGCCACTAGTGGGCTTTGAAAGTGATGCCATTTAGGCTGGTTTCCTAGGTGCTGGTGTACGAGCCGGTTCTGGGACACCTTCTGCAGCTATCCCAAGCGCTGAAGCTAGACTCACAGAACATCAGTTTGTGTTTTAGTGTGTTAGATTTCTTCACCAGTCATGAAGCCACAGGCAAGGTAGAGACTGGGGACTGGAGGGTGCCTCTGAGAACTAATGGTTGGTGTGTTAGTGGGCAGTTGTGGCACGGACTTGTGTGGTGGCGTATGATGGTGTGATGGAGTGTGACTGATGGAGTGTGACTGATGGAGTGGTAGTGTGGACTGGTATGTGACTAAGAAATAATCATTCATTCAATGGTTTATTGACTATGCATTTCATTGTGTGATGGTTTTTGCAGAGCTCTGTGTTGTGGCAGCACTGAGAATTGTAATTTGGAGTCATATATTTGGAACAAGCGCATGAGAGTATGTGCGTGTGCATGTAACTTAGTACAAGTGGGATAACAGATTACCATGGAGATATGGGTACCAGGTTGCCATGGAGAGGTTTCATAGAGAGCTACGAGTTAAAATGGAGATATATTGTGTGTACAGGATTGTGTATTGTCAATTCTATCTACAGTATGTATACATCGGGATTGTTTCCGCGAAAAGGGACCTAACGCATGTTTTTTCAAGATTTATTGATATTCTAGAAGTCTGAAATGTCCTACACATTGCTTTGAAAATCAGAGTATCTGTCTTGGAGTTGTAAGGCTCTGAATTTTTAATTAGCCATACATTTCAATGCAAGCGTTGACATTTGTATTGCGCATACTGGAAATTTTTTAATGTATGTGTTGCATGTAGGTCCCTTTTCGCAGATATGATCCCAACTATTGATGTATAATTAATGTGTGTGGGTTATGTGTGTACGTGTGAGTGGTTTGTATATTGTGATGTGTACATGTGTGCACATGTGCTGATCGCATACTGGTCACATGCTGTTTTGTGTAGGCCCTGATCAGCTCCGCCTTCTGGAGACCAGCTAGCCACGCCCCCGGGAGTGCATTTGAGTCCCAGTGTGTGCTGGGAGGGTTATTGAGGCTCAGCTCTGTCTCTGCCACACTCATGCAACCCTCTGTAAGTGCGCCATAACCCCTTTGTCCTTCCTCCACAACCTCTTCTTCCTGCTCTCTGTCACTGCAATATCCATGTCTTCCTTTGTTGCTATTTTGTCCATTTGAACTGACATGCATTGCAAGTTGCATGTCATGTGATCCACTGCTTTGTCACATGCTCTTTGTGCTACAAGGGACAGTTCTACAGCGATCATGACCTCACCAACATGGAGATAGCTACCCAGTTTCAGGTGGTCCAGGGTTCCATCCAGCAAGTCGTGGAGAGACTCAGCCAGGTCTGTGTACGGTCCTGTGACATGTGCAGCTGTGTGTGTTTGTGCATGTGTGTGTGTGTGTGTGTGTGTGTGTGTGTGTGTGTGTGCATGTGTGCGTGGGTGTACATGTATGTGTGTGTGTGCATGTGTGTGTGTGTGTGCATGTGTGTGCGCGCGCGTGTGCATGCATGCGTGCATGTGCATGTGTGCTGTGTGTTTGTATGTGTGTGTGCATGTGTGTATGTGTGGGCGTATGTGTGTGGTGCTGGGGTGGAGGGTGTGTGTGGTGTGAGAACTGATATCCTGAGTATATGCACTTGTAGTTTGTCTTGGACTTACCTGGATGTGCCTTTATTGGAGTATAGATTGTATTTACAATTAGAAGCAATTCAGAAATGTACCATTTGAGCTCTCTGATACTATCAGGACTGTGACATTTGCACAGGTATTCAAAAACTTACTTCGACTGTCTCCTGTTACCAAACGAGGAGTTGTTGAGTGGCTTGTTGACTGCTTTCACAGGAACTCTGGTCGAACCAAGGTGAGGGACATATCATGTCTAACACATCCTCCTCAGCCACACCCTTCACCTGTCACCACTCCCATCCTACCTATCCCATCCTTCTTTGTGCTCCCTCCTTCCTTCCATGACAACACCTCTCCTTCTGCTGACCACACCTCACTCTTACCATACTTCCATCCTACTAACCACACCTCCCTCCTACTAACCACACCTCCCTCCTACTAACCACACCTCCCTCCTACTAACCACACCTCCCTCCTACTAACCACACCTCCTGCTGACCACACCCCTTCCCTCCCCTCTCCACAGATGATCAACCTTCTCAGTGCTCCCTCCTCTCCCTCCCTCACCAGTGATGGCTTCTTCCTCAACCTCTCCTGGGTCATGCTCAGGCTCTCAGAGCCCCTCATGGGCAAGGCACTGGCAATTGACCCTCTCTACTGTGTGGCCACAACCTTGCAGGCCAGTGAGGGAGACAGTGTTGGACCCTTTGTTGACTTCACCAAGGAGACCAGACTGGCTAATGCTTCAGGTCAGTCTCTCTGCAGAACTGCATGGCTCTGGTTCCATGGTCGTTGGCTACTGGACCAGTTCCATGGTCATTGGCTACTGGACCAGATCCATGGTCATTGGCTACTGAACCAGTTCCATGGTCGTTGGCTACTGGACCAGTTCCATGGTCATTGGCTACTGGACCAGTTCCATGGTCATTGGCTACTGGACCAGTTCCATGGTCATTGGCTACTGGACCAGATCCATGGTCATTGGCTACTGGACCAGTTCCATGGTCATTGGCTACTGGACCAGATCCATGGTCATTGGCTACCGGACCAGTTCCATGGTCATTGGCTACTGGACCAGATCCATGGTCATTGGTGCTAAAATGTTCCAGTGGTCATTAGGAGTGGTTTGGTTCCCATGGTCCTTGCAGTGGTCTCGTTCCCATGGCAATTGGTATTGGGGCTGATTCCATATCGGTATCATTGGTACTGGCATGGTGGCATGGCTCTGATGTTGGTACTGGCATGGCTCTAACTCTGATGTTGGTACTGGCATGGCTCTGGTGTTGGTACTGGCATGGTGGCATGGCTCTAACTCTGATGTTGGTACTGGCATGGCTCTGGTGTTGGTACTGGCATGGTGGCATGGCTCTAACTCTGATGTTGGTACTGGCATGGCTCTGGTGTTGGTACTGGCATGGTGGCATGGCTCTAACTCTGATGTTGGTACTGGCATGGCTCTGGTGTTGGTACTGGCATGGTGGCATGGCTCTAACTCTGATGTTGGTACTGGCATGGCTCTAACTCTGGTGTTGGTACTGGCATGGCTCTGGTGTTGGTACTGGCATGGCTCTAACTCTGGTGTTGGTACTGGCATGGCTCTAACTCTGGTGTTGGTACTGGCATGGCTCTAACTCTGGTGTTTCGTTCTTTCTATGTTTAGTCATTATGCTAAAGACACTCCTGTCATGCGCTGTAGTGACTCAAACGTTGTGTTTGCCTTTGGCTCAACAGAAGGTGTGGCAAAGCCTGCCATGGCTTCAGGGACCACTTTCAACTTCAAAAACCACTGCTTCTTCCTAACCCACAGATGTCTTAGTCTGGGTAACATCCGATTGGTTTGTGTTGCAACTAAAGTTTTGAGCTGTTACCCTTTTTTCCCTCCCTCTTCCCCACCCTCCTCTTTCCCACCCTCCTCTTCCCCACCCTTCTCTTCTCCATCCTCCTCTTCCCCATCCTCCTCTTCCCCACCTCCTCTTCCCCCACCCTACTCTTCCCCACCCTCCTCTCCACCTCCTTCCCCACCCTCCTCTTCCCACCCTCCTCTTCCCCACCCCCTCTTCCCCACCCTCCTCTTCCCCACCCTCCTCTTCCCCACCCTCCTCTTCCCCACCCTCCTCTTCCCCACCCTCCTCTTCCCACCCTCCTCTTCCCCACCCTCCTCTTCCCCACCCTCCTCTTCCCCATCCTCCTCTTCCCCCACCCTCCTCTTCCCCCATCCTCTTCCTAGGAATGACACAAGCTTTAAATGCATTTGAACAGGTTCTCAGAGCATACAGCCAGGTGGGTGTTACCATGGAAACAAGTTTAGCACACATCTCTATAATGTACCGGGTACCTAGGCCAGAGAGCAGATGGCCGACCTTCCACTGGCCGTTAACTCTCTCCAAATAAGGATGCTGACATCACAGATTCTCGGATTCAAGGTATCAGTGTGTCCAATGGTTCAATCCCTGATACACCTGTGACATCCACCTCATCACACACTATCACCCCCATCATCCAGCACACATCACACACTATCACTCCATCATCCAGCACACACATCACTCATCACACACTATCACCCCATCATCCAGCACACATCACACACTATCACTCCATCATCCAGCACACACATCACTCATCACACACTATCACCCCATCATCCACACACACATCACTCATCACCCCATCATCCAGCACACACATCACTCATCACACACTATCACCCCATCATCCACACACACATCACTCATCACCCCATCATCCAGCACACATCACTCACTATCACCCCATCATCCAGCACACACATCACTCATCACACACACACTCACCCCATCATCCAGCATGCACATCACTCATCACTCACTATCACCCCATCATCCAGCACACACATCACTCATCACCCCATCATCCAGCACACACATCACTCATCACCCCATCATCCAGCACACACATCACTCATCACCCCATCATCCAGCACACACATCACTCATCACACACTATCACCCCATCATCCAGCACACATCACTCATCACACACTACTTACACTAACCTTTCCTCCTCCCCAGGCCCATGCCACTCATGTAGAGCTACTCAACCTGTGTCTGTCCTTCTATACAACGACGGCTCAATGGTTGGTCCAGCTGGTGACGCCGCTCCTAGACTCCGCCCAGGAGGTGTGTTCTCTTACCAGCATGGGTGTGTGGCTGTAGCATGTGAGTGGGCATTCTAAACTTCGTTATGACATCATTCTGTCTGGTGTGATGTGTATGACATCATTCTCTATGATGTGACATCATTCTGTCTGGTGTGATGTGTATGACATCATTCTCTATGATGTGACATCATTCTGTCTGGTGTGATGTGTATGACATCATTCTCTATGATGTGACATCATTCTGTCTGGTGTGATGTGTATGACATCATTCTGTCTGGTGTGATGTGTATGACATCATTACCTCTGGTGTGCAGGTTCCTGTACAGTTAGTGGCTGTACCGGAGTGCCTGGTGGAAAACATGGCCGACTTTGCTATGTTTCTAAGGTAACGAGTTATGTTGCTAAACTACTCCACAAGATGTTGAGTCTCTACACATCACATACGTACATACATACATGTGCACACATATCTGCACATACAAATGTACTCACGTACACACATATACTCACATACTTATATGCACGCATACGCACATAAACACACATACTGTACACACACATAAACATACATGCACACACACATAAACACACATACACACACATGAACACACATACACACATATAAACACACATAAACACACATGCACACACATACATACACATGAACACACATACACACATGCACACACATACACACACATAAACACACATACACGCACATACACACACACATACACATGAACACACATACACACAGGCAGAAGGATACAGGAACGTTGGAGAACATTGGTGTTCACATGAATCACCTCATCACCTTCATCACTGTCTTCATGGGGTGTGTTATCTTGTTTGAGGGTCACACGCCCTTCATATGACTGTCACATGACCATGCTCATGACTGTCACATGACCATGCTGGTGCCTCTTGCAGGAACTCTAAGCTGATTAGCAATCCTCATGTAAGAGCTAAACTGGCACTCCTGCTCTCGCTGATGCTACCTTCAGGCCAGGGGACTGGAGCACAGGCCACTGTATGGTCATTTCCCCCATCTTTGTCTTTGTATCCCCTCCTCCTCACTCACTGTCCCCTCTCCTCCTCCTCACCCACTGTCCCCTCTCCTCCTCCTCCTTCTCCCCCAGTCCCCTCTCCTCCTCCTTCTCCCCCACTATCCCTCTCCTCCACCCACTGTCCCCTCTCCTCCACCCACTGTCCCCTCTCCTCTCTCCTCCTCCACCCACTGTCCCCTCTCCTCCTCCACTGTCCCCTCTCCTCCTCCACTGTCCCTCTCCTCCTCCACTGTCCCCTCTCCTCCTCCACTGTCCCCTCTCCTCCTCCACTGTCCATCACTACAACATGTGTATATTCTATTTCAGTTGTCAGGAGAGGATTTCTTTTACTCACACGACGTTGCCAAGGGACACCTGATAGAGGCACTTCTCAAGGTGTTCATTGACATTGAGTTCACTGGACAGAGTTTTCAGTTTGAAAACAAATTCAGTAAGATTCTCCTTTCCATTACCCTCTAATAAGCCATTCCAGCCCCAGTAACCCCTCCCTCCTCACTCACTCCTCCCCACTCTAGTAAGCCCCCCCCCCCCCCCACACCCTAGTAAGCCTTCCCTCCTTACTCTTAGAGTGAGGAGGGAAGGCTTACTACAGTGTGGAGGGGTGAGTGAGGAGGGAGGGGTTACTGGAAGTCTAGTAAGCCCCTCCTCCTCACCCTGTCATGTGGCACATACATCAGGCTAACTGGTCTTGGTATATTGCTCCATCTCCTTCATCCCCTCCTCCATCTCTTCCCCCTCCTCCCATCTCCTCCATTTCCTCCCTTCCATCTTATCCCCCTCATTCCATCATTCCATCTCCTCCAATCTCCTCCCATCTCCTCCCCCACCTCTCATTTCCTTCCTCCCATCTCCTCCCCCTCGTTCCATCTCCTCCCATCTCCTCCCCCTCATTCCATCTCCTCTTCCATCTCCTCCCCCTCGTTCCATCTCCTCCCATCTCCTCCCCCTCGTTCCATCTCCTCTTCCATCTCCTCCCCCTCGTTCCATCTCCCCTTCCATCTCCTCTTCCATCTCCTCCAATCTCCCCTATCTCCTCCCCTCCAATCTCCCCTATCTCCTCCCCTCCTATCAGGGTACAGGATTCCCATGTACGATATTCTTGAATACCTTTGGAACATTCCTACATATCGGCCCAGCATTGAGCTCCTCAGTGAACAGGTAATGCTGCCTTGTCTGTGCCAGCATTATTAAAAGTTAGTAAATACTGTTTGCGATGATTGTCAATTTGTGTACAATGATGTCATAATGATGTCAGCAGTATTAACTATGACCTAACAACAGGCAGTGAAGGGTTATGAAGGTTCGGAGATACCACTGTTCCTTCGCTTCATCAACATGATGTTGAACGATGCCACAGTGCAGCTCGATGAGGGCTTACAGGTAGGGCTGGGGAAGAGGAAACGGTGGGCTGGGGAGGAGGTTACTGATGTAATTATTAAGCAGTGAGGCTGGAGAGTAGAGGAAGTTACTAATCAGTGAGGCTGGGGAGGAGGAAGTCAGTGATGGGGAGGAGGTACTGATGATGTAAGGGGGTGTTATGTAATTCATGTGAAAGGATTACAAAGCTCAGCACTTAGGGACCCTATGGCTTATTAGATGTCTAATGAACTAATTATGTAGTCTGTGTGTCTGCTTTATGAAATGAAATAGGGCTTCAAGTAGTTGTGTGCCTGTGTGTGTTCGTGTGTGTGTTCATGTGTATATGTGCCTGTGTGTGTTCATGTGTGTGTGTGTTCATGTGTGTGTGTGTTCATGTGTATATGTGCCTGTGTGTGTTCATGTGTATGTGTGCCCGTGTGTGTTCATGTGTATGTGTGCCTGTGTGTGTTCATGTGTGTGTGTGTTCATGTGTGTGTGTGTTCATGTGTATGTGTGCCTGTGTGTGTTCATGTGTATGTGTGCCTGTGTGTGTTCATGTGTATGTGTGCCAGTGTGTGTTCATGTGTATGTGTGCCTGTGTGTGTTCATGTGTATGTGTGCCTGTGTGTGTTCATGTGTATGTGTGCCAGTGTGTGTTCATGTTTGTATGTGTGCCTGTGTGTGTTCATGTGTATGTGTGCCTGTGTGTGTTCATGTGTATGTGTGCCAGTGTGTGTTCATGTTTGTATGTGTGCCTGTGTGTGTTCATGTGTATGTGTGCCTGTGTGTGTTCATGTGTGTGTGTGTTCATGTGTATGTGTGCCTGTGTGTATATGAAAGAGTTGGTTTTTATGGGAAGAGGAAAGAAGAGTTCTGGGGAGGAGGAAAGGAGAGCTCTGGGGAAGAGGAAAGGAGAGGTCCAGGGAGGAGGAAAGGAGAGGTCCGGGGAGGAGATAGGGACTGCTACCATGGATACCAGTTCATCTATTTGTGTTGTCCTTCAGAACCTGGCCAAGGTCAAGGAAGTGGAAGACATGCAGAGCTCAGAGCAATGGCCGACCCTCTCCAATGAGGAACGGAGAGCTGTGAGTGTTGGGAGGGGGAGGAAGTGGAGGGGAGGGAGAGGATGGGGATAGTATTTCAGAATGAACGTTAAGACCACTACTACCTACCCACCCACACATATACACACACATCTCCTGCTGCCGTTGGTTCTTCTGCCTCACCTTAGCACCTGGACAGACTGAACGAAGCCTCCATGATGGCAAAGAACAGAAACTTCCTTGCAATGAGGACTGTTCGTGCATTGGCCATGATCACCATGGATACCAGGAGGTGACCTCCACACTCCCCCTCACATCTTCAACCCCCACACTCCCCCTTACATCTTCAACCCCCACACTCCCCCTCACATCTTCAACCCCCACACTCCCCCTCACATCTTCAACCCTCCACACTCCCCCTTACATTTTCCACCCTCCACACTCCCCCTCCTCTTCCACCCTCTACATGTTGATTTTTTTTTGTAGACCTTTTGTTGTTCCGACTTTAGTGGACCGGCTGGCGTCCATGTTGAACTATGTTCTCCAGCACCTGGTAGGACCAAAGAGGAACGAGCTAAAGGTAGCAGAGGATGTGTGTGTGTGTGTGTGTGTGTGTGTGTGTGTGTGTGTGTGTGTGTGTGTGTGTGTGTGTGTGTGTGTGTGTGTGTGTGTGTGTGTGCGTGTGTGTGTGTGTGTGTGTGTGTTACTAATTAGGGGGTGTGATTTACCTCTTCAGGTGAAGGACCTTCAGAGGTACAACTTCAACCCAAAGGAGCTGACTAGAAGCTTGGTATGTGTCTACCTTAATCTGGGGCACGAGCAAGCCTTCTGTGAGGCGCTCCCCAGAGACCAGAGGTCCTTCTCTATGGACCTGCTTCACCA
This sequence comes from Ephydatia muelleri, assembly GCA_013339895.1. NCBI lineage: Eukaryota > Metazoa > Porifera > Demospongiae > Spongillida > Spongillidae > Ephydatia > Ephydatia muelleri. Next base: position 9,531,657 of record JABACO010000012.1, on the reverse strand, counting down.
GGCAGAGCAGGTGTTAAGGTGCGTATGTGTGTGTGTGTGTGTGTGTGTGTGTGTGTGTGTGTGTGTGTGTGTGTGTGTGTGTGTGTGTGTGTGTGTGTGTGTGTGTGTGTGTGTGTGTGTGTGTGTGTGTGTGTGTGTGTGTGTGTGTGTGTGTGTGTGTGTGTGTGTGTGTGTGTGTGTGTGTGTGTGGTGCATGCATCATATCTTATGTGTGTGCACGTGTGTGTGATGGGGTGTTGTCTGTGTGTGTGGGGGGGGTGTGGGGGTGTTGTGGATGGTCCAACAGTCATATGCATGTCTGCTTCATTGTGTTATGCATGTACATGTGTATATGTTGCCCTATGATGGGGTGACTCCACATGTGTTCTCAGAGCTCTACATGAAGATGACATGGTGGCTGAACTGAGGCACCTGGCCCAGAGGGTGCAGAAGTGCTGTGATGCGATGAAGATGGAGGAGGAGAGATATGAAGAGGTGAGGGTGGGCTGGGGAGGTGAGGAGGAGAGATATGAAGAGGTGAGGGTGGGCTGGGGAGGTGGGGGAGGAGGGAAAAGGGCACTGGAGGTTAGTGTGCCTGTCCCAGTACTGTCCCAGTACTGGGACAGTACTGGGACAAATTTGTACACAGTAAGGCATTGTTGATCATGTTTGTGTGCTTATAAAGTTATTTGAACTTTTGTTCCTGCTACATCATCTTCTGTTTTAGTAATTAAGTGCATACTGTTCTGTGAGTTGGTATGCTGGCTTCAGTTTGAGTTTCATTTATTCCCACAATGAGGTCCACACTGCTCAAGCATGACAATCGATCTCTTTTATCCGTTGCCATAGGCACCAGAGGAGTTCCTGGACCCACTGATGTCCACTCTGATGAGTGACCCTGTAGTCCTTCCCACATCAGGAGTGAGTATGGACAGAGTCAACATCGTCAGACACCTACTGAGGTTGGTTGCTAACCTCCCTTACCTTGCCCTCAAGGATCTGCATCCACACACCCTCACCTGACATGCAACCACACACCCTCACTGACCTGCAACCACACACCCTCACCTGACCTGCATCCACACACCCTCACCTGACCTGCATCCACACACCCTCACCTGACCTGCAACCACACACCCTCACCTGACATGCAACCACACACCCTCACTGACCTGCAACCACACACCCTCACCTGACCTGCATCCACACACCCTCACCTGACCTGCATCCACACACCCTCACCTGACCTGCAACCACACACCCTCACCTGACCTGCAACCACACACCCTCACCTGACCTGAAACCACACACCCTCACCTCACCTACAACCACACACCCTCACCTCACCTGCAACCACACACCCTCACCTGACCTGCAACCACACACCCTCACCTGACCTGCAACCACACATCCTCACCTGACCTGCAACCACACACCCTCACCTGACCTGCAACCACACACCCTCACCTGACCTGAAACCACACACCCTCACCTCACCTACAACCACACACCCTCACCTGACCTGCAACCACACACCCTCACCTGACCTGCAACCATACACCCTCACCTGACCTGCAACCACACCGTCACTCATTAACTCACTCCCTCCTTTCCAGTGATATGAGTGATCCATTCAATCGTCAACCATTGACTCCAGACATGCTGGTTCCCAATACCGACCTTCGCAAAAAAATCGAGGAATGGAAAGCGAACAGAAAGTGATGTCATTTTATTTATTTTTCATTGTAAACAAATTTTGCGCGCAGCTATTATTATATTAATGAAATTGTCAAATAAAATTTTTTTAAGACTCCACGCGTTTTCAGAATAGTATTGTACGTACCGGCACTTTTTATCTGTGGTAACGTATTGCATACAGAAATCTATGTAGCCAAGGAAACTCGCGGGACGGCTGAGATGACAGGTGTAACCACCGGGGCGGAATCGAAACTGTTTATAATCAGCAACCTTCCCGCGGTACCGGACCTTCAAGCGCGTTTGAAGAAACAATTTGGTGAGGGTACGGAACTTCAGAAGGACAGCAGCGATGCCAAATATGCCCTCGTGTCCTCCAACTGCCTCACCGAGGAAGGTAGCGGTGTGGTGTGTGAACACGTGACGTCTCGTCTTACGTAGTACATACTTCACGTCCTGCAGATGTTCGAACGCGGCTTCGAGGCGATAGTTGGTTCAACAATAATGGAAATCCACCTGCTGTAATGTCTATGGTGAGTACTCAGTGCCTCGCTCGACTCCACTGTGGGGTAGCTAGCTTCTCGCGCACATTATGAAGGTAAATGTGCAGCGAGATGCGATTCTGTGGGATGCGCGAGTTCATACGTACAGGGACGTATGTGATTCATCACTAGTTGGCCTGTTGGGAACATCACTCCCTCCTCCCCCTCTCTCACTGCAGTGCTCCCAACTGGTCACAATACAGTATGGTGCGGTGTCCATTAGGCTAGCGTGCATCACTCAGCAGTTGGCCACTAAGTGGGGCCTGGAATGGAGCCTGGAGTGGAACCTGAACCGGGCAAGTGTCCACGTGACTGGGTCTCCTGAGGCATTTAAAGACTTCAGACTGGAATTACATCAGAAAATGATCGATGATGCAAGCCTTCTGATGTGTGAAACTGCCACCCTTTCAGATGTGATCAGGGTTCTCTCTGACCTCCTCTCCTTGGAGGACTTGAGCCGTCATTTGCACGTTAACCCTCCCAGTGATGGCCTGGGTACCAGCAAGGAGGCAGCCATCTTGGCTGTACTAAAGGACTGGTTCTCTGTATACAAGCATGCCTCGCAGGGAAGACTCGTGGAGGTGCTTAGCAAGATGGGGATACAGGAGATGGCCTGGGGCCTGTTGTCACCAGGAGTGTCAGGTAGAGTTACGTTGATGTGGGATTTACTGTGATATCCGGAGAGTATGCAGATGTAATGCATTGGAAGGTAAACACAATTTCCTTTCTTTCCCTGTTGTTCTCATGCTCCGCCCATATCTCATGCTCCGCCCATATATCATGCTCCGCCCATATCTCATGCTCCGCCCATATCTCATACTCTGATGTCATATCGTCATGTCCCCGGTCCCCGTTTCCCATGTTCCCATATCCCTATGTTCCCATGTGCTCACACCATCGGCTGTTGCATGCAACTACATGTATCATTTTGTATGCTAAAGGGCTCCTTAAGAATTGTATTAATGCCATCTGTTTTTTCGCAAGGATACATGAACCCCCCCCCCCCCCCCCCCCCCCCCCCCCCCCCTCCGGGGGAAGGATCAAAATAAATTGCTTAACATGTAATGTCCATATGTTCCATATGACAGAATCAACTGGTTCTTCACTGGATGTTGGTGAGGTCACAAGAGATAAACCTCTCAAGACCCACACATCACCTCATGAGTTAAAACTTCCCAACCTCAGTCCAGACGTCCTTTACTTGTTGGAGAAGCTTCCTGATGGGGACATTGAAGGAGTGGTGTACAAGCCTTCAGAGTGTACTGCCATCATCCAAGGACCTACACCTGAGGCTGTGGATGAATGTGTCACCAAATTCCAATCTGCATACCAGAAGACAATGTCTCCAGCTCAGTTGAGGGTGAAGACAGTGACCCACAGCCCTGTGGCCAACAGCACAGCTGTGTCAGCAGAGGTAGCCAACCTCAATGGAGCCTTTGAGCTGTGTGTGTTTGTGTACTCTGAGAAGGATCGTGCCATCAAGCTGGTGTCCAATTCTGCCAGACAGTTTGACCATGCCCAGAAAATGTTGATGGAGTTAGTGGAGCAGCTGAACAGGGGCAAAGAGCTGACAGGAGCAGGATGGGGAGGAGGGAGAGAGCGTGGCATTTCCTTAGGCAACCACACCCTCCATCTACAGGATGGTCGAGTCCTCACTTTAAAGCAGTCCGACCTCGTACGTGAAGTTGTTGATGTCATCGTAAATGCCGCCAATGACAAGCTGAAGCACTGGGGAGGAGTGGCTGGGGCTCTAAATAATGCCACCCAAGGAGCCCTACAAAAGATATCGGATGCATATGTCAAGGCACATGGACGTGTGCAGTGTGGAGCCGTTGCCATGACAGATAGTGGGGGAGGGGCCCTGAAATGCAAACATGTGTACCATGCGGTTGGGCCGGACCAGCAGTGCTCACCAAAGGAGTGCAGGAAGATGATAGCCAAGTGTGTTGAGGACATTTTGTCAATGGCCGAACGTCAATTAGTCAAGTCTCTGGCCCTCCCAGCCATCAGCAGTGGTGTGTTTGGAGTGGACAAAGAACTGGTGGCTGAGGTGATCATTGATACCATCATCAACCATCAGTTCACCAGCAGACCTCCAGTCCTGGGGGACATCAGAATTGTGATCATCGATAGCCCCACCTTTGATTGCTTTGCCGAACGCTTTGTTGCAAGGATGAGTGAGGATTCCATGTTAGGGGTCACATCGAGCTGTGCTGGTAAGCCACACACTGTGATGTTGTGTGGACATTATTCATGGTACGCTTGTGTGTGTGTGTGTGTGTGTGTGTGTGTGTGTGTGTGTGTGTGTGTGTGTGTGTGTGTGTGTGTGTTGTGTTTGGTGTGTGTATTTAAAAGAATCAGAATCATCGATTGGAGGGATTGCCACAACTCATAGGTCTGTTCAATGACCTTTAACATTCTTCTGTGATCATGTATTTTACTACAGTGAGGAGGAGAGAGCAGTCATCAGCTGGAGCAGTGTAGCCAGTTGGAAGGGGGCAGGTGGAACGGCCAAGGGTGCTGGAGGAGGAGCCAAGACGGGTGATGGAGGAGGAGGGGGAGGAGGAGCCAAGGCGGGTGGTGGAGGTCGTAGTGGAGGAGGGGGAGGAGGAGGAGCCAAGGCAGGTGGTGGAGGAGGAGGAGCCAAGGCAGGTGGTGGAGGTGGCAGAGGTGGTAGTGGAGGAGGAGAAAAAGGTGGGAAAGGAGGAAAAGGAGGAGGTTATGGTGGCAGGAAGAAATAAACATTTGTCATGTGTAATTGAATTATTTAAAAATTGCATCATTAAAATGATTAATTAGAAAGAGAGAAAGGGATTTGCCCTGAAATCATACAATGGCGGAAAAGCAGAGCAACCTTCCGTAAGCTGACAGTTTCTTGGTTTCCTTTTTTTTTTTTTTTGTTTGTAGACTTGCTGAGTAGGTAGAGCAACGTTACCGTAGCTATGTCATTTAATTGTATAGAAGACCAAAGCTTCCGAAAACCGGCTCTCAGCAAGGCACCCTAAAATGCAGGCTGGTTAGGCGTGCTGCGTTACGTTTTGTCTTTTATGTTATCATAAAACATGGCAATATGGCGGACGACAGCCAGACATGGTGATCGTCTCGCATATCAAGAACTTAAGCCGAGAGGCCTCTTTTCACTCGAAGTACTGTAGAAACACATCGTTGCGTGCGTTAGTTTTATTTTATTATAATAATCAATCCTGTGCTGCGAAGGTAGATTTTCGTGGTGTTGGAGCTTGATTTGGGCGTTTCTTAACCTCCTCCCTATAATCGTCCCTTGCAGGTTGGAGAAGCTGACGTGTCAATCGTGCAATAAACCATACGAACACCCCAGAGTGTTGCCATGCCTACATATCATGTGCAAGGCCTGTATTGAGGCCCTTAAACCAAGTAAAGATGGCGGAGTCTGCTGTACTCTCTGTGAAACCCCAGCTCTCCTACCTCAGGAGGATGTGACCAAGCTGCCAACAGCTTCCTTTATTTCTAATATGATTGATGTCACTCAGACGTTGAAGAGAGCTCACGAAAACAATATTTTTTGTGACAATTGTGGTTCTAAGGATGCAACAGCATATTGCACTGACTGTGCCTTATTCCAATGTGAGGACTGCTGTAAGAGCCATGACGTACTGAAAGTTCTCAAGGAGCATGAAGTCACAACAATAAAAGAGTTGGATAGATGTAATTTTCGCAGCAAAGCTGCACGATCCATGTGCTCCAAGCACACATCAAGAAAATTGGAACTTTACTGTTGCAGCTGTGAGAGTCTTTTGTGTTATGAGTGTGGCTTCTTAGAGCACCCACAGCCCCAGCATCAGGTGAAGCGCTTGAAAGATTGTGTCACTCCTTTTAAGGAGGATGTTTGCAAAGCAGTGACCTCATTTGTACAAGAAGCAAAGGTACACAGTCCTGGAGAGGTAGATGTCTCAGGTGAGATGGTCTCCTTTGTGCGATGCGAACGTGAGCTACAAGTTGCCATGGAGATGCTGAAAGACAAAGGAACAGCACTGTTGGAGTGTGACCAAAGGTTTAAGGCATCTGTAGAGGTTGCATTTCGTAATCTTGTTCAGTTTATTAGAGAGAAAGAAACTGAGGTACAAGATAAAATAAATAAGTTGTTCGACGATAGACTTGGGGATTCACACAATCAAGCGAGACAGATGAAACTATTTCAAATCCGCATTGGGGCAGTACAAAGTTTTGTGAAGTGCCTGGAGGAGCATTCATGTGATGAGGAGTTTGTGTCCATGAAGCAACTTGTTTGTGCTCGTATTGAGCAGCTGAGGGAAGAGGGCAAAAGACTGCAACAGAGATTGGACGCTTATCTCAAGCAGGTACCCAGTGCCTCTTGTTCTATTGAACCCATGGGAGTCTGTCATCTCACTGTTACTACAACTGGTGGTGATTTTCTGTTTGATGCAAGACTAGCAACCTCATTTCCTGGTATGGGCAATAGATAGGAGGGAGAGAGGTGGGGGGGTATTAGGAATGGAAGGGGGAATGACATTGGGGGAATAACTTCCCACCCCTGTTTTGCTTTGGTAGGGCAGTTGTGACAATCATGAAACCACATGATTGTGTATGTGATAATGAAGATGATACAGTTGTGACCACATGGGACACACTGTATTGTTTGCACATGTACACACAACTGGTTTGAATGTAGACATACAGTTGAATGTGTGGATTTAAACTGATAGACAAATTAGGGACTTTTGACTATGAGCTCAAATACACTGTATACTATGTTCTATGACCTTATGAGTCAACCTTCTGTGTTGCACAAAACTAATATCAAAAGTGATGCAGTGTATCTTGTGGTAACTGGGTAACTCCAGCTTGGAGAAAAAGTGCTAAACATGGTTATGTGCAATTCTAAGAGTAGAGTTCGTCTATGTGAGATGGGTAGTGCCATGCAGGAGATAGTTTAGCATACAATGTTTGTTGTAATCGTAACAATAAAAGAAGATGGCTTTCCTGTGCATTATTTCGTATGACTGATTCTCTGCACCTGTATTTGTTGGTGCAGGCTCAGAGCTAGAGCCTGCTGTGACTGGTGCATCTCCACACTCACCTCCCTCCATTCCAGAGGGGACAGCTGCAGCTGACCGTAAGTATTCTATTGGTTGCGTATGACACAACCAATTGGCAGTACCACCACATGGTACAGATGAAGGTAGGTTTACATGCATGCAACTGGTATCCAGGAACTATGACCAGTGACTAATAGACATCCTCCATACATCACATCTACTGATGCCATCAAGTAAATATCCCCTTCTTTTTAGAGGCCCCAGGCAGCTCACAAGGACAAGTATCCGCTACTAATGGTTCTGGTGGAGGTATGTGGTCCATCATTGCTTCAAACCCTCAGCTATCTCTCTTCTTCTCCATTATAGCCAGTTCATATGACCTCTCCAATATCATAGCTGCTGTGTCCACTATATCAGGCCAATGGAAGGAGCTAGGGAGTGGTCTAGGTCTGCAGCCAGTCATCTTGGATGCCATCCAAGGTCCACCAGAGGTGTGCATGGTGGAGGTGATCAAGCACTGGATCCATGGAGCCATGGCAGCTTCAAGACAGATGTTGTCCAGTGCCTTGGGGAGGATGGGAAGAACAGACCTGGCAGAGGGAGTGATGGCTGGAGTGGAGTGTGGTAAGGAACAGCATGGGACACTAAAGCATTGGTTGCTATGGCATCATCAGATATTATAGGAGAGTCATTGTTTTGCCCTGCAAAGTTGGGCAAATGATAACTGTTAGTGCATTTCAGTGCACCAATATGAAGTGTCATATGTCTGCATTTAGGCAGTCTGGAGTTTAGTAAGTTCAAGCCTGTATAACTTACCTGGCCAGCAGCATTTATTAACCATGGTCCGGCACTGATATACATTAGGACAAAAGGAATGGAGTTCCTTGAACATGCATGTTTTTTGTTAGCCTTGTTTGGTGTTTGCATGATCTGTGTACAATAAGTGTCTACATGTATATAGCCATTCAATCCCATTTTTTTAAGCAATTCACATGTTTTAAAGGGTCATATATACTCATATATCAGAGGCAGATCGATATTTGTTGGCATGATGGAGGTACAGTGTTAATTGTATCTAATAGGTGGTCTTCCTGTATTGTAGGGTCAACTAGCTCTGCATTAGATGTCACAAGGGGTCCACCCCTCAAACCTCTTCACACGATGCCACTTCCCAACCTCAGTCCAGATGTCCTTTACCTGTTGGAGAAGCTTCCTGATGGGGACATTGAAGGAGTGGTGTACAAGCCTTCAGAGTGTACTGCCATCATCCAAGGACCTACACCTGAGGCTGTGGATGAATGTGTCACCAAATTCCAATCTGCATACCAGAAGGCAATATCTCCAGCTCAGTTCAAAGCTGAAGACATTCAACTTGCTCCAATCCTCGACTCAAATATTGTGCTGTATTTAGTTGTCAAACTGAATTCCAGGCATAACCAGTGTGTCTTTATCTACATGGAGGAAAAGCACTTGGTCAGGTTGATCTGTAGTTCACCACGACATTTTGACACAGCCATGAAGGACCTGAAGGAATGTTTGGATAGAGCAAAATCTTCAAAGCATAAGCCACCTCTTTTTGCTATGAAGTTCTGTAGCCACAGAGTGTTGTCTTTGAAGCAGAGTGATATAGTTGCTGAAGATGTGGAGGTGATTGTCAACGCAGCAAATGAGCAGCTTAGCCATGGATCAGGAGTGGCTGGGGCCCTTAATAAAGCATCAGGTGGAGGTCTACAAGATGTGTCCAATGCTTACATAACTGCCCGTGGACTGGTTCAGATGGGAGATGTGGCTGTGACTGCTAGTGGGGGAGGGGCCCTGAAATGTAAACGGGTCTATCATGTTGTTGGACCCAGAGCCAGGGAATACTCACTTAAAGACTGTAGAAGATTGATTGAACAAATCATCAAAAAAGCTCTGGTAACAGCAGAAATGAATGGCATTCTATCCATAGCCTTCCCAGCCATCAGCAGTGGAATCTATGGAGTAGATACAGGACTGGTGGCTGAGGTGATCATTGATACCATCATCAACCATCAGTTCACCAGCAGACCTCCAGTCCTGGGGGACATCAGAATTGTGATCATCGATAGTCCCACCTTCGACTGCTTTGCCAAATACTTCAACCAGAGGAAGAAAGGAGTCACAAGCATCCCCACAGTAACTGATGGAGTAAAGAGGGGAAGTTTGGGAGCTGCATCTGGCGGAGCAGTTGGAGGTAGATCTATTACATTTGAAATTAATAATCAAGTGTCATTTGCATTGTTTTACCTTCAGATATAAAATATCCAGATCTTAACAATGGGTATGGTTGTTCTATATGTGTTGGCATGTCTGAATGATTGTCTCTCTTGTACAGTTCCACATATACTGCAGGTGTTAGTGATGTCTCTTCTTACCAAGGTAATGACTGTATATATATATTTTAAATAATGCAAACTCAAACAGATTGAAGTACCTGTTGACAGTGTTATGATTACTCACACTCAACATGGCTCTGTGCATGTGTGTGTGTGTTGTGTGTGTGTGTGTGTGTGTGTGTGTGCTACTCATATTCGCAACCATTAGCAGTGGGTTAAAATAATAACAGCAGTCATTGTAGCATTTGAATAGTAGCATAATGTACTATAATTATGTTAACAAGTGCGCACTGTTGCACCCATTAATCGGGCCTATTCATGGAAAAACTGAATCATCTTAATCATAGATTGACCGTTCGCTGTTAGATCGTGTGTTAAACTAGTTTAACATTAAAAAAACTGTTTTTCCTATACCTCATCGCTCGCACTTTTGATCGTTGACTGATCCAGACTAATTTCTCAAGCATGAGTGTCACTATTTTGCATTGTCAGAAGAGTTATAAGCCCAGATTTGGCCTTTGAAACCCGTCGAAACTATCGTGTCTCTAATGCCAGAGATAATTGATATATTATCTCTGCTAATACTGCCTACATTGTAATTTTGCCTACATGTAGTTGTCTGTGTCACAAAACAACAAAAAAAGACGTAGCAATCTTCTAGCTAGATAGTGAAGCTGTACACTGTAGCTCTTTTTTAAGCTTCAACTTAACAAAAAACACATTTACAATCGCTTAAAGGCTATACACCTTCACCAGCATACGAAGTTATAAACACAGGAGTAACGAAAAGCAAAGGCGAAAAAACAACCTCTGGCGCTCCAAGCTAATGAGATTTGCAGCTGAAGTATAGCTTTAAATATAAATATGCCTTCAAAAAGAGGTATAGAATCGCACTGAAATAGTGTTAAATGGACTTTGTTAAACCAGTTTAACGTCGGACAACCTATGATTAAATCATTGTAATCATAAGCATAATGAAATTCTCAGTGCAATTAATGTTTTTAGCTATAATGAAGATAATGCATAAGTTCTGCCCTCTTTTGGGTGCCATTTTAAATTAAAGTTTGCAATGTTTGACGTCACTGGTATGTTTACACGCATTTTGGATGTTTATACGCAATTAGAAATGGGAAATGGCATACTGTATAGCTGTTAGTTGTAATAGAGACAATTGATACTTCTGTGGCATTAGTTTTATTGTTTGCCTGTGAAAGATCGCAAAAGGTGAGTTTCGAACCACTCGCAATGTAGCACCTTTTGCTTCCTACTGCGAGGCGATATCAATGTGGCTTGTGAAACTTATTGCGACAAATGGCATCCCGAGTGTCTTTTAAAATCATTATGCCCTACCAAAATGATGACGTTATAGCAAAATGAGGACACCTAGAAGAGATTGCCTGGAGATACGAGGCATGAGTCTTCTTTCTGATTCTTCTGAACCATCTTTTTGTGATGTGTTGTTGTCTCCCAACACATTAGTTCTCAATCACCCCACAGTGGCATAGGAAGGAGTTTAAAAGTGGAGGGGGGGGGGGGGGAAATTTTGATGGTTGGTGCTGGAGGGGGGTACCCCTCCAGTCCAGCTACAGGGGTATGGGAAGCCCCATCAGAGTCTGCATGTGACTGTGCCCCAGAAGCCAACACGTTTTGCATTTACGATGATAGAACAGAAGCCAATGCTTTTTGCAGTTCGAAAACTACGCTTGAATCAGTGTAATTCATTAAAATTACACATACGTGATTAGAATAACTATAAACACTAAAAGGATCCAAAATACTTCCTGCGATCATTACATGCAGTAACAAAGTTATTAGCAATTTCATTGCTGTCCAAAGTGTCTGTGATATCTTTATGCACATGCATAAGAAAGCAGTTATTCAACCTTTCTTCAGTCATTGTGGAACGCAAATACATTAACAATCGCTTCAATACAGAAAACGCCCTTTCCGATGTTGAAGTAGTTACTGGAACTGTAAAGTACAGATGAATCAATTTATATACTTCAGGCAGTAAATTTTATGTACTCTTTCACTCTCCATTGCTTCACTTATTGTTCTAATGGCTGCGACTTTCTTAACACTTGGTGACGATTCTTTTATTACCTGTAGCAGAATGAGTAACTGGGTTTGAAGTTGGCTGAAATTAAATCCTTCTTGTATACAGATTCATTCACTTCCTTTATTTGGTTACAAAATTCTTGAACATTAGCAGCCCTCAACAGCAGTTCTTCAAGGGCAAGTACTGGATTAATGAACTCTTTTTGTTCAAATCTGTCTTCCAACTCCATTACAAGTAGATCTAATGCTTCGAAGTATTGTATCCTGTAAAATTCTTCAAGAGTAGTATACTTATGTGAAAGGCTTCCCTCATCTAGCCAAGATGGAGCTCTTCTGTATCGTGGAAGCTTAGGAAGACCAATTTTAAGTTGTTCAGCTATTTGGAAAACACTGCTGTAAAATTGGACAAATGCGCTTTCATTCCTCTGGCTTTGATAAAAAACCTTTAAAAGTCATATAGCCTTCAATGCATCTTGCAGACATGTATCTTTGGTCTGAAGTCCTCGAGATACCTCTTCAGTTCTAGTAAAAAGAATACAGCTTAGTCTCAGACCAAAGAAGATGCAAAACGTTTGCAGAGAATTTAGTAACCCTCCTGCTTTTAAACCATACTCATCTCTTGTAGTAACCCTCCTGCTTTTAAACCATACTCATCTCTTGTAGTAACCCTCCTGCTTTTAAACCATACTCATCTCTTGTAGTAAGATTTGTTTCTTCCATAGCTTCAATAATCTTTCAAAGCAGCGTTGATTGCATCAGATCTTGCTGCCCACCTTGTAGGACACAATAATCTAATACTTACTTCTGTATGACCTGCTTCACGTTGGACTAACTTCTCATTTAAAAGGTTGGATCTTTTTGGAGAAAATATTATTAGCTTTGCAATTTCTTGCACAGTGTCTATTGCATCTCTTAGCAGCACCAGTTTTCTGCCTGCTTCTTGTAAACAAAGGTTTAAACAGTGTGCAAAACAATGCACTGAAAGGATTCTCCATTTTAATCAAAGCTTTTCATATGCCTTGCATACTTGCAGCACCATCTAATGCTTGACCTCTACACATTTCCATGGGAAGAATGCAACGAATCAAAATGTCTCTAACTACAGAAAAAAATAGTTGCTGCAGTTGTATCAGGTAAACAAACTAGTCCAAGTGGATCTTCATGGCCAACTTAGCTATTAGCAACCCACCTTACAGACAGATTAAATTGTTCCTTAAGGGAAGCATCACTTGTTTCATCAACTATTATGCTGTACCATGATGGGGAGCTTTCATTAATTTTGCTCAAAAGAGTATGTAATACTTTTTTACCCAACAAGGAGATTATCTCATTCATTATCACAGGTGATAGATACTTTTTTTCCTTCACAAAATTTCTTCACAAAATTTGATGATCTGCTGCCCATACCTGAATTAATTGCCCTTCTTCAACCACATGGCCACGTAAAGCCAAACCTTACTGAAGCAAGTACTTCATAGCATCAATTACTTTGACCAGAGCTAGTCTTCTCTCCTTTTGATCATGAATCAATACTGAATCTAAGCACTCCCCTACAGATGGACAACCAAAAGCCTTCCATTTCAGGGCAGCTTCCTTATGAGATCACGTGATGAAAATTTTCAGCTCCTTTCTTACAATTATCAAATCCAGAAGAAAAAAATGTTGAATTTGTACTGCATTTGCTGAATACAATCAAACCATTTGATTTGCAAATAAGCAAAATGCTTTGCGTTTGGTCTGGCAAAGGGCTATCCAAAGAAACTGAGTATACCACATTGGCTGAAATCTTCTTACCCTGTTAAAAAAATTCTTCAGAGATGATGAATCTTGTGGTTGCCAAGCTTTGCTGTTTCCTGGTTTGCAATAAATGCTACACTGAATATTGTCCTCAGGGAAATCTTCTTTGCTTGAGCCTGATGCTTCATTAAATGAAGGCATGATTGTAGGGACCGTCATAGTGCCCTTGGTTGGTAAAATAGTGGAGACCTTGTTGGACTCTTCTAAAGCTTCCTCATAGGAAAATTCTTTGGACATAACTGCTGTTACGACCGACGTTTTTCTGGTTGTTGTGGCTGGTAGACAATGAGTAGATGAGACCACGGCACCGCTATTTCATGAGTATCTGATGACTCAGCTCGTTCCAAACAGGTAGGAAAGATTGTATCTGTAAACCTGTGTGTTCTACAAATTCTTTGGTCCTATCGCCACACAACATACCATCAGTTCATTTAGTGGTTGCATATATCTACTATCCATGGTACCTATAACCTGTTAAATGAGATTGCTGCAAAAATGGGGCACATATAAGTGGGTCCATGCATGCCGAGGCTGTCATCTATGCTAGTACTTATCACAATGCATGTCTACATCTCTCAGTTGTGGTAGAAATTTATGATTGCTGGGACAGTGGCGTAGGAAAAGGGGGGGGGGGGGGGGGGGGGGCAGCTGCCCTTCCCCCTCCCCCCCCCCCCCCCCCACTTTTAAAGGTGGGGGGGGGGGGAACCCCCCATTTTTATATCAGTGAGTACGATACTATTCATACATACCCTTTTCGATTAAAAACAAAGTGATACATGTACCTCAGAGTGCATCGATGTATACATGACAAATTACCTAAATTCTTAATAACTGTTTTAGTTACGTCATTACAACTGAAAGCACTCGTGTTGTTCACATTGCAAAGTTACGCTAGTGCTAGTGACATTGGAATGTCACAACGCAAAACTAAGCAGATGCTTCTAAGCTCTTGGGTTGAGTCAAGAGCACTGACACACAAGGATCCTCCAGTTTGCGACCGAAATAAAAGGTTTATAATAGACATAGTCTTATGACAATTGCTCATAAGCTGATGGGATTTTACAGCATACACGTGTATAACGAGTGCTATAGCACTTTTGCCGTTAGCTTTGTGGGAAACAAATTTACGTTACATATAGTTCCAAGGCATGGCTAGTTTTATACATAACATACATGTAAACCTAACATAGCATTATGTTCCTATGTCCCCGAGGCTCCTTCTTAACCTTTCATATCAAGTTCGACACGATACTGGTAATGTACTTGTCGCAGGGATCTCTAAAGGGATAGAAACATCTTCCTCCCTGAAGTGTTGCTTCACAATCACAAGAATGTACTTTGGCTTTATACGATTGAACTATTGATTTTTTACCTGACCAAAAATGTTTTTGACGAATATCATTGAGTGCTTTGGTTTTGTCTGTGTCCCGCCAGATAGCTGCTCTGTACAAGGCTTGAAATCTCTGTCTTTATTTTGTTCACCTGGCATTGAGTACTCACCTATCTGTTCGATTTAGTATGCTATTTCACTGTTGGCACAATTTTCTCTAAACCTGAAGTGCACCAAACCCTGGAACCGCTTGTCTTTCTGACGATGGATTTCTCTTCCAGTGGAATGGTAAACAGTTTCCTTGCATCTCACAGATATCTCTGATATAATTTAGCTATAATATATGCATATCTATGTTTCCAAATTTTATGATCTGTTACAAGCACCCCAAATTTGGGTTTTGAAATTACGTAGATGCTCTGTTAAAACTAAATAAAGCATGCTCAAGGCTAATTAATAAAGATCAAGAAAGGCTGAAAAATACGATTGTTTATGTAATTAATTTGTGTGCACAGTAAATACAAAACAGAAACAGAGTTGTTGACACATCTCATTAAAAATTAAACGTTGAACTTTCAATAACGCATGTTTACTACAATAATACCATGCTACAGCTGTGTTTCTTGAACAGAATCCATCCAGTAGCGTATCTAGGTTTAACCCCTCCCCCCCCTCCCTTCCAGGAAATTAGTCGTAGACAAATGCAATTGATAGTGATAAAACCCCTCCTCCCTTGCCCTGCCCCACCCCCCCTTGTACATCCATCACTGCAGTATCCATTTTGTATAAAGTTATATGAGCAGCGAGGAAATTGGGTCTTCATAAGGTGTAAGCTTTGTTTACTATTGGTGGATACTGAATACAAGTTTTTTTGCAAAAGTGTTTTAATAGTATGTTGCTTTACTTTCACTGTCACAGATTCATAAAGAGCCTCATGGTTGTATGTGTGTGTGTGTGTGCTAATTCATACTTTCACTCAACATGGCTGTTGTGCTACTCATGTAAATGTTGTAGGTAGTTCTTATCTTGCTTTGCTGACTCATGTAGGTGGTGGGCATGCAGGTTACAGCACTCCAGTAGATAACCCTCCCTACAGACCTACAGACTTGAAGGCTGATGTACCTGACAGTAAGTGATAATTTAACTACATTATTGTTAGTCTAGCCTATTTGCAAAGCTGGTATCAGACCAGTCCATGCAGTGAACTAGCTGTGCAGGGCATTAAAAAAAAACATTTCAGCATTTCAAGTAGTTATGACTCTGTAAATAACTATCTGATTTCTGGTTTATTATATATTTTATGTGAACACAAAAACACCTAATACTATATAAACCTAGCCTGTAATATATATATGTGCTGTTAGTAAATATGAAACATAGATTGTTGAAATTTTTTTTTTTCAAACTAAGAACTTCATAGCTCACTATTGTTATTGATCAGTTACTCGATAATGAAATTTTTATTGAACTCAGTTTGAGACTATTTAATTCAGATTTGTAATGTACTACTGAAGTGTAAAACTTGTTACCTTTGGCAGCGGGTAGTCTTTACCTTCACTTCTACTGTCACAGATTGTCCCATTTGTCTGAGCCCACCTGAGAACCCTGTTATACTAGAATGCTGTCATAAAGCCTACTGTAGAGCATGCCTGGACAAGGCACTGAAGGTGTCCCCTTATTGCCCCACATGTAAGACAGTACTGAGGGGAGGAGCCATGGGGAACCAACCTGATGGCACCATGAACATTAGGGTGAGTAGTTAGTCAGTTGTCAAGTCCATACAGTTGACCATGCTGCCCTGTATAACAGCATGAACGTACTCCTCTGCCTGGCTACTCTGGTTGTGGAACAATTGTTATTACTTACTACATTCCTGATGGGACACAGGGACCACAACACCCCAATCCAGGTCAGCACTATACTGGAACAGATAGAACTGCCTATCTCCCTGACAACCAGGAAGGAAGGGAAGTTTCGAAGGTATTAGTACTCTATAGATACATCATTACTGTAGTGACATCATGGTGTGTTCAAATTCAGTTACTGCAGAAGGCCTGGGATGCTAAACTGATCTTCACTATTGGAACTTCCCACACAAGTGGAAAACAGAACACTGTCGTCTGGAATGATATTCATCACAAGACGTGTATTTATGGTGGATCGTAAGTTAAAACTGAATCTGACAAATTGCTAACTGGGTCCACTAATTGATGTCTCAGAGATTGTGTGCAGTACTTGGCTCTTGTGTACTTAAAGTTTGATTTCATTTTGCTCAACAATTGCAACATGGATTAACTATTTAGGCTACCTATGAGAATGTGATTGTGCAGCAGAATTGCAACACTTTCATTATACATTTGATAATAATAAGGTATTAAGAGTCTAAAAGGAATGAACAGGAGCAAGCACAACAAATGAGCACTACATACTTCACGCATTACTCATCCATTGATCCATGACCAGAAGGTTGGAGGGCATGTCATATGTTATGCTGACCATTCTTGTTTTTCCGCCTTGCATTTATGCCACTGACTGCTATAACCTTGTTTTATGCACTTATATCTATATCTATATAGGAGTGCATTTGGTTACCCTGACAACACCTACCTGAGACGTGTGAAGGAGGAATTAGCTGCAAAAGGAATCCGTCCTGATTGATATCAGTTGGATGTGAAGTATTTGATTTTTACCTACACGAAGCTCGTAATATCTTAGTCCAACAAGAGAATGAATGGAGATCTTGTAATTAGCCTAGCTAAGTCCTGGTGTAGATAAGACTGCAGGGTGTATCTGTCTAATGTCTAATTTCTACTGTTGTGTTATGAAAAGTGTTATGTTTCCGGTTGTCTTGAAGAAGAATGGTATACATGGCGGATTTCAGTTGTACTGTGAGGTTGTATGTTGTGCGAGTTTCAGCTGCACGAAGGGTAGATGAAATGTTTACCAGCTATCTGAAATGTTTATCAGCTGTCATTAACTGTCACATCAGATCATATGTACTGGTTCAAATGCTTTCACTACAAATGAACTTGTCACATGCATGGCACCCAGTGAGCACTGCACACATGAAGTCGATTGCAAAAATGCAACATGATCCACTGAGGAAAAATCTTGAGAGATGCATCTATAAGTTGAGAAAAGACACACTCTCTCCCTCACTGTATCAACACATAAATCCACTCATACTGAGGGTTGCAATTGGGCTTTGCCTTCCCATGCCCTCTGCCCCCAACACCAAAAACTGCTGTCTATCCCACAACAGATGGATGCTATGCAACTACTGTAGATAATATCAATGCAGTTACCACACATTCAGGAACCAGATTATAGCTTACTACATCTTTCGTTTATTCTACTCTAACTGTCCCACATATTGATAATGATAATGATATGATAATGATAATTTATGTGCACATAGTATACACACAAAGGCAAGTAATGACATGTGTAAATGCACTTATATACTGCCCAGTACTTAAACGGGAAGCAGCTGCAAAAGGGAGACAAGTTCACTGTACATAGCCTTGACTTAAATATTAGTTCAGAGGATGAGGTGACAACAGTATCTGGTAAGGAATTAATAATTCGGACAGAGAAGAAATTGGCATGGTGTAGTCACCGGACTTAGTTAAATGGAATTACCTCTTGTACCATATGGTGACAAGTTGATGTGGAAAAAGGCTGATGCATCAAGATCAACAAGGTTTTTCACAATCTTAAAACACATAAGGAGCTCTAAAAACACTCTGCGATACTCCAATGAATGAAAACCTAGGTGTAGAAGATGATCAGCATAGCTCATAGTGGGCAGCTTTACCTAGTTCTGGTGAAAAAGTGCTGAACCCTTTCAACACATCTACTGACTTGTAATAGCCATGGTTCCACACTAGAGAATTATATTCCAGAATTGGTCTGACATAGGATATGTATACTCGACAAAGTGTAGAGATATCAGAGTATGAAGACCCTTAAGCAGAAGAGAATACCTTTGGAAAGCCTTTGCAGCACAATGGAAGCTGGACTTAAAGTCGGATGTTATGTGCGCACCTAGGTCACATATATCATGAACTCTATTCAGCAATACACCACCTAAGGAATAAGAATTGTTTGCAGAGTTATGTCCAAAAGATATTACACTACATTTTTGAAAAGCAATATTAAGCTGCCAGCCCTATACAAAAATTCGACAATGATAGGGACAAAGGTGAAATTGAATCAGAAGAGTGAGCAACATAGAGTTTAGTATCATCTGCAAATATTTTAGATTGATGCCCTTGACCTCTGGTATTGTGGCAATTGCAACCTATACCTGTATGCGCTTCAATGTGATTGCAAGGATGTCTGAGTAGCTAACTAGAAGCTGTATCTAAAATGGTGCACAAATGTGTTTTGCAGTGAAGGGAAGTTTTGAAGTTATTAGTACTCTATAGGAACAACATTACTGTAGTAAAATCATTGTCTGTTGTATTTCAGTTACTGCAGAAAGCCTGGGATGCTAAACTGATCTTCACTATTGGAACATCCCACATGCCTTAACGGACAGGACAACATTGTGACCTGGAATGATATTCATCACAAGACATAGTTGTGGGGGATTATAAATCCGAAAAATTGTTAACACAAAGACAAAAAAAAGTAATGATTGCAGTTCAAGGAGTAAATGTGTACAGCACTTTGCATCTTGAAAACATGGGCTTTGATTTCAATGCATCTGCATGTTGCAGAACAACTAAGCATCACAGACCTATTTAGGCTACTTGTAATTATCAATAGAATGACAACATTACAAAATGCATTATGATTTCTTCTGAGAATTACTGTGCTGGTTTTGCAGTGCAGCACTGTATTTTCCATTACATTGGTTGCCTTGTACCTCTTTTTAAACTTATCAGTTATTACCATAAAAAGAAAAAAAAGGTTTTCATTATGTCTATATATTATTAATATTTTTCTATTGTTCCTATAATTGTATTGTATTCTTATTATTTTGATCGTTTATCTTTGTGTTGTATTACAGCCCAAAAATTAAATTATATACGTAATTAAAAAAATCATTGCAAGTACATTGTAAATTTCATTACATCTGAGAAAGGATGATAATAATAAGGTCAGTGCGGTCTAAATGGGAACAAGAGTGCAATGAATAGCTTTATACCTGCACACATGTGCATGACTCATCCATCTACCGTAAATAAAATACATGTATACATGTATTAGGAAGTAGCCTCGTCCCCAATGCTGAGTATATTGGGTCTGGAGACGAGACTAATGATGTTATGAATCGTAGAGTCACATTTTATACTTCATAAATGCTATGGATTAAAGAGGAAGACCCACTTGTGCATCCACAGTCTCCCTCGCTATCATCGCATGCATTCATTTGAAAAAGACCTTCGAATGTGTTTGCAAAATGGAATCTATCGTTAGAGTTGCTCACCTGGTATTACTGCATCTTTCCACACAGCTCAGAAGCCGAGCATAATTGATTCTACATGACACCCGGCGAGAGGAGACTAGCCATCCACCACTGTGTTGGGGAGCTGTATACGTTACTAAGCTACTTCAAATAAGTTCTTTTAAAGGACAACTATATTGCATAGCCTACACATGACAGATTGAATACCAGACCCACTGACGTAAGCATATCACATAATGTACGTATTTTATGCGATAACATCAGTCGGGTCTGAATCAATAATTTTTTGTTTGGATACCATAATTCTTAATATGGCGAACATGAGTACGTAGGCTGTTAGTGAGTGTTCATTCTTAGTTTTTTTCTAAATGCGCACTCGTGACTAACCGTCCTGATTAAGCAGTTACAATGCTGGAACCGGTCGTAACCTCGACATTACTCCTCCCCCCACAGGTCGCTTTCATTATAGGGCAGCTGACATGTCAGGGGTGTCATAAATTATTTGAACATCCCAGAGTTTTGTCATGTCTACATATAATGTGTAAGGCCTGTATTGAAAGTCTGCTGCCCTCTCTGTGAGACCGCAATTTCCATATCCCGGGATGGTTTGAGCAAACTTCCAACAGCCTTCTCTGTTGCTAATATGATTGAGGTCGAGAAGAAATTAAAGAGAGGTGGTGAAGGTTGTGAACGTTGTGGTTCTACGAGTGCAGCAGTGGCATTTTGTCTTAGTTGTAATACATTCCTATGTATAGACTGCTCTAACAACCATCGTTTGATGAAGGTGCTCAAGTCGCATAAGGTCATGGAGGTAAAAGAGTTAGGTGCATGTCATCTTTCTGCTAAAATGGTGGAGCCTGTGTGTTCCACTCATGCTTCAAGGAAGTTGGAACTTTACTGTTGCAGCTGTGAGAGTCTCGTGTGTTATGAGTGTGCCTTCTTAGAGCACCCACAGCCCCAGCATCAGGTGAAGCATTTGAAAAATTGTGTTATTCCTTTTAAGGAAGCTGTATGCAAAGCAGTGACCTCACTTGTACAAGAAGTGAAAATACACAGTCCTGGAAAGGCAGCTGTCTCGGGTGAGATGGACTCTCTTGTGCAATGTGAAAGTGAGCTACAGGTTACCATGGAAGCATTGGATAGCAAAAAAGGGGAACTGTTGGAGTGCGATCGGGCATTAATTGAGTCTATCAAACAAGCTTTTGTCCACCTTGTACAGTTCTTTCAGGAGAAAGAATCAATACTATTATCTGATGTAACCAAGGTGATTAAAGGTTGAGAAGATCAAGTGGCAGATATTGAGCAACTTCAATCCCGCATCAAGACAATGCATGGCTTTGTGAAGTACCTGAAAGGCCAGTCATGTGATGAGGAATTTGTGTCCATGAAGCACCTTTTTTGTGCTCGTATTGAGCAGCTGAGGGTGATGTATAGACAACTACAGCAGAAGCTGAACTCTGATGGCACAGTTGCACGCAAAGTATCCTGTAGAAACGTATCTGAGGGAGTCTGTCATCTCACTGTCACTGTGGGTGACGATGTAATGTTCAATGCAAGAACAACTACTTCGTTTCATGGTATTGAGGGAGGGGGAAAACTGAGGACGAAAGGTTTTACATGCTCAAGAGGAGCTTCAAAGGGGAACTTTATGTCTTTCTTTTAGTCATGGTTTGAACTGTTGCTCGTGATGCCTTGCTCTTGTCACATGCCTCAATGCTGTTAAGCATCTGTGCAGGGGACTCGATTAATTTTGCACTAAGTCGACTGCTGTTCCGTTTCGTGGTCATGTATAAGGTTAAATCAACATTGTGTGACCAGCATCTATGCCAAGTATCTATATACAATGCTTGCAGAGCTGGTTAGGTGGATCAAAGGGACCTTAAAAGCTCCCTGTAGATATTGGCACCTATTGACCTCCTAAAAGTTGCTTAAGTCTTGTTGGCACCAAAGAAGCACAATAACGTTGCTTTGGTCGTATTGGCAAGAAGGGTCAATAGATAGTAATAGGCTGGAATAGAGAGTTTTTAGCATACAATGTTTGTTGTAATCGTAACAAAAAAAGTAGATAGCTTTCTGTGCATTATTTCGTATGACTGATTCTCTGCATCTGTATTTGTTGGTGCAGGCTCAGAGCTAGAGCCTGCTGTGACTGGTGCATCTCCACACTCACCTCCCTCAAGGACAGCTGCATCTGACAGTAAGTATTCTATTGGTTGCATATGACACAACCTATTGGCAGTACCTCCACATGGTACAGATGAAGGTAGGTTTACATGCATGCAACCGGTATCCAGGAACTATGACCAGTGACTATGACATCATCCATACATCACTGCTCATCCATACATCACTTCTGCTAATGCCATTGATGTCAAGTAAATATCCCCTTCATTTTTAATTTTTAGAGGCTCCAGGCAGCTCACAAGGACAAGTATCCTCTATTAATAGTTCTGGTGGAGGTATGTGGTCCATCATTGCTTCAAACCCTCAGCTATCTCTCTTCTTCTCCATTATAGCCAGTTCATATGACCTCTCCAATATCATAGCTGCTGTGTCCACTATATCAGGCCAATGGAAGGAGCTAGGGAGTGGTCTAGGTCTGCAGCCAGTCATCTTGGATGCCATCCAAGGTCCACCAGAGGTGTGCATGGTGGAGGTGATCAAGCACTGGATCCATGGAGCCATGGCAGCTTCAAGACAGATGTTGTCCAGTGCCTTGGGGAGGATGGGAAGAACAGACCTGGCAGAGGGAGTGATGGCTGGAGTGGAGTGTGGTAAGGAACAGCATGGGACACTAAAAAATTGGTTGCTATGGCATCATTGTATATTATAGGAGAGTCATTGTTTTGCCCTGCAATGTTGGGCAAATGATAACTGTTAGTGCATTTCAGTGCACCAATATGAAGGGTCATTTAGGCAGTCTGGAGTTTAGTAAGTTCAAGCCTGTATAACTTACCTGGCCAGCAGCATGTATTAACCATGGTCCGGCACTGATATACATTAAGACAAAAGGAATGGAGTTCCTTGAACATGCATGTTTTTTGTTAGCCTTGTTTGGTGTTTGCATGATCAGTGTACAATAAGTGCATACATGTATATAGCCATTCAATCCATCCTTTTTAAGCAATTCACATGTACCTACTCATATATCAGTGGCAGATCAATAATTGTTGGCATGAGCTAATAGGTGGTTTCCTGTATTGTAGGGTCAACTAGCTCTGCATTGAATGATGTCACAAGGGGTCCACCCCTCAAACCTCTTCACACGATGCCACTTACCAACCTCAGTCCAGATGTCCTTTACCTGTTGGAGAAGCTTCCTGATGGGGACATTGAAGGAGTGGTGTACAAGCCTTCAGAGTGTACTGCCATCATTCAAGGACCTACACCTGAGGCTGTGGATGAATGTGTCGCCAAATTCCAATCTGCATACCAGAAGGCAATATCTCTAGCTCCGTTCAAAGCTGAAGACATTCAACTTGCTCCAACCCTGGACTCAAATATTGTGCTGTATTTAGTTGCCGTACGGAAGTCCAGGTATAATCAGTGTGTCTTTATCTACATGGAGGATAAGTGTGTAGTCAAAATGATCTCTAATTCACCACAACAGTTTGACGTGGCAAAGAAAGAACTAATGAGCTGTTTGGATAAATTAATGAAATCGCCAAAACATAAGTTGCCACCTCTCTTTGCTATGAAGATCTGTGATCACACAGTGTTGACTCTGAAGCAGTCTGATATAGTTGCTGAAGATGTGGAGGTGATTGTCAATGCAGCTAACAAGGATCTTGATAATGCAGGGGGAGTGGCGTGGGCCTTTAATACAGCATCAGGTGGAGGTCTACAAAAAATGTCCAATGCTTACATAGCTACCCATGGACCAGTTCAGATGGGAGATGTGGCTGTGACTGGTAGTGGGGGAGGGGCCCTGAAGTGTAAACATGTGTATCATGTTGTTGGACCTAGAGCCACAGAATACTCACCTAAGGACTGTAGAAGATTGATTGAGCAAGTTGTGGAGCAGGTTTTGATAACAGCTGAGAAAAATGGTATCCCATCTATATCCTTCCCAGCCATCAGCAGTGGAATCTTTGGAGTAGCTAAGGAACTGGTGGCTGAGGTGATCATTGATACCATCATCAACCATCAGTTCACCAGCAGACCTCCTGTCCTGGGGGACATCAGAATTGTCATAAACGATAGCTCTACCTTTGAATGTTTTGCCAAATATATCAATCAGAAGAAGTGAGGAGTCACCACCAGCATCCCCACAGCAGTTGATGTGGTGAAGAGGGGAAGTGCAGGGGAGGGTGGTGTTTCTACATCTGCTGGAGCAGTTGGAGGTTAGACCACTTGTTTCACATTTAGATCTATTACTTTGGGGATATTGAAATCACAGTGCAATGATTTATAACATATCTGTAATCTGTACATACAACAAAAAATAAAGGCAAAATGAAACATTTTTATTCTTAAGTTTACACAACCTTACATGTAGTCTGTGTATTCCCAGTTTAGTCATGGACTCCTTTTTATCATACTAGGTATTGATCTGATTGCAAAACCCATCTTTGTACAGTTTTGATTGATAGAACTGATGTTACAACATAGATGCTCCGTTTTGAAGTCATTTGCAAAATGTAGGACTGTTTTGTTGCAGCATTTTTTCCATCTCACTGTACCTTGTTTCTTTGCTTTCTGCACGATCCAATGCTGCATTCAAATCACTTTATCACAAAGAGATAATGTAAACCTCTCAGTGTCTTAGGGCAAATATTTGAAGTGTGGACTAGGCTACCAGGTGCAACTGGTGATCTGCTCCCTTGTTTCTCATTTCAAAAAGTCTGCATTATTTTAGTCATTCTGTTGCAACCACACCACAAGTTGGTCTTACATCAGTTTAAGAATGTGTCAAAAATTGCACCTGTACAGACGTTCTATGAGATAATGACCCTTGTGGATTTTGGTTTATAACATAAAACACAAATTGCTGTAACTTATCAGCGATTAATGCTAACGACTCCTTATTTTCAAAACTTTGTCCTACACCATTTCTCTATGTGTAAATGTAGTTTGGTGCCTTGCACAATCATAGTGCCGACGTTATGAGGTCTGATACCCTATCAGGTTCAAAACCTCTACATCTTTAGGTAGGAGCGTTCAAATCGTTTCAAATTCGGTTTGTACGTAGAGGGGACCTATTGCTATTTGATTGTTCTGTTCGTTAATTTTTACTTTATCCACTACAGAGATACTGCTGTGCGAAGTTAATTTTGCGCCAATCATTTTGGCAAGTGGCAAATTTTAAAATTCAGTGCCGATCATAACTGCATGGTGGGCAGTCCAACTTTACATTCCTAAGAATCATTTTGTATAGAACAAGCAGACTCTAAGAAAGTAAAAAATAAAAATAATAAAAAGCATAAACCCTGTTTGTCCGATAATGTTGTGTAGTATTACCTTTGATCGTGACAAAGTGGCATTCCTGCAAGTCTGTACTTCAGTTTGTGGGGTACATGGGGCTTGTGATGCAATAGCTTTGACTGTGTACATACATTCACACAAGTGCTACGTAATAGGAAAATGTCGTTATTAACTTGTCTGACTATTTTTTCTGCATGTGTGTCTATGTGTGTGTGTGTGTGTGTGTGCATGTGTGTGTGTATGTTTTTTCCCTATACTCTGATTTAGGTGGTGTACGGACAGATTTTGACACTTTGGTAGATGACCCTCTACTTAAACTCCCAGACTCAAAGACTGATGCTACTGATTGTAAGTGGCCACACCACATTTGTTACAGAATTTTTCAAGGGGTACATATTTTCTAGGTTTTCCCTAAACCACAAAGATTAGATGCACAAGAATTATAGCAACCAAAAAAATTGGCCACCTTAAGGCATTAACTTTGTACAGTGTAATAAATAATAGTTAGGTACTGGAACCGAGGGATCTACGTGATTTAGAATACCCGAGGGCCCTGGGCTGTAGCGTCCCGAGCGTAGCGAGGGCGCTACTAAGGGCCTGAGGGTATTCTAAATCACGTAGATCACGAAGGTGACAGTATCTAACTGATTTAGACTGTAGCAACGCGCATGTTGTATACGTTTATAGTAACCAATGCCGTTACAATTATCCATTGCGCAAGCGCAGTTTTTTGTGTAGCAACGGGATCTTATTGGCGGGTATTCTAAGTGCCAGAGGGTGGGTATTCTACCGTAGAATACCCGCCCTCTGACATTTAGAGGATGCGATTAGGCTAACGAGGTCTCTACGGGAAATAAGGTACCTGTTATCGACCAATCAGATTGCGAGATTCCATTATGCTATAGTTGATAGACTATGGTATAGGCTATGATTGTGTTACATTAAATACACAGTTTGGTGGATCCAAGTTTTTTTTCTTCAATTAGTATACGGGCGATGAGGCAAACCTTCATGTTGACAATGGCTTTACAAAGGCTTACATTTCTACTATTTACTGCGATTGAGATCACACATGCCAACATTTAAAAGTGCAGGACTGTTCCATTTTGTTTCTTTCCACTCATCTTGTTTCCTTCTTATACTACCAGGGTTTGCTATACAATCGTGTATCACAACTTTCTCAGAAAGTGCTTGTGCTGATACATGTACATGTTTGTGCTTGCGGTAAAAGAAACCGCCTGAAATAAAAGTATTGAAAGCAGTTGGATGCTGAATGAATGCAGCTGTTATGTATGCATTGAACAGCACTGATGTACATATATGTGTTCTAGAGGGAATTGCGCTCAAAATTTCCTTTGCATGATGACCATCTGGATGGGAAAACCTGTAGAGAGATGGTTTAACAGTTGTGCTAAAAGGTTCTCCATACCCCTTCTCTACCCCAAAGCAAGGCAGTTTGCAACATCCCCGGCATTAGTGACTTTGTGTATTGGAAATGTGAAACCGTTGCTTTATTACGATATACACAATCTGAGTTTGTGTTCTTTGGAGCTTGTTTTGTGATGACTGAACTTGATATTATTGGTGTGCAAAACGATTTTTTTTTCCTGCCCATAAACGCCCAACAACAAAGCCAAACCAGTCTTTGCCTGAATCATGCCTGCCACCTTGAGAAAGCCTGTCAAGTTTTGCATCCTCTGGGGTAGCGTACCTATAGTAAGTAACTGTTGATTACTGAGCAAGCTGCACAGCAGTGCTTGCCCAGATGTTCAAATATTAGCACCAGAAGGTGACCCACAAGATCTTAATGTATTGGTCATCCTTGGTCCTTTTTGAAGCAGGTCCATCAGGTCTTTGAATACAACATGTGGTTGAAGCTGCTGAGGATCCTCTACTACAATCACTATTAGGCAACTTGTTAGGTTCACAAAACCCCAGCAGACGTGTTGGCCTGCATAGCATGCAGGAGGCAGTATTACAGCACTTAACAATTTCAGCTCTTGGAGACATCTGGCCAACTGTGATTGGTGAAGCCCTGCACCATCTTACTGATAAATGCCTCTGTGCTGCTGTCAGAGCAAATATGACTTCATTCTTTGAATTTTACCAGTTTGGAGTTACTTGCCTCTTTGGAAATGAATTTAGCATACAATTAAAGAACCTTCATGAAGGTATATTGAGTGATATTTAATCTGTATTAAGTGTCTATAGGGAAATATTTTCTGCCTTTCGTCTTCTGTATAATTAGATAACTGATCTGCCATACCAAATTTCTTTACAAAAGGTCTTCAATATGGAGAGGTTCATGCAAAATTAGGAGGTTGGGTTCAGGGTTGAGCAAATGAAAATGTAGCATGGCTCAACTGGACAGGGGTTTATGCTTTGATTTCCTATCAAAACATCTTTTATGTAACACAACTGTCACAACCACTGAGAAGACTGTCTTGGTTTTTAGAGTGACAGTTGTGTTAGGTAAGAGATGTTTTGATAGGATATCAAAGCATAAACCCCTGTGGTCAGGTTGGAGGCAAACTGTGAGACATGCTAAATTTACTACATTCCCATTTGCTAAACCCTGAATCCAGTGTCAACCTACCTCTTCATTTTGCATAAAATCTCTCCATATTGAAGACCTTTTGTGAAGAAATTTGGTATGGCAGATCTAATTATGCAGAAGATGAAAGGCAGAAAATATTTCCCTATAGACACTTAATACAACTCAAAGTACCTTCATGAAGGTTCTTTTATTTCATGCTAAATTTATTTATGAGAGTGGAAGGGTACACCAAATAAAATGCAACAGGAACAGAGCATCCTAGGAAAGGTCACAATTTTATCCAATAATATCTCCACAACAACTGACCTTTAGGGGTTAACCATTGGTATTAAACAATGTCTCATGACCCCCTCCCTACCCATAAAAATCTGGGTCTGACATGCAGAAACTTGCGTACACTTGGCATGGGTGTCCTCATCTCTGTGATATCAGTGCATGTGCTAGTCTCAGTCCTATCCCCATGCTTGGTATCTGGATGATGGTGTTCTTGCTGGATTAAGGTTTGCTCTTTGTTGGACCCTGACATTACTCCAGCAACATAGTCCTTCCTGGGTCCCCATGGCATTGTAGCTAAATGTGGAATGGGAAATTTTCAGCTATAGTGAATCACTGGAAATGCGAAGGCCCCATTGCCCACCTGGAGATGTGTTGAATCCATTTTTGCAGCTTATATCTCCTGGTATGCATACTGTGGCCAATGGTCTGTGTTCTAGGCTTGAAGATGTTGGTTTAGTGGATCCTCAGGTTGCATTCACCCTACTTCGCTTGTGTGGTGGGTTTTGTTGGCTCACCCATCTGGCCTTGTGCCACACCTTCCTTGTTCACAACACAATTCCTCAAGCTACATCGAGGTTGAGAGTTTCCTCTTTTTTTTCTCCTCAAATCCTTCAGAAGAAGCTGTGGGGTATTCTGGATGGTCCATCAATCAACTCGTGAGTCAGTCCTCTATAACAGACAGGGCTCAGTTACCATTTTAGTCTCCTCTACCCCATGATGCCTCCTGGCAGTTAATTCCTTCTGATTGCTTGGGTCTCCACATTGGCCCATCTGTGTGTTAGGTTGCAGTCCAGTGGTGGCTGAGTTTAAACCCATCTGAGGGCCTCGCAATGTGCACTGGGCTCTCAAAGCCAATTTGGCCACCATGCAATTACCTGTAAGCGCAGAGGTAATGTGGTAGTGTGCCACAATAAGCTCAAGGAGATTGTGGCAGAGTCTTGCTGTCAAATGTACCTTTAAAGTCGACTATAACCTGACCCCTGACCATAGCTAGTCATCTTGGTTCGTAACTGGTGCACTGGGTAACCAGCAGCCCTGCATGGACTTGTTTGTCACATCTCCACATGATCAAAATCAAGTACTACTTACTATTAACTATTAATAGTATAGTTGATGGATGAAATGGTTCCCAGTACCCCGCTTTCTATGGGTTTAAGGTGTATCTATCATCCAGCTCTGCTACCACTGAAATATCAACATTTGTATGTATTCTAAGATGCTTACATGAACCTTTGTAGATGGCCCGGCAGCATGCTGTCATTCTTGATACATGTAGTTTTCTTTGGACGCTACTTCTTTGATTTTGTGAACATGTGGCTGATGGTCAGGCTCAATTGCAGCTGTGCTGTCCCATGAGGGGAGACAGCAGTGAGTGCGCCTGAACATCTGCACATGTAATCATTTGCAGATGTCTCCTACACTGACTGCAGTGATCGGTGGCAGTGGATCAGGATACAGGCATGAGGAGTAGTTATCCATGCGTCAAAAAAGAGATTTCATCAATGATGTAGCTGACAGAAGCCGTCTCCTTTCAGAGGCTGTTGACCAACTAGAGGGTTTTTATAAGCCACAGACTTGTACACAGACCGTTGCCCTCGATCACGAACTCTAATAATAATTCAATGACGAAACATGCATGATTCTGTTTGTTTGATTCATTTGTAGAAAATTGCTAAAAGTATGTGGTATTGAATATTCATCATTTTAGAAGCAGCTGTTATAGTAATTTTCTTTGTTTTCTTTTATGTCTTGTTATTTTACTTTACTCCACTTTTATTGTGACAGCATGTCCAATTTGTCTGTGCCAACCTGAAAACCCTGTGACCATGGGATGTTGTCGCCACATTTACTGTAAAGCGTGTATAGATAAGGGATTGGAGACCTCACCATACTGTCCCACATGTAAGAAAATACTAAGAGGAGGGGCAATGGGGAACCAACCTGATGGCACCATGAACGTTTGGGTGAATGGTTTTCTCATTTGTTGAAGTCTGTACTGCTAAACTTGGTGCCCTAAATAACAGTATGATCGGCACACCTCTCTGCCTGGCTACCCTGGTTGTGGAACAATTGTTATTACTTACTACATTCCTGATGGGACACAGGGACCACAACACTCCAATCCAGGTCAGCGCTATACTGGAACACAGAGAACTGCCTATCTCCCTTACAACCAGGAAGGAATGGAAGTTTTGAAGGTATTGTACTCTATAGGATCAGCATTAGTGTAGTGACATCATTGTCTGTTCAAATTCAGTTACTGCAGAAGGCCTGGGATGCTAAACTGATCTTCACTATTGGAACTTCCCACACAAGTGGACAACACAACGTTGTGATTTGGAATGATATTCATCACAAAACAAATCGTACTGGTGGATCGTAAGTTGAAACTGAGTCAGAAAAATTGCTAGCACAGTCTTAAGTGCTGAATACAATTTATTCTGTAAACCAATTATTATCTGAAATTAAAACATCAATTTTTATATCTTTGACTTTAGATCAGGGTCTAAATAGCACTTTGAGTCTTGAATGTGTGGGGTTTGATTTCATGGCAATCCATTTAGCTCAACAACTCAGGGATACAAACATTGCTGAACTATTTATGCTTCTTAATGGAGTAGTAACATCACAAAATGCGTGGAATTTTAGTGTTGTTTTCTATTGAGAAGTAATATGCAGAGTTGTAAAGCTATACTCTGTATTTGAAACACTTCATTGCAGCTGAGAATGTGGAGGCGAAGGAAATGAGCTTAAGTAGTGAAGCATAAGCTTTAATTGCACACATGTCTCAATCATCCATGTATCAGGAGCGCTTGATTGTCTTGCATTATGCAATCAGTAGTGTTGCTCCATTTTGTTCATCACTGATTATTAATAACGTTTTATTGCCTTGATCTGTATGTTTTCTATATCCGGCATAGGAGTGATTATGGCTACCCTGACGATACCTACCTGCGACGTGTGAAAGAGGAATTAGCTGCAAAAGGAATTCGTCCTGATTGACATTGGTCAAATGCGAACTGTTTATATTGTGGCTAGTAATTTTGTTGTAATGGTAATGTTTCAGTTTTGTATTAGTTCAAGAGAATGGAGATTTGTAATTGGCTCACTAAAAAGGTGCAAAGTTTTGTAAACACTGTAGGGTGTAGTCCTAGCTCATTGTTGCAGTACTATGCTTTGAAAAGTGAATTAACATTTGTGCATCAATTATGTTCCTGGATGTTTTAAATATACTACCGATGCTTTATTAAGGGCCCCAGCCACTCCAGCACCATGGTAAAGCTGCTCATTTGCTGCGTTGACAATCACCTCTACATCTTCAGCAACTATATCACTCTGCTTCAAAGTCAACACTCTGTGGCTGCAGATCTTCATCACAAAGAGAGATGGCTTATGCTTTGAAGATTTTGCTCTTTCCTTCAGATCCTTCTTGGCTCTGTCAAAATGTCGTGGTGAGCTACAGATCAACCTGACCAGGTGCTTTTCTTCCATGTAGATCAAAAAACACTGTAATGCCTGGAATTCAGTATGTAACTAAATACAGCACAATATATGAGTCCAGGGAGAATGTCTCAGATTTGAACTGAGCAGGAGATATTGTGTGCAGATTGGAATTTGGTCACATATTCATCCACAGCCTCAGGTGTAGGTCCTTGCATGATGGCAGTACACTCTGAAGGCTTGTACACCACTCCTTTAATGTCCCCATCAGGAAGCTTCTCCAACAAGTAAAGGACGTCTGGATTGAGGTTGAAAAGTGGCATCAACAGATGTGATTTGAGGGGTGGACTTCTGATATCACTGCTCTCATCCAGTAGTGAAGAACTCACTGTGTCTATAAATATTGCATTCAGCTAAGGCTGGAAGTCTTTCACCTTTATACCAAATTTACGGTATAAGCACCAGGCCTCAGTTTGGTGCAGTGCACTTTTATTGCTTCAAATGATTCATGCATTGATATTAACATCAGTTATTACAACACATCCAGCCAACAAACTCATATCAACAAATTATGGTTAAATTTAATTAAATCAAATTAATAATAATAATTTAGTAAATTGTAATTAATTTAATAATATACATGTCGCATTAAATTAAAAACATAAGCACTACAAATAACTAAAAGTCACAGCAGGTGTTTGGTGAGACACATCTGGCCAAAATTGCCCTGGCATTCTGCCTCATGAGGGTGAGCTGAGGCGACTGTAGATGTTTGATATAACCTCATTTAGAGGTTGACATAGATGCGTGGCTACCTTTTTGGATATGGTTAAAAGTACATTGATAGCTTCATTGCCCCATCCCCCAAACACTTCTACAACCAAAGGGATGCATGACCATCCTCTAAGGGCACATGCCTCATCTTTTCTTGAGTGCTTGGCCTCTTCTCCCATCTCAGCTGCATGACCACAGGTTTGAGCCGCTTCTTGTATAAATTGCAAATTAAGCGGATTGATGACCTTTATGTCAAATGCAGCTGGGCGTGAGAGGGACCAGTTTGGCACTAGAATGTCTGCTGGTCTTGATTGGTCTTTAGGAAGAATACCACTTCCTTTCTCAATTTGTGGGGAAAGGCATGCCTTGTGGCAGAAGTCAGCAATGCAGTCCCTGAGTTGGTTGTGTCTGGTTATTACGTCTCCCCCAGAGCGACAAGTGAGCATGTGATGTTCCCAAGCATCCATGTTGTGATGACAAAGTGGGCATGGTGTGCCCTCAGGTGTTAAAGGAAGGCCTAGCCACCATTTTAGAATGACCTGTGCTTCATCAGGCATCAACGCAAGACCTAACTTTGGTGAAGGCTGCACTTTAAGCCATGCATGGGCTTGAGGCGCAGAGATAGCTTGCAATCTGGCTTTTGTCACGGTAGTTGCATCGGAAAAAAGGGAATTGAAGTCAGCTTCTTCAATGTGAGATGATAGTGCATGCTGGTGGGGTGGTACATCAAGTACACTTTCAACTGAGATGGCATCTGGCTGACTGACCATGGCATTGTACGCATTCACTGCAGCAAGAAGGTAGACCTTTGAAGTCACCGAGCAATTGTCTGAGGGCATTGATATGGTTGGAGATGAGATGTATGCAGCAGGTGCGTGGCGATGAAGGGAACGCAGACCAAGGCCACCATGACTAAGGTTAAGTGAGGCCTACTTAGCTGCTGGAAGTGTTAGCTCAATTGCTGAAGATAATTCAAAGCAGTGAAGAACATCATTGTCAAATTGACTAAATACTGATTCTGACATTGGTGAAGGAGGTGTAGACTGTGCTAGGTGGGCGAGCTTACAGAAACTAGCACATGATCTCAGGATGGTGACAGCAACTTGTGGGTTGCACAGTTGGGGTAGAAGTGACAATAGATGTAATGCATCTTTTCTTTTGGATTCGATGTACTGAGCACAAAACTCCGCACTCCCAATGGGGGCACCTAGTAATTCAAAGTGTGGACAAGCTGAGCATGGAATGTCAGATGGGAACATGGAGAGTTCTTGGGCACAGAATAATTCACATTTACCCAAATTAATGTGGAGACCAGAAGTGTCACTGTTGGCTTGCAAAATTTTTAGAGCTCTGGATACTGCATCTCTTGGTCCTGCCAAAGCCCCATCATCGAGATACCAACAGTTCAGCAGCATTTCTTTGCACTGGGGGTCAGCAGAGATTTTAAGAATGGTGCAGTGCAGAACGAGGGCAAAAAGAAGTGGGCCTAAAGGGTCCCCTTGTTGGACACCTGATGCTGATATTAACTGACCCATTGGATGCCACAACGTTTGTTGCTGTGAATAGCACCAAATCACCCATGGAAGAAGCTCAGGGAAGTGGATGGCACACTGGTGAAGGACAGCTTCCCGAGACACTAAGTTGAATGCATTTCGCATATCAACTTTTAAGATGGCAAAATCTCCATTATTCCAATTGTCCTCAATAACTTGCCTAAGCTTATGCACAATTTTTTCGGTGCCAGCTGGACAAGCTACTCCAAACTGAAATGGATTGAAGAATTATGAGGCCTTGTCCTTTGTTAAAATGCAGGCACATTTACCCACAAGGCGTCTCAAGATTTCTCCTACAGCAATTGGTCGAACATCCCATCCAGTGCCTTTGGATTTCAATAGAGATGTTAGATTTCCGCCAGCATGATAGGGTGAGAGGGTGGTAGGGGCATTGCCAGCGAGCAGAATATTAACCACCTGATGCAGTAAGCTCTCCATTGGAGATTGGTAGTCTTGCATCAAGTAAATGCTAACTCTCAAGCCTGATGGACCACATGCTGTTCCTTTAGGAAAAGTCCGTAGAGTTGCAGCATTATATTGAAGGTAGGAGTTGGATAGCTGGTATAGAGGTAGGCACACTGGGGATGGTAGGAGGGATGGCATATGGATGTTTAGACTTCAATAATTCAAACATAGTATCATTGTTTGGTGCAATGCCATGGGATGTTAAGATATGACAAGCTTTTGAAAATAGCCCTTCCTCTGCACATGCAATTGCTGATGCCAGTTTCTTCTTATTAGAATCAGGATCTGAACGCAGGTAATCTTTCACGCTGACTCTGCTCACCGCCTTGGCCCATAACAGCAGCTCCTTGCCGTCCTTCAAATCTTGGCACAATGATTCAATTGGAATCAAATTAAAGATTAAACACATAGCTATGTGAACATAATGTCTCTTCTCCCTTCAGCTAACAACCACACAATTAATTTTATTTACTTGTCACTGATTAAGAAGTAAACTTATGTTATGTCTCTAGTCATATGAAATTAAATTTAACCTAACTAATGACACTATTTATCACAGTAATTACCAACCATTATGTGCCTATAATAATATTGTGAGTAGCAGCTAGCTTTCCAAGAAGTATATCAAGGGCAGTGAACTCTATATTGCTTCCATATGTTAGCAGTTCACTTGTGGCTTCAACAGCATATTGGTCACCAATGCTGGATTAACCAATAGTCTGGCTAAGCAACTAGTATAGCAACCCAAACAAAAAATACCAACTACACAAGGGCAAGTTATGACACAAGAAAAAGTACTAAATGTCATTATAAAATAGAACAAGTATATGCAGAAAAAACAGAGGGACTCAAGTCTCTTCCCCACAAAGAGGGGAAGAGAATAAAGTCAGAGCATAAGAGTTTCTAGTAATGTTCACAGAAAAAGAGTAAGATAGATAAATGATTTTTATATTCCCTGCCAGACCTCTTTAAATTTTTGTTTACTTGTCTATGAAAATTGTCAATGATCAAATGACCCCAGTGATTAATTAGAGCAAGCTCCCTCATGTTTCACACCAGATGTCCCTGTGCTGCCACAATCTGCTTTAGAAATCAATGGCTGATTCAGTACTACTCTTCTCAGCTTCAAAAGTGCAGTTATCAGGCCTACAGGTATTGCCCCCTCAAGTATGATTCATTCCTGGACACCGATGCAAATATAAGGGCATGGCTGTGATGGTTCTTATTATGTCAGTGCAGAACAGTATGTAAGGTATGCCGTTGGGAAATGAAGTTTGTTTCTTTGACTAGATAGTTTATCAAAGCATCATCAATCAGAATGCAGTGTTTTGGTGACATCAATCAAACACATATATAGCATGCAGTGATGTTAGGAGTATGCGTAGCACACAAAAGCAGCCATGTTGAGTGAGAGTGTGAGTACCCACGTTGAGTGAGAGACGAGGAGTACACACAGCCATGTTGAGTGAGAGACGAGGAGTACACAAAAAACATTGTCAATAGACATGCAACATAGTAAATGAGTTAGCCTTAAAAAATCCTCATGTGTGTGTATCAGCTGTGTGTGTGTGTGTGTGTGTATCAGCTGTGTGTGTGTGTGTGTGTGTGTGTGTGTGTGTGTATCAGCTGTGTGTGTGTGTGTGTGTGTGTGTGTGTGTGTGTGTGTATCAGCTGTGTGTGTGGTGAATTTAATGCACTATTTGAAGACCACAGATGTTGCATGCCTATACATGATAGGTCAGACTTTATTCATGCCTTCTACCTGGAAGGGTGGGTGGAAGACTTGAAGGTCTTGAGGTACCATCATCACCTGTGCCTGCACGTACAACAGCTACAAGTGGAAATACAATATTATACTAAACTAGCCAGCAGACCTAAATTATGCATTGTACTAATTATTATGATTCATTATGCATGTATAGAATCTGAAAGATTTGAACCTTAGAACTCGTGTGATTTACTTCTAGAAAAATCACAATTTTATAATATTAATACTATTTTAAGAACTAAGCAGTGTAAAAAACATTGTTGTTCAAGTTTTTGTGTTGTGTAATGATCAATTCACAGAAATTAGATAATATAAATTTTAATTTGAGTAGGAAAAAAACCTTGTCTATATGTTCAATGTGATTGCAATTACCGAGCATTTCATAATGAAAGTTCAATCAAACTTCAAAGACTTTAACTCTGTATTATGTGTACAAATGACTGATCTTGCTTAATGGTTAAGAATTATTTTATGCATCGCATTCATCTTGATTATGTGGTTGTGATTTTGTTTGATTTTAATCATTATCAATCTAAATGTAACTGTCAATGTATATTCTGTGACCTTATGTCCAAAAACATGACACACACGTTTGTGCTATGTGTATGCATATGTGTGTGAGAGAATAATACATGCCTTAGGGGAAAGTTGAGCAATACAGCTAATGCATATTAGATACACTGCATAGCTGCCATTTTAACTGACTTACCAGTAAATAATCCGGCATCAGACTTTAGCTCCAGTTACAGTCCTCCCCCAGCCACTCCATATGAACAAGGACCAGGCTGTTCTTTAGTTCTCTGAACATCTTCTTCAATTGTTCAATACGAGTACAAACAATCTGCTTCATGTAGACAACCTCTTCATCACCAGAATGTTCAGTTAGGTACTTCAAAAAGCTCAGCACTATTCTAATTTTTACTTGAAACTCCTTGCTTGGCTCTGGAGTTCACTTTTCATTAGATTGAAGAGGTTCTGTCCTCTATGCAATACTGTATCTCTTTCGCTCTTCAGGGATGGCATAAGCTGATCAGACAACTCCTTTATCAGCTGAATGATGATCTGCTCCTGCTCAAGCAATGCTACCACTCTCTGTGAAGTGGAGGCTAGGATACCCTGCAGCTGTGTGGCAGAAGCAGCTAGGGAGGCCATTGAAGTTTTGATGTCGAAAATGCTATGTCCCTTGCAGGCTTCAATGAACTTTTCTCCTTGGGATGATCTAAATAGGCACACTCTATGCAAACAAGACATTCACAGTCATAGCAGTAAAGTTCCAACTTCCCTAAAGTGTGCTTGGAGCACATGGATGGTGCTGTTTTGGTGGGGAAATTACATCTATCCAACTCTTTTATTGTTGTGACTTTATGCTCCTTGAGAACTTTCAGTACGTCATGGCTCTTACAGCAGTCCTCACATTGGAATAAGGCACAGTCAGTGCAATATGCTGTTGCATCCTTAGAACAACAATTGTCACAAACAATATTGTTTTCGTGAGCTCTCTTCAATGTCTGAGTGACATCAATCATATTAGAAATAAAGGAAGCTGTTGGCAGCTTGGTCACATCCTCCTGAGGTAGGAGAGCTGGGGTCTCACAGAGAGGACAGAAGACTCCGCCATCTCTACTTGGTTTAAGGGCCTCAATACAGGCCTTGCACATGATATGTAGGCATGGCAATACTCTGGGGCTTTCAAATAGTTTATGGCAAAGTTGACATGTCAGGTCATTCTCAAATGCAGAGGAGATCACCTGAGGAGACCTGAAAGAGTTTAGGAAACTTAAATAAGGGAGCTACATAAGGGTAAAGACAGTAAATATAGAGCCATCAGTATAAACAATGATGCATGCATTAATCATTATACACAATGTTTGTTAATAAAATGAGCGGTGAAGGCATTGATGTATTTAGTTGCAATATGTTCATTATGATTTTAATTGCATTACCCAAAATCTAAGAGGACAACAAACTGCAGCTAGGGGTAGATTTGAATACGAATAAGCTAAAAGTTACTTAGGTATTTGCAGGCCTTATATAAATTATGTACAACGAGCAATTGTTTTGATCTATATATTACACCATTCTAAATCGGCTTGTCCATTAACTGAAACTTGCAAGTTAGAGGTAGAAGCAATGATTTTATACGCCTCATGGACAAATGACAAGTGCTTGCCTAACATTTAATACGCTCATGTTAATTTGGATCATGTTTCACTACCAAGCTTGATCTTGCACAATTATGAATGTATCTAACTGTACACCCTTGTTCTGCTAATTAATAAGTTGGATGCCCCTGGCTACAGGCCTTTACAGGTTTCTTTCTTCTTAAATGCATCAACTATTTTTCCCCATTTTTAAATATAACCCACTAGATTTTAGCAGTGCATAAATATTTCAATATACCTTTCATTCAACAAAGATCCCATTCCAATGTCCTGTCGTTCTTCAAGTGGATCAGTAGGCCCTGAGGTCAAGCCACAACTCATCAAATTCTATTATGTACCAATATGACTATGCAGCACACACAGTTAGGTGAGAAGTTCTACTTTTTATGAACTGTATGACTGAACTCACCTTTCCTAGCAGCATCAGTCTCATCATTGAACGGGCACTTTAGTAGCAACCAATTCTGTTTGAAGTAAATCTCCAACAAAATGTGCTACTTTGTCTTTTAGCATTTCTATAGGCCATTTTCCTTCTTCATTAATTTATCCTTCAATTGCTCTAAAGAAGTTCTCAATTCCATTTCCACAGCACAAAAATGTTTTTCCTTCATAGAACCGTCCTGCTCAACATTGTAGAGACACTGCTCCTTTTTTGCTAGCTCTTCATCTCTTCTTTGAAGCATCAAGATAATCTAGAGATATTGTCATTCATCTTGGTCAGAGCTTCACTCATTCTGGAAATCTCTTCATTCTTCTTGGAGATGACTTCATCCCTTTTAGCAAGTTCCTCCTTTGTTGCTTTTAACGGACATTGAAGCTGCTCCAATGCTCTTTCAGAATCACCTATGCCTTCAATTTAAGATAATTCAAATTCTTAAGCTTGGCAGGGTGTCTTAAGGCACTGTGTGATTAACTGCTGTGTGCTGCCAAGCTGCTTCACCCCGTGATAGGGAGCAAGAGGAATGTCCAGAAATTCCAACAGGAGTGTCAGATACTGAGTTTTCTGAAGCACCCAAACATCATCCAATACCTAGGCACCCACATCAACGATCCAACCTCATGTCAGGTCCTCCTCATGGAGCTAATGGAGGAAAGTCTCACTTCCTCCCTGGAGAGGTCAACTCCTCCCTTCCCTTCCGCACTGAGGTCAACCTCTGTCGTGACATCTCTCTGGCCGTAGCCTACCTCCATTCCAATGACATCATCCATCGTGACCTCTCAAGTAATAATGTCCTCCTAACTGCTGGCAAGAGAGCAAAGGTCACTGACTTTGGAATGTCAAGGCTGGCCAATAGCAGTGCACGTCTCTCCACTCTTACTCAAACTCCAGGATGTTATGTGTATATGTCACCAGAGGCCCTGGCACATATACCAAAGTACTCCAAGGCTGCAAAAGGAATCCGTCCTGATTGATATCAGTTGGATGTGAAGCATGTGATTTCTACCTACGTGTAGCTCATAATATCTTAGTCCAAGAGAATGAATGGAGATTTTATAATTGGCCTAGCTAAGTCCTGGTGTAGATAAGACTGCAGGGTGTATCTGTCTAATTTCTACTGTTGCACTGTTTTGTTATGAAAAGTGTTACGTTTCTGGTTGTCTTGAAGAAGGGTGCACGTGCTGGTACAAATGGTCATATTGATGGATTTTGTACTGTGAGGCTTATGTTGTGCGAGTCTCAGCAGCACGAAGGGTAGATGAAATGTTTATCAGCTATCATAATCAGTGTGCCTTTATCTACATGGAAAAAAGCACTTGGTCAGGTTGATATATAGTTCACCACAACATTTTGACACAGCCAAGAAAGACCTGAAGGAATGTTTGGATAGGGTGAAATAGACCGCCATCTCTCTTTGCTGTGAAGATCCGTGGCCATGGAGCAGGGTAATATAGCTAGCTGCTCAAGAGGTGGATGTGATTGTCAATACAACAAATCACCAGCTTAGCCATCCAGGATCAGGAGTGGCTGTGGCCCTCAATCTTGCATCAAAAGGAGGTCTACAAGAAGTGTCCAATACTTACATAGCTGCCTGTGGACCAGTTCAGATGGGAGATGTGGCTGTGACTGCTAGTGGGGGAGGGGACCTGAAATGCAAACATGTGTATCATGTTGTTGGACCTAATGCTGAAGATTACTCACCTAAAGACTGTAGAAGATTGATTGAACAAATTGTGAAGTTTGTCTTGATAACAGCAGAAGTGAAAGGTATGCCTTCCCAGCCATAGTCTCAAGAGTGGCTAAGGAACTGGTGGCTGAGGTGATCATTGATACCATCATCAACCATCAGCTCACCAGCAGACATCCAGTCCTGGGGGACGTGATCATCGATAGCCCCACCTTTGATTGCTTGCCAATACTTCAACCAGAGGAAGGAAGGAGTCACTACCACCATCTCTACCACCAACTTCCCCAAAACAGTGAATGTGGTGGAGAGAGAAGGTGTAAGAGTAGTTCAAGCTTAGATCATATCAGTGTGTATTTTGTAGCAGCAGAACTAATCCTTGCTACAATTTTGTCTTTACTTAGCTAGTGCATAAAATATTGGACATGTTATTCTCAATTGACCATGGTATTGGTATTAATTACGTTTGTCCGGTCCATATTGTAAAGGTTACTTCACTCCCAAGTAGGTATCCTTGTGTATCGAGATTGTTTTAGTATAGCACTAACCGTTGTTACAATGTTAGCAGCCAAGGACCGTAATTCTAATTTTAAAACAACACAAAAATTCGATTTTCGAAGTTAGTGGTGAATTCAAGCTGTGCGACCTGTACTAATCAACGTGAAGGTTGCAAGGTGAGCTAATGATCTAACTAGCGTGCAGATACAGTTATCGAGGAGCGTATACAGAAATAACCTCTCCCCCCACCCTCTTCCCGGGCCCGGCAGAGGCGTCGGAACACCCTTAATGGGGGGGGGGGGGGGGGGGGGGGACGGAGAGTCATATTATTCCTCTGCAGACGAAGAAATAAAAACCACAGAGTCAATGGATGGTAGAGGTGGGAGCATCTCCTTGGAGGAGGAGACCACCAGGATGGCCCTGTTACTGGGTTCTATAAGCAAGGGCGGGAAGTCATATTATTGATCCATTTTCACTATACATGGAAAAGCTGTCACTCAATAATCACCATGTATGGTGAAAATCGATGAATAACATGACTTTCCGCCCCCCCTCTATTACGGTGTTCCGCCTGGATCCGCCACGTCTATCCATGTTAAAACGTAACCAATGCATCTAAGAAGCAGGCGCGTATCCAGGGGTTTCATAGGGGGGGGGGGGGGTCCAACTTGTTTTACATAATTATATTCATAATCAGAACATATAAATCGCTGGCAGTTATAGAATGCTATACGCGATCTCTGTTAATTCAGTCTAATAGGTTCAAAACCATTCTACGGGGATGCTAACCCTGTCAGCCTTTCCTCTCCTGT
This sequence comes from Ephydatia muelleri, assembly GCA_013339895.1. Lineage (NCBI taxonomy): Eukaryota > Metazoa > Porifera > Demospongiae > Spongillida > Spongillidae > Ephydatia > Ephydatia muelleri. The sequence goes on along the minus strand of JABACO010000012.1, from coordinate 9,489,594 downwards.
CGTGGCACGAAGGTACGTTTTCCTGTGTCTAAGTACGCTACTACTCCTCTCGCATTCACGTGACGTGACTGGAAGGGTGCACATGATGCGATATACACAACTAAGATTGGGAAATCTTTTCATTTGCATGTAGTAGAGCTTCTGATGGTGTGGCAGGAATTTTATCTGAACAGTTATTCCACTTTGTGTGCCATAAATGCACGTCATGTTCAAGAGAAAGATGAGATGGTAAATCATCTGCATAAAGTTCTGCCAGATCGTTAGCCAGTGATGCATAACTGTTAGATGCACTCATATTTGCAACCAGCACTGATGGAACAATGAACAACCCTTTCATTGCCTTCTTTTGTGAATCTGAAAATCTGGTATCTATGTGTGCATTTACTTCATATGTTATATGTCGAGTCAAAGTCAAGGACTCCCAGTCACGATCTCTTGCATCATTCATGCACATTAATGGCTAAAAGATGTGGGCAGACACCATTGTCAGCGTTTGATTTTACTATGGATCAGTTCTTCTAAACGAATGAGAGCTGTTGCAGTTGTGAAGCAATCAGCACTGAAGTTAGTTGGAATGCGGAGTCCTCTCAAAAGGCTACATCACTTTTAGCAGCAATAACAAAGTTTGAATTTCTTATGGCATTCTCCATTGTAAATAATGTGTTGGGTTTCACAAAAGGATTGACCATAGCTCTGCAGAGTCAAGCACAAGATATCTGCAATGCATATAATGAAGTGGATTCAGTCAAACAGGTGTTGCAAAACATACTTAGTAATATTGACACTTACCATAAGAAATGGTATGGTCATGCTGACCATGTTCGTGAGAAGGTTCATGCTGGACCTCCAACACTTCTTCGCACCTGTTCTTGCCAAGTAGGAAGGGCAAATGTGATAGCCAGTAAACCAGAGGAATATTACAGAAAGGTGATAACTGCTCAATTCTTAGAAGAATTTAATTGTGGGGGCAGGTAATGATTATTTAACACATGTAACAGTTTTAGTATATTAATTAATGGGGGGGGGGGGGGGGGGGGGGGTTCCGGCAACACGGAAACCTCTATGGATACGCTCCTGAGAAGAGGCAGGTTTCTCTGTAGCAGGGTTGCCAAAGATCAGTCCGACCTGTCAGGCCAGTTTAGCCTACTTTCCTTGCAGACCACAGCAAAAAGGGGTTTCCCCACCTAACTCGCGCAGCTGATCTTTATGATGATATTGCAAGTGCTGTAGGAGGCTAAGAATACAGGTGCCATAGGAGTCACACCATGCCAGATGCCATAGGAGTCACACCATGCCAGGTGCCATAGGGGTCACACCATGCCAGGTGCCATAGGAGTCACACCATGCCAAGTGCCATAGGAGTCACACCATGCCAGGTGCCATAGGGGTCACACCATGCCAGGTGCCATAGGTGTCACACCATGCCTTGTTGGCAAACACAACACATTGCTTAGAGGCATGACGTCTGTGCACCCTTGTAATGCGACCACACAATGGAGGCAGCACCCTGCTGTTTTATTTCCGAGGAACTGTGGTACTGTATAGGCTCATCAAAATCTACAGGACATGGCTGGAAGGAAGCACAAGAGAGCAACTAGATGATGTGGAGGCGCGATACAAATTGGAAGCAAAATTCATTATGATGAACACCAAATTTAAATATTAGTATAATGTCAGGAGTTGGGGTGGACCTGTATTGCTATGGCAGTGGAGATGTTTTGGGAATGGGGCAAAGAGGTCCAGGACATGTTCTCAAGACTGGCATCCCCACTATGCCATTAGCCTTTCCCTCCCCAAAGCATCAGTCATCACTGACAAATACAGTAGGCTGAACGTGACATAGGTCTGGTCGATCTCCAGAGCCCTCTTGGCTTAGGAGATCCTGCCCTCATGACTTTGACTGTGTGTTCTGTAATTGTAATTCATTAATAATTATTACCATCATATGGGATCATTTCCCTGTAAAGGGTATTATACAGTGTCACAATTACAAATATGTTTAGTTGTAGCATCACAATGCAGGGTATAAGAGAGAGAAATCACAGGTGTTCTCTAATTATGCTTGTACAAATCAATTTTAGAGAATGGCTCAGCTTCTGGGTAGCTACCATTTTAAAAGAATTCAAATACTGAAAGACCAGGAGCTTGGCAGCGGGTCTTATGGCATGGTGTGCAAGGCACTGTGTGATGAACTGCTGTGTGCTGCCAAGCTGCTTCACCCCGTGATAGGGAGCGAGAGGAATGTCCAGAAATTCCAACAGGAGTGTCAGATACTGAGTTTTCTGAAGCACCCAAACATCATCCAATACCTAGGCACCCACACCGACGATCCTACCTCATGTCAGGTCCTCCTCATGGAGCTAATGGAGGAAAGTCTCACTTCCTTCCTGGAGAGGTCAACTCCTCCCCTTCCCTTCCGCACTGAGGTCAACCTCTGTCGTGACATCTCTCTGGCCGTAGCCTACCTCCATTCCAATGACATCATCCATCGTGACCTCTCAAGTAATAATGTCCTCCTAACTGCTGACAAGAGAGCAAAGGTCACTGATTTTGGAATGTCAAGGCTGGCTGATAGCAGTGCACGTCTCTCCACTCTTACTCAAACTCCAGGATGCTATGTGTATATGTCACCAGAGGCCCTGGCACATACACCAAAGTACTCCAAGAAGTTAGACATATTTTCTATGGGAGTACTAATTGTACAGATACTCACTTGTAAGTACCCGTCTCCTGGGTCTCCAAGGAAGAAGGTAGTGGATCGCAGATACCCACTACCGATTGAGGTTCCAGTGATTGAAACTGAGCGTCGAAAGGCTCACATAGATCTGGTGGATCCTACCCACCCATTGCTAAAACATGCCTGTGTTTGTCTGAGATATGAGGACAAGGAACGACCAACAGCTCAGGAGATATGTCATTGCATGTTGGAATTGGAAAAAAATGATCATTACTTGAAGGCAAAGTGTGATTCCAAAGGAGCATTGGAGCAACTTCAATGTCAGTTAAAAGCAACAAAGGAGGAACTTGCTAAAAGGGATGAAGTTGTCTCCAAGAAGAATGAAGAGATTTCCAGGATGAGTGAAGCTCTGACTAAGATGAATGACAATATCTCTAGAATAAGTAAGACTATCTTGGAGAAGGATGAGGAAATTGTTAAGAAGGATCAATTGCTTCAAAGAAGAGATGAAGAGCTAGCAAAAAAGGAGCAGTGTCTCTACAATGTTGAACAGGACATTTCTATGAAGGAAAAACATTTTTGCACAGTGGAAATGGAATTGAGAACTTCTTTAGAGCAATTGAAGGATAAATTAATGAAGAAGGAAAATGGCCTAGAAATGCTAAAAGACAAAGTAGCACATTTTGTTGGAGGTTTACTTCAAACAGTTGAGGGATTGGTGGCTATTAAAATGAAGAGCCTGTTCAATGATGAGACTGATGCTGCTGGGAAGGGTGAGTTCAGTCATTTTCAAAATAAGTAGAACTGCTCGCCTAACTGTGTGTGCTGCATAGTCATATTGGTACATAATAGGATTTGATTAATTGTGGCTTGACCTCAGGGCCTACTGATCCACTTGAAGAACGACAGGGTATTGGAATGGGATCTTTGTTGAATGAAAGGTATATTGAAATATTTATGCACTGCTAAAATCCAGTGGGGTATATAAAAAATGGGGAAAATATTTGATGCATTCAAGAAGAAAGATGTGAAGGCCTGTAGCCAGGGGCATTCCACCTAGTAATTGGCAGAACAATTAAAAGTGTACATTAATTATTGTGCTGTGGTCTGATCACAGTTGCAAGATCGCAGCTTGGTGGTGAAACATGATCCAAATTAACATGAGCATATTAAATGTTAGGCAAGCACTTGTCATTTGTCCATAAGGCATATAAAATCATTACTTCTACCTCTGACATGGCGGATGCAAGTTTCAGTTAATGGACAAGTGATGTAATATATATAGATCAAAACAATTGCTCGTTGTACACATTTATATAAGGCCTGCAAATACCTAAGTAACTTTTAAGCTTATTCGTATTCAAATCTACCCCTAGCTGCAGTTTGTTGTCCTCTTAGATTTTGGGTAATGCAATTAAAATCATAATGACAATATTGCAACTAAATACATCAATGCCTCCACCACTCATTTTATTAACAAACATTGTGTATAATGATTAATGCATGCATCATTGTTTATACTGATGGCAGACTGTGTATTTCTGTCTTTACCCTTATGTAGCTCCCTTATTTAAGCTTCCTAAACTCTTTCAGGTCTCCTCAGGTGATCTCCTCTGCATTTGAGAATGACCTGACATGTCAACTTTGCCATAAACTATTTGAAAGCCCCAGAGTGTTGCCATGCCTACATATCACGTGCAAGGCCTGTATTGAGACCCTTAAACCAAGTAGAGATGGCGGAGTCTTCTGTCCTCTCTGTGAAACTCCAGCTCTCCTACCTCAGGAGGATGTGACCAAGCTGCCAACAGCTTCCTTTATTTCTAATATGATTGATGTCACTCAGACGCTGAAGAGAGCTCACGAAAGCAATATTGTTTGCGACAATTGTTGTTCTAAGGATGCAACAGCATATTGCGCTGACTGTGCCTTATTCCAATGTGAGGACTGCTGTAAGAGCCATAACGTACTGAAAGTTCTCAAGGAGCATAAAGTCACAACATTAAAAGAGTTGGATAGATGTAATTTTCGCACCAAAACAACACCATCCATGTGCTCCAAGCACACTTTAGGGAAGTTGGAACTTTACTGCTGTGACTGTGAATGTCTTGTTTGCATAGAGTGTGCCTATTTAGATCATCCCAAACAGAACCATTCAGTGAAGCCTGCAATGGATATAGCATTTTCTATTAAAGAAGACATCAAAACTTCAATGGCCTCCCTAGCTGCTTCTGCCACACAGCTGCAGGGTATTCTAGCCTCCACTTCACAGAGAGTGGTAGCATTGCTTGAGCAGGAGCAGATCATCATTCAGCTGATAAAGGAGTTGTCTGATCAGCTTATGCCATCCCTGATGAGCGAAAGAGATACAGTATTGCATAGAGGACAGAACCTCTTCAATCTAATGAAAAGTGAACTCCAGAGCCAAGCAAGAAGTATGGAGCTCTTTCAAGTAAAAATTAGAACAGTGCTGAGCTTTTTGAAGTGCCTAACTGAACATTCATGTGATGAAGAGGTTGTCTACATGAAGCAGATTGTTTGTACTCGTATTGAGCAATTGAAGAAGATGTTCAGAGAACTAAACAACAGCCTGGTCCTAGTTCATATGGAGTGGCTGAGGGAGGTGTGTAAAGAACTGCAACTGGAGCTAAAGTCTGATGCCGGATTATTTACTGGTAAGTCTGTTAAAATGGCGGCTATGCAGTGTATCTAATATGCATTAGCTGTATTGCTAGCATCTGTTGTTCAACTTGCCATGTACTATAAACATCCTAAAACTTATACTTCTCTCACATACTTATGCATACACACACACACACACACACACACACACACACACACACATACACATAACACAAACGTGTGTGTCATGTTTTTGGACACAAGGTCACAGAATATCTATCAATAGTTACATTTAGATTGATAATTATTAAAATCAAACAAAATCACGACTCAAGATGAATGCGATGCATGAACATAATTCTTAACCATTAAGCAAGATCAGTCATAACACAGAGTTAAAATCTTCAAAGTTTGATTAAAAATTTTCATTAAGAATTGTTCAGTAATTGTATAATCACATTGAACTTATGGACAAGGTTTTTTTTACTCAAATTAAAATTTTCATTATCTAATGTCTGTGAATTGATCATTCCACAACACAAGAACGGGAGCAACAATGTTTTTTTTTTACACTGCGTGTTTCTTAAAATAGTATTATTATAAACTTGTGATCTTTCTAGAAGTAAATCACACGAGTTTCAAGGTTCAAATCTTGCAGATTCCATACATGCATAATTAATTTTAAATTATCATAATTAGTATAATGCATAATCTAGGTTGCTGGATAGGTATCTACATATATTTTAGTATAACATTGTTAAAATTGTTTTAAACATATTTCCACTTGTAGCTGTTGTACATGCAGGCACAGGTGATGATACATGTACCTCAAGACTTTCAAGTCTTCCACCCACCCTTCCAGGTAGAAGGCATGAATGAAGTCTGACCTATCATGTATAGGCATGCAACATCTGTGGCCTTCAAATAGTGCATTAAACTCACTGCAAACATGTCGCCTTTTTGAAACCCCACACATGACTGGTGATAGACATCCATAGATTGATTGATTGATACTTAGTTGATGTTAAACTCTCCTATTTAGAGGCCCCAGGCAGCTCACAAGGACAAGTATCCTCTACTAATGGTTCTGGTGGAGGTATGTGGTCCATCATTGCTTCAAACCCTCAGCTATCTCTCTTCTTCTCCATTATAGCCAGTTCATATGACCTCTCCAATATCATAGCTGCTGTGTCCACTATATCAGGCCAATGGAAGGTGCTAGGGAGTGGTCTGGGCCTGCAGCCAGTCATCTTGGATGCCATCCAAGGTCCACCAGAGGTGTGCATGGTGGAGGTGATCAAGCACTGGATCCATGGAGCCATGGCAGCTTCAAGACAGAGGTTGTCCAGTGCCTTGGGGAGGATGGGAAGAACAGACCTGGCAGAGGCAGTGATGGCTGGAGTGGAGTGTGGTAAGGAACAGCATGGGACACTAAAACATTGGTTGCTATGGCATCATTGTATATTATAGGAGAGTCATTGTTTTGCCCTGCAATGTTGGGCAAATGATAACTGTTAGTGCATTTCAGTGCACCAATATGAAGGGTCATATGTTCTGCATTTTGATAGTCTGGAGTTTAGTAAGTTCAAGCCTGTATAACTTACCTGGCCAGCAGCATTTATTAACCATGGTCCGGCACTGATATACATTAAGACAAAAGTAATGGAGTTCCTTGAACATGCATGTTTTTTGTTAGCCTTGTTTGGTGTTTGCATGTTCTGTGTACAATAAGTGCATACATCTATATAGCCATTCAATCCATCCTTTTTAAGCAATTCACATGTTAAGGGTCATACATGCTCATATATCAGTGGCAGATCAATAATTGTTGGCATGAGCTAATAGGTGGTCTTCCTGTATTGTAGGGTCAACTAGCTCTGCATTGGATGATGTCACAAGGGGTCCACCCCTCAAACCTCTTCACACAATGCCACTTACCAACCTCAGTCCAGACGTCCTTTACCTGTTAGAGAAGCTTCCTGATGGGGACATTAAAGGAGTGGTGTACAAGCCTTCAGAGTGTACTGCCATCATTCAAGGACCTACACCTGAGGCTGTGGATGAATGTGTCACCCAATTCCAATCTGCATACCAGAAGACAATATCTACTGCTCAGTTCAAAGCTAAAGACATTCAACTTGCTCCAACCCTGGACTCAAATATTGTGCTGTATTTAGTTGCCATACTGAATTCCAGGCATTATGAGTGTGTCTTTATCTACATGGAGGAAAAGCACCTGGTCAGGTTGATCTGTAGTTCACCACGACAGTTTGACACAGCCAAGAAAGACCTGAAGGAATGTTTGGATAGAGCAAAATCTTCAAAATGTAAGCCACCCCTTTTTGCTAAGACGTTCTGTAGCCACAGAGTGGTGACTTTGAAGCAGAGTGATATAGTTGCTGAAGATGTGGAGGTGATTGTCAACGCAGCAAATGAGCAGCTTAGCCATGGATCAGGAGTGGCTGGGGCCCTTAATAAAGCATCAGGTGGAGGTCTGCAAGATGTGTCCAATGCTTACGTAGCTGCCCATGGTCCAGTTCAGATGGGAGATGTGGCTGTGACTGCTAGTGGGGGAGGGGCCTTGAAGTGCAAACTTGTCTATCATGTTGTTGGACCCAGAGCCAGGGAATACTCACCTATGGACTGTAGAAGATTGATTGAACAAATCGTCAAAGTTCTGGTAACAGCAGAAAAACAAGGCATTCTATCCATAGCCTTCCCTGCCATCAGCAGTGGTGGACTGGTGGCTGAGGTGATCATTGATACCATCATCAACCATCAGTTCACCAGAAGACCTCCAGTCCTGGGGGACATCAGAATTGTGATCAGTGATATCCCCACCTTTGATTGCTTTGCCAAATACTTCAACCAGAGGAAGAAAGGAGTCACAAGCATCCCCACAGTAGCTGATGGGGTAAAGAGGGGGAATATTGGAACTACATCTGGTGGAGCAGTTGGAGGTTAGATCAATCTTACATGCTGTAGATTTATTACATTATTTAAGTGTTAATTGCATTGTTTTATCTTCAGATATAAAATATCCGGATCTTAACAATGGGTATGGTCGTTCAACATGTGCTGACATGCCTGAATGATTGTCTCTCTTGTACAGTTCCACATATGGTGCTGGTGTTAGTGATGTCTCTTCTGTCCAAGGTATTTCTATTTGTCTGTAAGGATTGTTGAATAATGCAAACTCATTTATTACGCAATGTATTAAAGTACAATGTTATTCATTCTCACACTCAACAAGGCTGTGTGTGTATGTCCGTGTGTGTGTGTCTGTGTGTGTGTGTGTCTGTGTGTGTGTGTCTGTGTGTGTGTGTGTCTGTGTGTGTGTATGTGTGTGTGTGTTGTGTGTGTGTATGAGTATGTGCTTCTCACATTCTCACTCAACATGGCTGTTAGCTACTCATACATGGCAGCCCAATACAGTAATGCCTTTTAACACGAGCAGTCCCATAGAGTGTAGTAATGTAATTTTAACATGTAAATGCTGTAGGTAGTTCTTATCTTGCATTGCTGACTCATGTAGGTGGTGGGAATGCAGGTTATGGCACTCCAGTAGATGACCCTCCCTACAGACCTACAGACTCGAAGGCTGATGCAACTGATAGTAAACTACATCATTATTAGCCTAGCCCATTTTCAAAGCTGGTGTCAGACCAGCCCATGAAGTGAGCTAACTATGCAGGCCATTAAAAAACAAAACAAAAAAAAAAAACAAGTAGCTATGACTCTGTAAACAACTATCTGATTTCTGGTAGTTTTTTATGTGAACTGAAAAATCTAAAACAAAACACTTAAACACACAACATCTAATTCTATATAAACCTAGCCTGTAATAAATATTGCTGTTAGTAAATATAAAACATAGATTGTTGAAACATTTCATTCAATTTCTTTTTTCAAACTGAGAACTTCATAGATCACTATTGTTATTGATCAGTTACTTGATAATAAAGCATTTTTATTCAATGATTATCTATTAAAGATTTGTAATGAACTACAGAAGTGTAAATCTGTTAACCATGGGATATCTTTGGCAATGTGTAATCTTTACCTTCACTTCTACTGTCACAGGTTGTCCCATTTGTCTGAGCCCACCTCAGAACCCTGTTATACTAGAATGCTGCCATACTGCATACTGTAGAGAATGCCTGGACCAGGCACTGAAGGTGTCACCCTATTGCCCCACATGTAAGACAGTACTGAGGGGAGGGGCCATGGGGAACCAACCTGATGGCACCATGAACGTTTGGGTGAGTGGTTTTCTCATTTGTTGAAGTCTATACTGTTAAACTTGGTGCCCTGAATAACAGTATGAACGCACCCCTCTGCCTGGCTATCCTGGTTATGGAACAATTGTTATTACTTACTACATTCCTGATGGGACACAGGGTCCACAACACCCCAATCCAGGTCAGCGCTATACTGGAACACGTAGAACCGCCTATCTCCCTGACAACCAGGAAGGAAGGGAAGTTTTGAAGGTATTGTACTCTATAGGATCAGCATTACTGTAATCATTGTCTGTTCAAATTCAGTTACTGCAGAAGGCCTGGGATGCTAAACTGATCTTCACTATTGGAACTTCCCACACAACTGGACAACGCAACGTTGTGATTTGGAATGATATTCATCACAAAACAAATCGTATTATTGGATCGTAAGTTGAAACTGAGTCAGAAAAATTGCTAGCACAGTCTTAAGTGCTGAATACAATTTATTCTGTAAACCAATTATTATCTGAAATTAAAACATCAATTTTTATATCTTTGACTTTAGATCAGAGATTATATGTGATCTCTGGGTCTAAATAGCACTTTGAGTTTTGACATGGCAATCCATTTAGCTCAACAACTCAGGGATACAAACATTGCTGAACTATCTATGCTTCTTAATGGAGTAGTAACATCACAAAATGCATGGAATTTTAGTGTTGTTTTCTACTGAGAAGTAATATACAGAGTTGTAAAGCTATACTCTGTATTTGAAACACTTCATTGCAGCTGAGAATGTGGAGGCGAAGGAAATGAGCTTAAGTAGTGAAGCAACAAGACGAATAAGCTCTAATTGCACACATGTCTCAATCATCCATGTATCAGGAGCGCTTGATTGTCTTGCATTATGCAATCAATAGTGTTGTTTCATTTTGTTCATCACTGATTATTAATAACGCTTTATTGCCTTGATCTGTATGTTTTCTATATCAGGCATAGTAGTGCTTATGGCTACCCTGATGATACCTACCTGCGACGTGTGAAAGAGGAATTAGCTGCAAAAGGAATTCGTCCTGATTGACATTGGTCAAATGCGAACTGTTTATATTGTGGCTAGTAATTTTATTGTAATGGTAATGTCTCAGTTTTGTATTAGTTCAAGAGAATGGAGATTTGTAATTGGCCCACTAAAAAGGTGCAAAGTTTTGTAAACACTGTAGGGTGTCATTGTTGCAGTGTTGTGCTTTGAAAAATGAATTAACATTTATGCATAAATTATGTTCCTGGATGTTTTTAATATATTACCAATGTAATCACATATTAATCATCTCCCCTTGGTACACGCTACTGCTATTTGACATTACAGTGTAGTGCACCGTAGAAATAAGAGAAAAAATTTATTTATACCATAACATGTAAGAGTAATTATATTATTACAATTACAAATATTTTTAGTTATAACATCACAATGCAGGGTAAGGAGTAGGAAAGGGTGATCTCTAATTATGCTTGTACATTGCAAATCAACAGTAGAGAATGGCTCAGCTTCTAGGTAGCTACCATTCTTTTCCAATTCCAACATGCAATGACACATCTCCTGAGCTGTTGGTCACTCCTTGTCCTCATAGCTCAGACAAGCACAGGCATGTTTTAGCAATGGGTGGGTAGGATCCACCAGATCTATGTGAGCATTTTGACACTCAATTTCAATCACTGGAACCTCAATCGGCAGTGGGTATCTCTGATCCACTACCTTCTTCCTTGGAGACCCAGGAGACGGGTACTTACAAGTGAGTATCTGTACAATCAGTACTCCCATAGAAAATATGTCCAACTTCTTGGAGTACTTTGGTGTATGTGCCAGGGCCTCTGGTGACATATACACATAACATCCTGGAGCTTGAGTAAGAGTGGAGAGACGTGCACTGCTATCAGCCAGCCTTGACATACCAAAGTCAGTGACCTTTGCTCTCTTGTCAGAAGTTAGGAGGACATTATTACTTGAGGGGTCACGATGGATGATATCATTGGAATGGAAGTAGGCTACGGCCAGAGAGATATCACGACAGAGGTTGACATCAGTGTGGAAGGGAAGGGAAGGAGTTGATCTCTCTAAGAGGGAAGTGAGACTTTCCTCCATTAGCTCCATGAGGAGGACCTGACATGAGGTTGGATCGTCAGTGTGGGTGCCTAGGTATTGGATGATGTTTGGGTGCTTCGGAAAACTCAGTATCTGACACTCCTGTTGGAATTTCTGGACATTCCTCTCACTCCCTATCACGGGGTGAAGCAGCTTGGCAGCACACAGCAGTTTATCAGGATGAAGTCATCTCCAAGAAGAATGAAAAGATTTCCAGAATGAGTGGAGCTCTGACTAAGATGAATGACAATATCTCTAGATTATCTTGATGCTTCAAAGGAGAGATGAAGAGATAACAAAAAAGGAGCAGTGTCTCTACAATGTTGAGCAAGACGTTTCTAGGAAGGAAAAACATTTTTGCGCTGTGGAAATGGAATTGAGAACTTCTTTAGAGCAATTGAAGGAGACATTAATCAAGAAGGAAAATGGCCTAGAAATGCTAATAGACAAAGTAGCACATTTTGTTGGAGATTTACTTCAAACAGTTGAGGGATTGGTTGCTACTAAAGTGCCCGTTCAATGATGAGACTGATGCTGCTTGGAAAGGTGAGTTCAGTCATGTTCATAATAAGTAGAACTTCTCACCTAACTGTGTGTAGGATTTGATTAATTGTGGCTTGACCTCAGGACCTACTGATCCATGTGAAGAACGAATGGGATCTTTGTTGAATGAAAGGTAATAAATAACATGTTTGTGTATATTGACAATATTTATGCACTGCTAAAATCCAGTGGGTTGTATTAAAAGATGGGGGAAAATAGTTAATGCATTTAAGAAGAAAGAAACCTGTAAAGGCCTGTAGCCAACTTATTAATTAGCAGAACAAGGGTGTACAGTTCATAGTTGTGCTGTGGTCTGATCACAATTGCAAGATCACAGCTTGGTAGTGAAACATGATCCAAATTAACTTGAGCATATTAAATGTTTAGCAAGCACTTGTCATTTGTCCATAATGCATATAAAATCATTACTTCTACCTCTGACATGCAAGTTTCAGTTAATGGACAAGCCGATTTAGAATGGTGTAATATGTAGATCAAAACAATTGCTCGTTGTACATAATTTATATAAGGCCTGCAAATACCTAAGTAACTTTTAGCTTATTCGTATTCAAATCTACCCCTAGCTGCAGTTTGTTGTCCTCTTAGATTTTGGGTAATGCAATTAAAATCATAATGAACATATTGCAACTAAATACATCAATGCCTCCACCGCTTATTTTACTAACAAACATTGTGTATAATGATTAATGCATGCATCATTGTTTATACTGATGGCTCTATATTTACTGTCTTTACCCTTATGTAGCTCCCTTATTTAAGTTTCCTAAACTCTTTCAGGTCTCCTCAGGTGATCTCCTCTGCATTTGAGAATGACCTGACATGTCAACTTTGCCATAAACTGTTTGAACACCCCAAAGTATTGCCATGCCTACATATCATGTGCAAGGCCTGTATTGAGGCCCTTAAACCAAGTAGAGATGGCGGAGTCTTCTGTCCTCTCTGTGAAACCCCAGCTCTCCTACCTCAGGAGGATGTGACCAAGCTGCCAACAGCTTCCTTTATTTCTAATATGATTGATGTCACTCAGACATTGAAGAGAGCTCACGAAAACAATATTGTTTGTGACAATTGTTGTTCTAAGGATGCAACAGCATATTGCACTGACTGTGCCTTATTCCAATGTGAGGACTGCTGTAAGAGCCATGATGTACTGAAAGTTCTCAAGGAGCATAAAGTTACAACAATAGAGTTGGATAGATGTAATTTCCCCACCAAAACAGCACCATCCATGTGCTCCAAGCACAGTTTAGGGAAGTTGGAACTTTACTGCTATGACTGTGAAAGTCTTGTTTGCATAGAGTGTGCCTATTTAGATCATCCCAAGGAGAACCATTCAGTGAAGCCTGCAAGGGTCATAGCATTTTCTTTTAAAGAAGACATCAAAACTTCAATGGCCTCCCTAGCTGCTTCTGCCACACAGCTGCAGGGTATCCTAGCCTCCACTTCACAGAGAGTGGTAGCATTGCTTGAGCAGGAGCAGATCATCATTCAGCTGATAAAGGAGTTGTCTGATCAGCTTATGCCATCCCTGAAGAGCGAAAGAGATACAGTATTGCATAGAGGACAGAACCTCTTCGATCTAATGAAAAGTGAACTCCAGATCCAAGCAAGAAGTATGGAGCTCTCTCAAGTAAAAATTAGAACATGCAGTGCTGAGCTTTTTGAAGTTCCTAACTGAACATTCATGTGATGAAGAGGTTGTCTACATGAAGCAGATTGTTTGTACTCATATTGAGCAATTGAAGAAGATGTTCAGAGCGCCTGGTCCTTGTTCATATGGAGTGGCTGGGGGAGGTGTGTAAAGAACTGCAACTGGAGCTAAAGTCTGATGCCGGATTATTTACTGGTAAGTCTGTTAAAATGGCAGCTGTGCAGTGTATCTAATATGCATTAGCTGTATTGCTAGCATCTGTTGTTCAACTTGCCCCTAAGGCATGTACTATTCTCTCACACACATATGCATACACATAGCACAAACGTGTGTGTCATGTTTTTGGACACAAGATCACAGAATATACATTGACAGTTACATTTAGATTGATAATGATTAAAATCAAACGAAATCACAACCACATAATCAAGATGAATGTGATACATAAAATAATTCTTAACCATTAAGCAAGATCAGTCATTTGTACACATAATACAGAGTTAAAATCTTTGAAGTTTGATTGAACTTTCATTAAGAAATGTTCGGTAATTGCAATCACATTGAACTTATGGACAGGTTTTTTTTAACTCAAATTAAAATCTATATTATCTAATTTCTGTGAATTGATCATTACACAACACAAGTTGAACAACAATGTTTTTTACACTGCTTATTTCTTAAAATCGTATTATCATAAAGTTGTGATTTTTCTAGAAGTAAATCACACGAGTTCTAAGGTTCAAATCTTGCAGATTCCATACATGCATAATTAATCATAATAATTAGTACAATGCATAATCTAGGTTTGCGGGCTAGTTTAATATAATATTGTATATTTCCACTTGTAACTGTTGTACCTGCAGGCACAAGTGCAAGTGATGATGGTACTACAAGACCTTCAAGTCTTCCACCCACCCTTCCAGGTAGAAGGCATGAATGAAGTCTGACCTATCATGTATAGGCATGCAACATCTGTGGTCTTCAAATAGTGCATTAAATTCACCACACACACACACACACACACACATGAGATTTAAGGCTAACTCATTTACTATGGTGCATGTCTATTGACAATGTTCTGTGTGTACTCCTCGTCTCTCACTCAACATGGCTGTGTGTGCTACCCACGCTCTCACTCAACATGGCTGCTTTTGTGTGCTACGCATACTCCTAACATCACTGCACGCTATATATGTGTTCGATTGATGTAACCAAAACACCGCATTCTGATTGATGCTTTGATAAACTATCTAGACGAAGGAACAACTTCATTTCCCAACATACCTTACATACTGTTCTGCACTGACATAATAAGAATCGTCACAGCCATGCCCTTATTTTTGCATCGGTGTCCAGGAATGAATCATACTTGAGGGGGCAATACCTGTAGGCCTGATAACTGCACTTTTGAAGCTGAGAAGAGTAGTACTGAATCAGCCATTGATTTCTAAAGCAGATTGTGGCAGCACAGGGACATCTGGTGTGAAACATGAGGGAGCGTGCTCTAATTAATCACTGGGGTCATTTGATCATTGTAAACAAAAATTTAAAGAGGTCTGGGAGCAATTATAATAATCATTTATTTATATTATTCTTTTTCTGTGAACATTACTAGAAACTCTTATGCTCTGACTGTATTCTCTTCCCCTCTTTGTGGGGAAGAGTAGCTATACTATTTTCTTAGTCAGACTATTGGTTAATTCAGCGTTGGTCAGGGATGTGACCAATGTGCTGTTAAGCCCCAAATGAACTGCTAACAAATGAAAGCAATTTAGAGTTCACTGCCCTTGATATACTTCTTGGATAGCTAGCTGCTACACTTTTCTGTTCTCACAATATTAATATAGGCACATAATGGTTGGTAATTACTGTGTCATTGGTTAGGTTAAATTTAATTTCATAATATGATTAGAGATATAACATAAGTTTACTTCTTAATCAGTGACAAGTAAATGAAATTAATTGTGTGGTTGTTAGCTGAAGGGAGAAGAGACACTATGTTCGCACAGCTATGTGTTTAATCTAATGCTTCTTGCTTCAACCATAGATTATATAGGAAGGGATTGGAAACGGATCACGTGCTGCAATACATTGCATTATCCAAGCTTCGGGCCGTCATGTAGTATCAATTAACACTTTCTTAGCGACCACGTTACTATAACTTTTTCGAACAGCACAGTTATTTGACTAGTTTGAGGCTTTCTCTTGTGTCCTACGACTTGTTTGAGAGGTATGGATATTAAGAAATGCGTGTTTCTGACTGTAAATGTATTCAGACGCGAGTTTTTCATTAGACCCGCGTTCCGTCTGTTAGCGATGCCTTTGTGGGCGTAAAGGAAACGATAGCTTCGTCGCATTGGCTATTTTTGTGCATAATCGACGGGATCTTACTAAGACAAATCGAACTGTATAGTTTTTATCTCAATTGCACTTAGTACAGTAACAAAAAAGTCGCCAATAACCATTTGGACATGTGTGCGGTTGTGGGCGTGCAGCGCGTGCTAAGGTCTATTTTTCCATTATTTTATTCGTTTGTCTGGTTGTGTACTGATCATATGAACGATCTGGTGTGTGGACAACGTACTTCCACACTAAATACTCTTTTTTTTTCTCGTTGGAACTCAGGTGTGAATGGGAGGACACCGTCGATTGCAACTCTCAAGTACGAAGAATTATGAAAGGAAAAAGAGACAGAAGCTGTCCTTTTTGGTTTCTCTCCCTCTGCAATTGTACGTGGAAACGCCAGTTACAACCTTGGAACAGCTTTGTTGCAAGTTGGAGCAGCTAGCCTTACCCCAAGGTATATGCATCGCATGTTTGAGTTTCGGATTGTATTTATATATACTGATATGTACAGATTGGAAATGTGAACTGCGGGAAGGTGTTCTTAACATCATCAAGCTTGGCTATAAGGGCACTTGTATGGAAGTTATCCGTTGTGTGGCAATAAGGCCAGATTTCTCTTGGTCAGTGTATGTATGTGGTGTGATGGTAAACCAAAAGCTGTGTACTATTTTAATGGATCTGACAGAGACAATGCACTCAGGTATATTGCATAGCTATTTTAATTGCCTGTAAAGCAATGACATGTCTCTCACATTTTAGCCTCTGCTGTCAGCACCCTTGTACACACAATTCACACTAGTACACTTTGTCAAGGCAATTTTGAGTTTGTTGATATTAGAAGTATCCGCCATGGTGTTATGAAAGACCATTCAAGTAAGACCTTACTTGTATGTAGCAGACTGATTAAGCATATACTTCTTAGGGTCTCAGGTTGTAGCTACAGTTGACATGAAAAGGCTTGATTTTCCATCATTATTTCATGCCAACTGTGAGGTGATCATTGAAACTACTAAATCACAGAGATGCACAGCCTGTGAAAAGCATAGGCATTCATTAACTGGTTTAAAGTCACGCAAAAGCCACGATGAATCAACCCATCCCAGTAGCCACACCTCCTATGCTGCCTTAAGAACTCCTGAAATAGTAGAGCGACTGCATCGCATGCATAAAGAGAACAAGTTGCTGAAAAAACAAATCAGTCGTCTACAACAGAAAAAATCCTCTGCTATAGCTACAGAGGGAGTAGAAGTGGATGTGGATTTGCATGATGATCTAAAATCCATGGCAAATGACTGCACAGCTGAAATTCAGCATTCTTACCCAGAAGGTTCACTTCAGCGTCTTTTTGGGGAACAGCAAATAAAAGCATCAAGCATTGTGAATGCTCGAGCAAGGAGATGGCATCCAGTATTTATCAAGTGGTGCCTGTACCTCAGACATTTGTCTGGAAAAGCGTATGAACTGGTACGTGATTCAGGATGTGTGCAGCTACCATCTCAAAGAACGCTTCGGGATTACACCCATCATATCTCCACTACCATTGGGTTTTCAGTTCAGGTTGATGAGATGCTTTTGGACATTGCTAATTTAGAACAGGATGTAAACAGATATGTTTTTCTCATCATGGATGAAGTACATATCAAACAAGATTTGGTTTTTGATAAGCATTTCAAAACTCTGCTGGGCTTTGTTAACATAGGTGACTTCAACACTCACTTGTCACAATATGAGGCTTCTGTGTCAGGTGAAAGTGGTGAACCAGTTTTGGCAAAATCCATGCTGGTATTAATGGTGAGGGGTCTGTTCCGGAACCTGAATTTCCCATATGCCCAATTTGCTTGCACGGATCTAACTGGAGATCTGCTCGTTGATCCAATATGGGAAGCAATAGCAAGGCTCGAAAGGCAAGGATTTAAGGTTATGGGCATAACATGGGATGGAGCATCTGTAAATCGTCGGTTTTGGAAGATACATGCCAAGAATGACAAAAATCTGTACAAGGTACCTAATATATTTTCAAGTGATGGTCAGTTTTTCTATTTCATATCAGATCCCCCTCATCTGTTAAAAACCACCAGGAACTGCTGCTTGACAAGGAACCTTTGTGTACGCTACATAGCTCTTTAATGGTTTCAACATACTCATGTGTAAATTCTTTCCTGTAGTGCAATGACAAGCTAATAAGTTGGCAACATCTGAAGCAGTTATACACTCTCGACACCAAACAAGCTATAGGACTCAGGTTAATACCCAAAGTGAAGTATGAACATTTAGATCTGACCAGTTTCTCTAAAATGCGAGTAGATCTCGCAGCTCAAGTAAGTATCTTTGTCAATAGAGATGTACGTAGATCATATTATGTTGTGTGCATCTTTGCTGCCAAAAAATACAGGTACTGAGTGAATCTGTGGCCAAAGCTCTTCAGCTTACAGGAGGAGATGATGTGGTTGAAACAGTTCGTTTTATAACAATGATGGATAAATTCTTTGATTGCTTGAATGTCAACAACTTTTCTACGGGCAATAAACATAAAAAACCATTTAAACAACCATACAGATCTGCTGATGACTTCCGTTTAACCGTATGTGCTCAGAATGTCAGTGTACTTTGTATAATCTCCTTTTTTTTAGTGGCTAGAGAAGGAGTTCATCCCATATTTAACAGATTGGGAGGTAAGTGTTAACCAAAAAAAAGGCATACCAAAAAAAGCGAGGTTAAAGATGCTGTTGAGTGCAGAGACTCGACTGGGGATCATAACTACCAGTAAGTCAAATGACATGTTATTATACATTTTTATTTATTTCTTTTCTCAGTAAAATCATTTGTAGAACTAGTGAGGTACCTTTTCACTATTCCTGGGATTACATGCTTCTTAAGTGAACGTTTGTCACAAGACCCATTGGAGAAATTTTTTGGCTGCCAACGACAGAGGGGAAAGACATGTGATAATCCAAACGTCCAAGAATTTTGCAAAAATACTCAGGCTTTACGTGTAATAAATGGTGTTTGTGGCAATGTCACTAAAGGAAACTGTCGGGGAAGCAAGAAGGCACTTGATGTAGATGAAGAAAGCCAGCCATTACCAAAGAGACATCGGAAACACAAATGACACTTCATAATATTACATCAACAATTAATGTATGCATACATCATTCATTGGTATAGTCTGTACACAGTTTTCTACGCAGACTTTTTGATTTCTGTGTTGTTGTTTTTTCCTGTTGCTTGAATTTCTCCATCCAAGCATTGCTGTATGAAAAACCTCTAATTGTAATAAATAGGTCCACTATCATATTTAGCAATGTGGAATGCGTATCTAAATCATCCACTTCAAAGTTAGCCGCAATCATACACCAATAAAATTGGACATCATCATTATTTACTGTTAAGGAGCATGCTTTGGCATGACCTGGCTTGCCTTTAGGTGTTAATTATACATGTGTTGGGCATGCATGTTCTAGAATTTTCTTTTGGCTATTTAAGCATTTCACTGTGTGTGCGATTCGGATATAGACGTCAGTGTGCATTCTTTTCGTGCTCTACTGTAGTTTGACATAGGCTGTATTACTTTGTATCGCTGTGATTTTCCCTGTAATATTATATTCTTTTGAGATCCTGAGTATTTTCTAACGAGAAACACAACAGGATAAAATTGGCGTAGTCGGCAGGATTCCGGATCAGCGAAGATGAGCGAGACTGCAAAACTCATGGAGCTGCTGCAGCAACAAATGCAAATACAGCGCGAACAAACGAAGGCACAGATACATGCACACGCGAAACAGACGGAAGCTATTATTGCAACTTTGACCGGCGGAGCGGCTAAATGGGCAGATTCAACTCCAAAGTCTTTTCCTAGCTTCGTCTCTTTCGACACAACGTCAGAGCTCTGGACGGATTACTGGGCCCGCTTCCAGACATTCGTCGCGGCTCATTCAATACCAGACGACAAGAAGGCACAGGTCTTTTTGACAAATCAATCTCTGGTAACGTTCAAAACGCTCAGCAATCTTGCTTCGCAATTGTCCCCTCCAAAAGATGTCAACGAACTCACCATCGACGAGATCGCTACTTTCATGAAGAACCAGTTCGACCCAACCCGTTACATTATTCGGGAGCGCTTCAAGTTCTGGTCGAATATGCTTCGGAAGCCGGGGGAAACAGTCCAAGAACTCGCGGCTAGAATTCGACAGGACGCGGTGACGTGCGATTTCGCTTCTATCAAGGATCCGCTTGACGAAGCATTGCGCACTCGTTTTATTTGTTCAATCAACAATGAAGCTGTTCTAAAAGCATTATTCAAGGTCAAGGACAGTGACTTAACTTTCGCCAAGGCTATAACGGTTGCAATGGAGACCGAGGACGCTTCCAAGGTCGCCAAGGAAACGGTATATGGAAACAAATCAGGGTCCGTACACAAAGTTCAACATTTCAAGAAGCAGGTGGATGAACACTCTGTGTTAAATTCGAAACTCAAGAGCAAGGGTCAGAAAAAGAGGGATTTCGCCAAAGGAGTTTGCCCTAGGTGTGGAAATACTGAACACATAGCTAAGGATTGTCCTCACATAAAAAGCACCTGCCATTTCTGCCAGAAGATGGGACACCTTCAATCAGTATGTCTGAAGAAGAAAAAGGAGGATAGGGGGTCTGTCAAGATCATCTCTAGGCATGCACTGAGAACAGTCAAAAGCATTAACTCCATTCCGCAACTGAAACAGTCAGTCTGGGTTAGTGGCCAGCAACTCACTTTCGAAGTTGACACTGGGGCTGGTGATAATTTCTGCTCTAAGGATTTATGGAAGAAACTTGGAGTACCTGCACTCATACAAGTCTCCAGTCGCTATCAAGTGGCTAATGGGCAGCATCTCCCAGCACTTGGCACCTTCAGAGCTTCAGCTTCTCTTCTAAAGGACCAGGAACCAGTAACATTAGCGTTCACAGTCACCGATGTTCCAAAACTCAATCTCCTTGGTCGTGATGCTATTGTTAAACTTGGGGTTAACGTTTCTGCTTTACTAGGGGTGTCTTCGACTCCAGGCAAAGGAACGATTCAGAATCTTCAGAGTATCACTGACACAAAGGAACCCAAGCCAGATGAGGAGTTACAGCAAGCTTGCCGTAAGCTGTGTGGTGAATTCACAGAACTTTTCAAACCTGAGCTGGGGTGCTTGAAGGATTTTCAATTGGAGATCAAATTCAAGGCAGAGTCCAAATCCACCTTCTGTAAACCTCGTCCAGTACCTTTTGCTATTCTGGATGACTTAAATCAAGCTTATGATGCGGGTATTGCAAAGGGTGTCTGGAAACCAACCCAATTCAATGCATATGGAACTCCAGTTGTCCCGATTCGTAAAAAGGTTCTACCGGGTCAACCTAATGGCAAGATAAGAGTTTGTGGAGACTATTCAGTGGCTATCAATGCTCAGTTGGAAACTCATCGTTATCCAATTCCCCTTCCTGAAGACTTGATGCGAAAACTCAGCGGTGGATATGGTTTCTCCAAAATTGATCTAGCGGATGCCTACAACCAGGTGCTGCTTGGTCCAGAAAGCCAGAAGAGGCTTGCACTGAGTACCCATCGTGGGGTTTTGCTCCAACTTCGACTTCCATTTGGCATTAGCTCTGCCCCAGGCTATTTCCAAGAAATCATGGATCAGCTGACAGGAGACCTCAAAGGAGTAGGCACCTATTTTGACGACATTCTGGTTAGTGGTACGAATGCTTCAGAACACCTGGAGAACCTCCGTGCTCTTCTCCAACGTCTACAGGACAAAGGCCTTCGATGCCGCTTTGAAAAATGTCATTTTGCAGAACCGTCCATTGAGTATATGGGTCATACTCTCTCCCAAAAGGGAATTGCAAAAGGATCAAAGGTTGATGCTCTTGTACAGATGCCTCCTCCTACAAATGTCAGCAGTCTTCGTTCTTTTCTGGGTTCAGTACAGTTTTATAGCAAGTTCTTACCCAATCTAGCTACAGTGTTAGCACCATTGCATCAGCTCACCAAGAAGGACTCCAAATGGAAATGGGATTCTACAGAAGAAGCAGCCTTTCGGGAGCTGAAGAAAAACTTATGTGCAGATACCGTGTTGGCTCATTTTCAATCTTCCGTTCCAATAGGATTCTCTTGTGATGCATCAGAGGTTGGTATTGGAGCAGTCCTTTTTCACCGCTATCCAGATGGCAGCGAATGGCCGATTGCAAACGTCTCCAAGACGCTTACAGAAACTCAACGCAGATATAGCCAAATTCAGAAAGAAGCGCTAGCCATTATATTTGCATTAAAGAAGTTCCACCAGTTTCTGTATGGTCGCAGCTTCATTTTGGTGACAGACCATAAGCCTCTCATTGCTTTATTTGGTCCACACAGAGCAACCCCAGTGTTAGCTGCTAATAGATTGGCTCGATGGGCACTGATGCTCAACCAGTATCAATACAGCATTGAATATCGGAAGACATCAGAGCATGGGAATGCTGATGCCCTTAGCCGCCTTCCAGCAGAAGCAGATACCAATTTTGATGGGGAGGAGGATGAGGCAGATGTAGATGTGGTCTGTGCCATTCGCACAATAGGTCAGCAACTCAACCCCACAGACCCTGGTGTTCTAGCAAGGGAGTCAGCGAACGACCCAGTGATTTCAAATGTGATTCGCTGCACCAGAGAAGGATGGCCTGAGAGAATCCCAGAGATTCAAACAAAGGACTATTCTATGGAAAACTTCAAAAAGATTTCCATGTCACTCTCTGTAGCTCATGGCTGTCTTCTAAATGGATCCAGGATAGTCATTCCTTCCAGCCTGCAGCCTCAAGTACTGCAGCTACTTCATTTAGGGCATTTTGGCATCCAAAGAATGAAACAGTTAGCCCGTACAGCAGTATACTGGCCAGGAATTGACAAGGACATCATGGATCAGTGTCAGCGATGCAGCACATGTGGGGAACACCAGAACAAAGTAGCCAAACCTGCTAACCATCCCTGGATGTTACCTGAAAAGCCATGGAGCAGACTCCACGTTGATCATGCTATAAACTTCTTGGGCAGTAATTGGTTAGTTATGGTAGATGCCTACTCGAACTACCCTTGCATTCATGCCACAACATCTACCTCAAGCAAAGCTACTACTGACCTACTAGAGCAGGACTTTGCACACTTCGGATACCCTCACACGATTGTAACAGACAATTCTACATCTTTCCTGTCCGAAGAATTTCAGACTTGGTGCCGTGAGCGTGGTATTGTGCATCTTACTGGGGCGCCATACCATCCAGCCACTAACGGAGCAGCTGAGCGCATGGTACAAACTTTCAAACGGGCCCTCAACAAATCAACACTCCCACCCAAGGCAGCACTACAGGAATTCCTCATGCAGTACCGAAGGACACCTCTTGCAGAAGGATATTCACCCAGTGAAATCCTGAATCGGCGTCAGATTAGGAGCAAAATAGATATTGTGCTACCTTCACCAGCACACATAGCCCAAGGGAAACAAGCGAAGAGTGCTACCAAGTCCCAGTTGAGTGAGAGACACCAGCATGTTGAAAAGGTGACCCAGACATTCAAGATAGGATCCCCCTGTTATGCCCTATACTGTGGTCCAAGGAGGGAGAAGGAGCCAAGATGGGTCCCTGCTGTTGTCACAAAGGTCTTTGGCTCTCGTTCATTCAATGTTCGTGTATTTCCTAAAGGAGTCACATGGCGACGACATTTAGAACAGCTGAGGCCAAGGCATGGCATTCAAGAAGATGATGATCCGGGGGATACTCCCACATGTGATTCTAATTCCTCCAATTCCTCACTTGAAGAGACTTACTCAGACACTTCATCTGGTCAAGACATGCTCTCAGAAAGCCCAAAACCAATGCCAACACCTCAAGAGCCCTCTATTCCAGAACCTAAGCCACCACCAAACCCCAAACCTCGCAATCCACGTTTGCCTACTGGAGGAGACTATGGTCCCGAAAATCTACGGAGGTCAACCAGGATTAGAAAGTGAACTTGGCCTCTGAGGTCAAGCCTCAAGACCAGTGGGGGAGGTGTTAAGGAGCATGCTTTGGCATGACCTGGCTTGCCTTTAGGTGTTAATTATACATGTGTTGGGCATGCATGTTCTAGAACTTTCTTTTGGCTATTTAAGCATTTCACTGTGTGTGCGATTCGGATATAGACGTCAGTGTGCATTCTTTTCGTGCTCTACTGTAGTTTGACATAGGCTGTATTACTTTGTATCGCTGTGATTTTCCCTGTAATATTATATTCTTTTGAGATCCTGAGTATTTTCTAACGAGAAACACAACATTTACCAATCTCTGAGTGATAGTTGTCTGCCGATCTGAACTTGGTCCAGCAACACCAGTAGATAGTGATTTCAGACAATCACGTATCTCGTTTTCCAAAGAGATGAAAAGGGCATATGTTATCTCATTTACGTGAACAAGTCCTCCCCTATCCACCAGATTGGTCCACTCTTCAGCAGTACCACAGTCATCACCATCACCACTCAATTTCACCAGTGATGAGAGACAAAGAAGAAGATCATCTTTCAGAGGATGATTTTTTTGTCGTATAGAGTTGCATACATGGTGACATACGTAACCTGCTACGTATCTTAACGCATTTGCTTCTACTGGTGTTACCATAAGTGTCTCCTCATCTGCAGACTTCTGTGTTCGGAACAGAAGCTTACTACGGATCAATGACTTGAACACTACGTCAGTTAGATGTTGATATAGTACAGGAGTTGGGCTCACCTTCATCAGAGATAAAAATGTAACCCAGTTTTGAATGAATTGCTTTGATGAACGAATAGTAAAATACAGTTCCCACAGTTTGAATCTATTCGGGATTCCATGTGCGTCGATTCGCAAAGTTGTGGTTAGCATTGTGACTAGTTTTTGAGAGAGCAGCTGCAAAGCGGTTTCATTGGCGTCCTGTTTACACCAGTCATTCATTTGTACAGCCGCTTGCCACGCTTCTATTGCAACTGGTGATTTCGTTCGAAATGAAGCGTCTTCTAAAACTTGATGTACAGCATCCAATACCAGAGACTTTCCGTCTAGATATAGGAAAGTGCATGTGTCACCCTACGCACAACTCTTTGTTTAAGTAAGTTACCAACAACAGTTACAGCATCGCAATTCGCCATTTTATTTTCTACTACACTGATGGAACCTGTTAATTGGTGTTAAAACGTCCCGTTTCCAATCCCTTCCTATATAATCTATGCTTCAACTCTTCCTATCAATCATTGCTACCTTAACACCGGTTCCGTGTAGATCGAAGGTATTTTTTGTCGAACCTGGTTTTTAGAAAATTAGTCGGAAAACGTTGATTTAAGTTGTAAAATACATATTCAGATAGCCCAATTCTTTTTACGACGTTTGGTGCTATTCTTAGCTTCATATCATGAATGGCAACGTACTTGTATTAATTTAAAGTTACGCGGACATCCGTTAATCGATGTTCGAATGCTAAGAAGTACACTTTTTTCTGGAGTAGTTTTAAACAGATTCTTAGATTCTTTTAGGTACCTAATAGAATATGGGACAGTTTCCGCGAAAATTGCCCCACGGTTAAAATGTTATAAAAATGCATCGCGTTTGAATCGCTATAACTTCCCAATGGATAACGCTATCGACTCCCTATTTTCAACACTTCATACTACACCATTTCACTATGAAATATTGAAAATAGGAAGTATCCGTTGGGAAGTTATAGCGATTCAAACGCGATGCATTTTTATAACATTGTAACCGTGGGGCAATTTTCGCGGAAACTGTCCCATATATCACAATTTAAATGTTCACAACCTATCTGGTTGTCGCAAAACAGTTCAGTGAGCAAACTTCCATCTTGTGCCCAGACTATTCAATTATAGCGGTTGTGAACGGCTTATATCATCTGGGCTCACGTGCACCATCCCTAGCTCTAATATGTCTCTCCCGTGTTCTTCTAAGCACAAGAAGCCTGTTTGCGACAAATGCACTGCAGGAACCAACTGTACGAAATGCTGCTTGTGCCAACCCCGTTCGCGCGGTCGACCGAGAAAGGATAGTGTTTCGTCAGATTCTGAAACCTTGGCTTGGTCTAACCCAGAACGCCAAGCTCGGATCCATCACGATACAGTTGCGTCTGCAAGTTCTGCCGTTGATATGACGCCTTCTATACATGTATCAGATGATCGCTTGGAACATGTATCTGCATCGCAAGCACAGATTTTGAAGGTGTTGGAGCTAATGGATTGTGAAGACGGTTACGAAAGCAGCGTGCGAAGGCTTCCTCATATCGATGTCCGTCGTCATGTACAGTATGAAAATAAGCTTGATGCTGCTACCATACAACGAATTGATAATGTATTTCGTAAAGGCATCAAGTCTAATGCCTGGGTAAGGTGAAGATCTCTGTTGATGGTGTGTTTGCCAGGCTGGATGAGCTGCAGCTGCAGAAAGCTATTAGGCTGAGTGAGCTTCCACTTGCAGGGAAGATACGAGCAGTGTATACCAGACCTTTGACAGCAAGACCGAAGCTCCAAGAGCTGTTGGTTATAAGCGTGGAAGGCTGCAAGAAGATGTGGACCAACCTCAAGGCAGAAGAAGGCCAGAGTAACCTATGAGGAGCGAACCTGTCCAAATGGAAGAAACCTGAATTGGAGGCCTATCTCAGTCACCACAAAATTGCTAAGTCAGGGAACAAACCTGAACTCTTTAGGCGTGTCTCCAATCACTGCACACTACTACAACTGAGCGTTTAATTGTTCTGCTCATCTATGTAGGTAGGAGGCACTTGTACTCACTGGTTGTATGTGTAGTGGCATAACCTGTATCAAATGATTGACTAGTTATTGAACTATTAGCTGCATATAAATTTGGTGTATGCGCATGATCGAGAGAGTTGATGCAGTGAAGTTCTGATAATCACTTCACGCTGTGGGTTCTACATTGGTGTCAGAAGTGGGATGGTGGAGCCCATGGATATGGGACACTCGGCCGATAGCAGCGAGCTAATTCCACAAATACAAACGGTGCGAATGAGCTTACGGCCCCCTTCCCGTTTTACAGGAGGCACAGACCTCATTCTGTGGTTAAAGCGCTTCGAAATGTATGTTCGCAAAGTAAAAGTCGACGAGAGCCAATGGACAAGCGAACTACTTCCGTTGCTTCAGGGTTGTATCGCAGCAGGGACTGGTCGACTCCGGTGACTATGCGGCTGTGACGAGGTGTCTTCGCGCTCAATACGCGCCGGAGGGAAACCATCTGGAGTGGCAGGCGAAGTTCCAAAGACGCGGTCAGAAGGCAGACGAGAACTTGGTGACGTACGTTGGAGAACTGCGTGTGTTGGCAGACAAAGCATACCCTGGATGGTCAAACGACCAACGGCTACAATTGGTAAGGGACCAGTTTGTGCAAGGTTTGCGCTCTTCCACTGTGCAGCTGAGACTCATGAAAGAAATGCCAGAAACACTGGATGAAGCGCTAAAGTTGGCAATTCAACAGGAGTCGGTGGAAGCTGCGCAGAAGAGACTTAGCAGTGAGCGCGGGCATGGCTCGTCGTCGTTGGCGTCCAGCAGTATCGAGGATGCGGCAGCCGAAAACGGAATTGCAACAATGTCGGTCCAACAGCTAAGGAAACAGGCTCAGGATTCAGAGAGAATTGTTCAGGACCTTAGAAAACAAATATACAAGAGCTGAATGGACGGCTGTCTGGCAAGGAGAAACCTACCGTTGCAGACCAGCCACCACAATCTTCTGCCTTTTCCAGACAGCAAGGGTCTGCAGCAATTACATGTTGGAACTGCAGGGAGCAAGGTCATATTCGGCGCAACTGCCCTCACAAACGGAGTGGGCGTAAGAAGGGTCCCTGGCAGATATCAGCCGTAAGTTCCACGTTAATGGTAGAAGGTAGTATAGAGGGTCGCGTCACTAGAATGCTGGTAGACACGGGTTCTGCCGTGACGTTAGTGAGAGAGGATGTTGTAAGGGATGTTAAATTTGGAAACTCGCTTAAATTGGAGGTGCCTGCCAATTCAGTCGTGGCAGCAAATGGGGAGAAATTGGACATTAGTGGGCAGTGCACAATGAGCATAAAAGTTGGAGCATTGTCACAGCAGCATCTAGTTCTGGTAGCAAGGAATTTAAACCAGGAATGCCTTCTTGGGGCGGATTTTTTGATAAAGCGGGGTTGTATTGTTGACCTTCAACAGCACGTTTTGCTGACACAGGAAGGCCCAGTGCAATTTGTGTCAGGCCCTGAACGCAGTACACAATGCTCCCCAGTTTGTTTTGTGACTTCATCTGAAACCCTAAATGTCCCTCCATATTGTCAAATGTGCCTTCCTGCGAAGGTGTCACAAAATGCAGGTCGTTGCATGAGCAACTCCAGTGCTCTCCTGGTGGAACCAGTGTGGCGGTTTATGGACCAGCATGGTCTCATGGTGGCTCACTCCATCATTGATGCTGCTGCTACACACACAATGGTCCAGGTTCTTAAGCCCGGCTTTGCACCCGTTACAGTGTACAAGGATGAGATAATGGGTATGTTAAAACCTATTCAGGATCCTGCTGATTGTGCATCAGTACAATACCCTGTCTGTAAGCAATCCACTTGGTCTGTGCAGCACTCCATACAGCAGATGACAGACAGTCTGGCTCCTGATGTTCGAGAGAAAGTGGCTGACTTGCTCTGGCAGTTCCAAGATGTCATTGCTTTGGATGACAGTGACCTGGGTCGTACCCGATTGACATCTCATCAAATCAACACATGAATAGAATTATCAATTTTAAATTCCACAATGGCAGTGTCGCAAAAACACTCTTCTGTACAATCCGCGTAGACAATAAGATTGTCTAACCCTTAGTCCCACTTCTCGTATAGGTACTTTGTGATAAATAGTTATCCGCTGTTATAAGCTTAAGGACGCGTGTCTGTGCATTACACGGTAATTGGGCACATGCAGGCTTAATAACGGCAGCCCAACTATGTTATACATTCATTATAGGACACATGCTTACCAGCAACATTTAGAAACCTCTACCGGTATAAACACCGCGGATTATCTCTGCAAAGCCAGAAGAGTAATGAAGATGAAACAAGACAACTGACGGCACTCTGGGTGAACGTGGGGAGAGCCGCGAGTTACCGATCCAGTTTCCCTCCAATCGTCCACGATTGAGAGGACCGACATATACAATATAACCTTCCAAGATAAAATACAATACGTTATACTACTCGTTACTAAGCTACATGGCGCCGCGCGAGCGATATGTTGTTTACATGTTGTCAACATTAATGTTGACAACATGCAAACAACATGTCGCTCGCGCGGCGCATGATGATGTTGCCTACCATCGCCTGTGATAAGCATATTATGATGTAAATACATAGTGAATGGACCTTTTGCCTTCTGACGTCACAAATTGATTGGTTGTGTTTGACATAACATAAGTCCTTACAGGAACTTCACAAAGAAACACAGCAAGTACTAAATTAATGGTAAATGAATGCCTGACTGTATTCCAAAATGAAGTACCTTCGCCAGTTACGGTGCAAATGTCACAGCGCTCACAAGTTACCGGAAGTTGCCCCCCCCAAAAATCGAAAAGCGCGACTTCGCGTGTCTCATTAGCAACTTCCGCAATGTTTCATTGCATACAAATCCCTTACAGAGCTTCATCGTGAAATACAACAAAAATGAAACGTGTGGTAATTTACTTCTCAATAAAAATTTAAAACGAAAAGCATGTAGGAGCTATGATGGTGAAGTTATACCATTTTAAAAGTTGCCCAAAATTCATGCGTGACGTCAAAGGCAAAAGGTCCATAGGGCAAAGTGGATGAACTTGTTAATAAAACTTTCATTGCTGCGTTGAGACGGCCAACCACTTTCCAGTTAGACACGTGATTGGACAACAATGGTTTGTTAATTACAAGCGAAAGACGTCGATGGCCAGCTGGTCAGAGGAAGATATGAAAAAGCAATTGAAGAAGCCAAAGAGGATGGTGCCTGTACAGACACGTACAGTCGGGCAAGGTCAAGAAGAAGCTAAGGCGGTTTCAACCTAGTAAGCAAGAACAATCTCAGGGTGGTTAAGGCAAGCTACACCTGCAACAAATTTATTGCAGGTGTAGCTTGCCTTAACCACCCTGAGATTGTTCTTGCTTACTAGGTTGAAACCGCCTTAGCTTCTTCTTGACCTTGCCCGACTGTACGTGTCTGTACAGGCACCATCCTCTTTGGCTTCTTCAATTGCTTTTGAAAGTGGTTGGCCGTCTCAACGCAGCAATGAAAGTTTTATTAACAAGTTCATCCACTTTGCCCTATTCACTATGTATTTACGTCATAATATGCTTATCACAGGCGATGGTAGGCAACATCATCATGCGTATGCAACCATTTGTCTCATTTGTTATGATTGAAAAAAAAAAAGGTTATCGCGGATGAATATCGTAAGGAACAACTGAAAATAACAAAGTAATTACACATTCACTAACTAATTTAATTAATTATGCTGCACTTCTGTCCGTCAGCACCTATTTTATAGCGGGCCAAAATTGAATAATTTATGATGGAGCGTCTTAAAGTAATTTGACCCCCTGTCCACATTGCCCGGCCTTCCCCTACAGACCGATTATTAAAAAACAACTTATATAGTCTTTAAGAATTAAGAATTTTAAGAATTTTACTATTTATCATTGTATCCAGAGTACACTGTACTGTACCAGTGGTGTAACGTGAGGAGGGGCATTTGTCTGGGTGCCAAAATGCATACAGAACAACAATTGTGCCATTGTTATCTTAACACCGGTTCCGTGGGTTTTTAGGGCATTTTTGTCGAACTCACATTTTAGAAAATTAGTCGGACGAATTGTAACTCTCACGTAAACGTGTATATACGTAGTAACCCAACCTTTTACACGACGTTTTGTGTTATCCCTAGCTTCGTAAGTCGTTCCGCTTTTCTTTGCACCATTCGTCGGAAGTGAAAAGGTTAGAGTTAGACCCTTCCCTAATATAAGTATACTTTTTTACTGGGTCTTTTGAAAGGTAAAAAACTATTCAGAGGTTCTTACCTCAACAAAATACATAGCGTTCCACGGTTTAGGACTCTTTACTTGTACGGAAGTGTTGGAACCAAACAGCAGCTGGAAGAGCTATAGCCTCGACCACAGACCGAAATATTAACGTAATGCATGTAATTGTTCGTTTGCCATTACCACATACATATGTAGAACCCACAGCGTGAAGTGATTATCAGAACTTCACTGCATCAACTCTCTCGATCATGCGCATACACCAAATTTATATGCAGCTAATAGTTCAATAACTAGTCAATCATTTGATACAGGTTATGCCACTACACTACTCCCTCTCTTCCAAGAGTGGTCCTCCACTCTAGTTCTCATTCGAAGATTTCAGGAGTATCCAAAGTGTCTGTCAGTACCACGGGGTCTCCATAACGTACAGGAGGCCTGCTTATCCTGTTAGAGCGCCTCAGTGCTGGGGCACCTTCCACTGCTGGTGGAGGAACTCTGGGTACAACTGCTGGTTGCTCAATCTTGGGTACTGGATGTTCCAATTGGTGCTGCCTCGGTACCTCCAATATGGTGGCTTGACGATCTGTGTCAGCAGGTGGCACACTGTGAACAATTACATCATAGTACTCATCCTCTTCCTCTGCAGTGCTGTGCGAAGGTGCAGGCTTCAACCGGTTGAAGTGTACCACTTTACGCCTTCGGGGATTAGTACAGTCCACAATCCTGTAGATGGAAGGTCCAAGGACCTTAACCACTTTGAACTGCCAAGGTCTGTGCAGCTTCTTTGAAAAACCCCTGCAGACTGCTGGATTGTGTAGAAAAACAAGATCATTAATACAGTATGGGTCCCCTCTGACGTCAGCATCGTACGACTCCTTCTGATATCCTTGCTGCACCGCCATGTGCTGATTGACTCGTATATAAGCCAACTGCAATCGATTCTTGAGCACATCAGCATACTGAATGGGGTCCTCAGCTGTGGCTGGAATAGAGAACAATACATCTTCAGGTAAGCGGGCATCACGACCATACATAAGTTCAAAGGGTGTGACCCCAGTTGTAACATGGCGACTGGTGCGATATGCAAACAACAAGGTAGGGAAAAGGAGGTCCCAATCACGCTCATCATCCTTTACAGCCATACTTAACATGTCTAACAAAGTTCTATTGAACCTTTCGACTAGTCCATCACTTTGGGGATGGTAAGGAGTTGTCCGTGTCTTCTTGACACCCAACAGCTGGCATACTTCTTTCAGGACCTTGGCTTCAAAGTTTCTCCCTTGGTCTGTGTGCAGGGAATCTGGAACCCCAAATCTACACACAAATTCATTTACAAACACTTTGGCAATGGTTAGTGCCTCAGTATCTTTCAATGGAAATGCCTCCTTCCATTTGGTGAAGTACTCCCCAACCACCAAGATATACTTGTTACCTCTGAGGGTTTCTGGGAGCGGGCCAAGGATGTCCATAGCAACCCTCTGCATGGGTCGCAGTGTTTGACTGATTTCCATTGGAGCTCTAGCCTTGTGAGATGGAGATTTCCTGGAGAGACAAACATTACAATTCCTGCACCATTGTTCTATCTCTTTCCTCTGACCCGGCCAATAAAAACGGGCACGAACTTTTTCTAACGTTTTCCTCTCCCCCATATGTCCCCCTACCAACGTATTGTGGAGGCCTTCCAATACCCCATTCACCAATTTTGCAGGCAAGACCAGTTGAAGGTGTCTACCAGTACCACCCCCTGGTATGTCCTCCCAACAACGATACAACACCCCATGCTGCAAGGTCAGATACCGCCTTTGCACCCACAGGGATGCAAGCCTCCATGAAGCATCCTTGGGGCATCCTGTAGGAGTGGCATCAGTTTCCAGCCAGTAGACCATCTGGTGTATGTCAGGATCAGCACTCTGAAAAGACTTTATCTCCTCTTCCGTCCATGTTGGCAGCATCAGGTGTGACACTGCATCACAACTGTTAGCTTCTTCCCTCTCCTCTTCCTTTTTCTCCAATCCACACTGCACGCACCTGCCACGGGACAACGCATCAGCATTAGTGTGCTGCTTACCTACGCGGTGTATAACGGTGTAATCATATTCAGATAACACCTCCAACCAGCGAGCCACTTGACCCTCCGGCTCCTTAAAATTATGTAACCATTGTAAACAGTGATGATCTGTGCGTAAGGTAAACTTTCTTCCGTAGAGGTATGGCTGGAAATGACGAGCAGCCCACACCAGAGCCAACATTTCCCGCCTCGTAGCACAATACTTCTTTTCAGTTCGGCTCAGAGCCCTACCACCACTCTTTCAACCCCATCAACATTCTGGGCGAGTACTCACCCAAGCCATCCCCGCTGGCATCTGTATCTAGCACAAAGGGTAAACTGAAATCAGGTAAGGTGAGTATTGGGGAGGATACAAGGCGCTTCTTCAATTTAGAGCCACCGAAGGAAGTGGGGAAATTAAGACGGCGCAACCGTACTGTGCCAATTGTCAGAAAAGTGTATCCAGGGGACACGCTACCAACCGATCGTTTTTACGATGTAGAAAAGTGAACTTCTGTGCTTGTTCGAAACGGACGCTCTCGTTGACATAGACGCTGCAAGTAAAGAGGTAAGTTTAGTTTTATGATAAAGTGGGTAGTGTCGAGTAGGAATCAGTGTTAGACAATCATGTTGTCCATGCAGATTGTGCAGAAGTGTTGTTTTTCATTGTGGTATTAGTCCTGTGTAAATCAGTACATGTATTGACTATTTCACAATTACAGATAAGATTTAAACATCACTTGTACATAAAATCAAATGAGCAGGTTTACACATAGTAGGATACAGTTGCAGTTGGTTCTGTACATCTGTATTATGTTCCTCCACATCCAGGTTGCCTGTGTGAGTACGCTTAGCTGGGGGCATATCTTCATCTCTGTCATCGTTTTTTCTTTTCTTGCCTTTTAGTTCAACCAGTGTTGCTGTTCTCATCTTGTCAAACTTTTTCCAACTAATTCTGTTGGCCATAACAGTCTTAAGGTTCATATCATCCATTGCTACATGTATTGACTTTTTCACTTTCCTTACCATGCTTCTCATGTTTTTTTGTCGTTCTGTTCGTCCAGGATTGACTACCAGCTTTGCTTTTGGAGTGGACGTAAGGACTTCTACAGCTGTCTTCCCAAGATGCTGTTGGGCGATTGTGGCTAACTGAGACAGGACAGACTGCCCAAGTGCAGCAGAGGAGTAACTAAGTAATTAAGAACTAGCTGCATACCTAAAGGATCTGGACAGTGTGTTTTGGGGTCTAACACGTACCAATTTTTTACAGCTAGTCTTCCAATACACATCCTTTTCGTAACGGGTCTGCAGGTCCTGGCTGGCTTGCTGGTTTTCGAAAGAGACATCCCGAAATCGTGCTACGGATTCCAGAACCAACTTCAGTAGCACGCGCGTAAGGAAATTCAACAGATCTCAAGTTGAGAGGTTTTATTCACTTTTATGGGAACAGATTCAAAAAACATTCGATTGATGCAGGTCAGCTCTACAACATGGACGAAACTGGAATTCGCACTACGACCAGTAAACCACCTAAAAGTTTGTCAATCCATGGGAAAAAGCAAGTGGATATCATGTCCAGTTCTGAGAGGGGAACTCTCACTACAGCACACTGCTGCTGTAATGCTACAGGGTCTTTTATTCCACCTTTTATGATTTTTGCCAGGAAGCATATGCAAGATGTGCTCATGGATAGTGCCCCACCTGGGTAAAAAAGGATATGTACTGACAATGGCTGGATCAATGGTGAGGCGGCATTTTTGACATGGTTGACATGGTTTGTTGATGTTATACGTCCTACTGCTACCAAGAAGGTGCATGCTGTTACTCCTTGACAACCATGAAGCCCACAAATACTATCCAGCACTGCAGTTGCCTCAAAAAATCATGTGATAATGTTGTCCTTTGTTCCACATACTACATATAGAATGCAGCCACTGTGTACAGAGCTTTAAAAATATTCTTTGAACAAGAAATCAGTGCATTTCAAAAGCAGCATATTGGACGTATAATTAACTCTTTAATGGGCAAAGCCAATTATTACAGTACACATGTTTTGCAGAAAAAAACTGTTGTGCGTTGCAGGAAAACGTAGTTAGCAAACAACAGACATAATATATGACCAGGAAACAACTGATCAATATGTTGTTGACTGCAAAGTGTTAACTGCTTTGGTAAACAGAGTGGCTTTAGTATAGCATCTGCAGCGCAATATTGCTCTGTTGCCCGTGAAAGAGTTAAGCAACATGATTGATTGATTGATTGATTGATTGATTGATTGATTGATTGCATACATATAAACACACATACATATGCAAAAAGGCAAGTAGTGGCACGATGTGTACATGCACTTACAAACTGCCTAAACATGGAAGGGATATAACATACAAAAGGGTGAGGTCAACAGATCTAAGTCGGGTACGAAAAACTGTAATGTTCAATGAAGTGACAACATCATGGGGTAAGTGGTTCCATATAGGTATCACACGTTCAGTGAAAAAATGCGCTCGGAATGCATGATGGGGTAAATGTTTGGATCGCAGGATGCAAGGATGGCCTCGGATGGAATAAGACCTAGCCGGTTTGGTGAAAAAACTCTCAAAAGGTAAATCAACCAGGTTGTTATAGATATTGCTAAACTGTTGGCATACTTAAAAGCGGCATCAGCACAAAATGCTGTGAGTGGATTCAAGACTCCTGGGATCTGGCCTTACAACCCGTCTGTCTTCGGAGATGAGGACTTTGTTCCTGCATCAATAGTGGGTCACTATGGAAATGCTACTTTACTTGCAGGCCAACAAGAAACTACTATGCATGAAGCAAGATCTTAGCAATATCTCTGAATGTTTCTCTCTCGTATAATGCCACATATGCTGCTGGTGTTAATGGTGAGTCTTCTTTATAGGAATTTTTAAGCTGTTGTCTGTTCGTGTCAAGTTTTTTTATAATGTATTTTTATGCACATGTAGTGGTGTAGTAGAATATAAAAAAAGTATTGAAATCTTGAAAAAAACATGCACTAGGTCCTTTTTCACAGAAATAATCCCATGTAGAGTAGATGTATTACTGGCCTAACCTCTACTCCACCAGATGTAACTCCCATACTTCCCCTGTTCACTGCATCTGCTGCTATGATACTGGTGGGAGTGCTGGTGGTGGAGGGGTGTCTTTCTTCCTCCGGTTGAAGTATTCGGCAAAGCAATCAAAGATGGAGCTATCAATGATCACAATTCTGATGTCCTCTAGGACTGGAGGTCTGCTGGTGAACTGATGGTTGATGATGGTATTAATGATCACCTCAGCCACCAGTTCTTTGTCCACTCCAAACACACCACTGCTTATGGCTGGGAGGGCTATAGATAGAATGCCATTTTGTTTGCTGATACCAGAGCTTTCTTTGAAATTTGTTTAATCAATTTAGTGCAGTCCTTAGGTAAGTAGTATTCAGCTTTAGGTCCAACAACATATACACACGTTAGCACTTCAGGGCTCCTCTCCCACTAGCAGTTATAGCCAGATCTCCAATCTGAACCGGTCCACTGACAGTTATGTGAGCATTGGACACATCTTGTAGACCTCCAGCTGATGGTTTATTAAAGGTCCCAGCCATACCTGCTCCATGGAAAAGTTGCACATTTGCTGCATTGGCAATTACCTCCACATCTTCAGCAACTATATCACTCTGCTTCAAAGTCAACACTCTATGGCTGCAAAACGTCATAGCAAAGAGAGGTGGCTTATGCTTTAAAGATTTCACTATACCTTCATGTACTCCCTTGGCTGTGTCAAAATGTCGTGGTGAAACTGGAGATCAACCTGACAAAGTGCTATTCCTCCATGTAGATAAAGACACACTACTTATGTCTAGAGTTCAGTTTGGCCACTAAATACAGGACAAGATTCGAGTCCAAATTTGAGTGTACTGAATGTTGAACTGAGCAGGAGATATTGCCTTCTGTTATGCAGATTGGAATTTGGTGACCACAGCCTCAGGTGTAGGTCCACTCTGAAAGGTTTATCAAATATTTATATAACCCACTGGATTTTAGCAGTGAGGTAGTTCTTATCTTGCATTGCTGACTCATGTAGGTGGTGGGCATGCAGGTTACAGCACTCCAGTAGATAACCCTCCCTACAGACCTACAGACTCGAAGGCTGATGTACCTGCTAGTAAGTGTTAATTTAACTACATTATTGTTAGCCTATTTACAAAGCTGGCAGCCCATGCAGTGAACTAACTATACAGGACATTTATGCAATAACTGCATCATTTCAAGTAATTATGACTCTGTTAATAACTATCTGATTTCTGGTGTATTATATTTTTTATGTGAACTGAAAAATCTAAAACAAAACACTTAAACACACATTTTAAATTCCTTTTTCAAACTGAGAACATCATAGCTCACTATTGTTATTGATCAGTTACTCGGTAATGAAGCATTTTTAATGAACCCAGTTTGAGACTATTTAATAAGATAAGAACATACTCGTCTGCCTGGCTATCCTGGTTGTGAACAATTGTTATCACTTACTACATTCCTGATGGGACACAGGGACCACAACACCCCAATCCAGGTCAGCACTATACTGGAACACAGAGAACCGCCTATCTCCCTGACAACCAGGAAGGAAGGGAAGTTTTAAAGGTATTGTACTCTATAGGATCAGCATTACTGTAGTGACATCATTGTATGTTCAAATTCAGTTACTGCAGAAGGCCTGGGATGCTAAACTGATCTTCACTATTGGAACTTCCCACACAACTAGAGAGGACAACACTGTAATCTGGAATTATATTCATCACAAGACAAGTACTTACGGTGGATCATAAGTTAAAACTGAATCTGTCAAATTGCTAACAGGGTCTAAATTGATGTCTCAGAGATTGTGTGCAGCACTTGGCTCTCGAATAACTAAATTTGATTTCATTTTGCTCAACAATTGCAACATGGCTGAACTATTTAGGCTACCTATGAGGATGTGACTGTGCAGCAGAACTACAACAATTTCATTATACATTTGATAATAATAAGGTATTAAGAGTCTTAAAGGAATGAACAGGAGCAAGCACAACAAATGAGCACTACATACTTCACGCATTACTCATCCATTGATCCATGACCAGAATGTTGGAGCGTATGTCATATGACATTATGCTGACCATTCTTGTTTTTCCGCCTTGCATTTATGCCACTGACTGCTATAACCTTGTTTTATGCACTTGTATATAGGAGTGCATTTGGTTACCCTGACTACACCTATCTGAGACATGTGAAAGAGGAATTAGCTGCAAAAGGAATCCATCCTGATTGATATCAGTCGGATGTGAAGTATTTGATTTTTACCTACACGAAGCTCGTATTATCTTAGTCCAACAAGAGAATGAATGGAGATTTTGTAATTGGCCTAGCTAAGTCCTGGTGTAGATAAGACTGCAGGGTGTACCTGACTAATTTCTACTGTTGTGTTATGAAAAGTGTTATGTTTCTGTATGAAGAAGAGTGGTATACATGACGGATTTCAGTTGTACTGTGAGGTTGTATGTTGTGCGAGTTTCAGCTGCATGAAAGGTAGATGAAATGTTTACAAGCTATCTGAAATGTTTATCAGCTATCATTAACTGTCACATCAGATCATATGTACTGGTTCAAATGCTTTCACTACAAATTGACTTGTCACATGCATGGCACCCAGTGAGCACTGCACACATGAAGTCGATTGCAAAAATGCAACTTGATCCACTGAGGAAAAATCTTGAGAGATGCATCTATAAGTTGAGAAAAGACACACTCTCTCCTTCACTGTATCAACACATAAATTCACTTTTAATGCTGTATGAATGCTCATTCCGTGCTAATGCATACATGTACTCCCTAATGCTGTAGCATATCGCTAACTGAGTTCCCTCAACCCCTGTCATGCATCTATACTAATTGACGGATAACAGTTTTGCCCAAAAGGGGTCAGGCGGCAACCTGGTGACAGGGTGTACCCATCAGGCCAAATCTGGGACCAAGGTAGCGCTGGCTTGCCTTGGGTGTGACCAGACATGCCACTACCATGACGTGGTCATGGTGAGTGGTAGGCCCTCCCCGCTGACTGACCTGGGACCAAGGTAGCGCTGGCTTGCCTTGGGTGCGACCAGGTGTGCCACACCATGACGCGGTCATGGGTTTGACGTGGTTGGTCAGGGTAGAAGCCCGAAGGGTGCCGCCTGCCATTGATGTATGACATGAAAATCAGTGTACAAGGTACAATCAATGCACAAGCGGAGTGGTGGGTGGGTCAGCAATATTCAGGTCGTCAATAGGCAGGCTATGAGACTGAATGGCTGCTTTCCCAAGAACACCATTTATATACAAGTAAATAAAAACATTCTCTATGAGAAAGTTGGTGGGATATAGGATTTGAAGGCAATTGGTGGTGTAAAAAGCAAGGAAACAAGGTCTTATCTGAAGGGAAAATGTAATAGTGCTATATTTAGCACACAAACAACATATACCCTAAAATGTGCTAAATATAGGACTATTACATTTTCCCTTCAGATAAGACCTTGTTTCCTTGCTTTTTACACCACCAATTGCCTTCAAATCCTATATCCCACCAACTTTCTCATAGAGAATGTTTTTATTTACTTGTTTTCTTAATTTTTTTATCACACCCAATGACTGTTGTATCGCTGCTTCTCCATTTTCATTTCTTTCCATCTACACAGCAAAAAAAAGGCGTGAATCATATTATGATTTTCAAATGATTTGTTACTTACATTCTGTTACAGAATGTTTACATTATGTTACAGTCTGTTAACATTCTGTAACATAATGTAAGTGACAAATCATTTGAAAATCATAAAGTGATTCGACGCGTTTTTTTCCTGTGCTATACAATATAGGGACACGGTCTCCGACATGATTATGACGACGTAGTCTCGTACACATGCAATTGCATATGACATTTGCTACGTCGCACTAGAATATTCAAACCATGCATCTAACAGAAGGCAACGTAGACGCAACGTTTGAGCTAAATGTCATATGAAAACCCTGCTAAATATCTTCATCTACATTTACATACCTTGGAATAACTCTGTCGGTAGTTCTTTTTCGATGGCCTCGTTGGTTTTGCAGGGCACGCTTGGCCTTCCCGTACCGCACTCTCTTCGCCAAGCGAGAACATTCAGGATCCTCCCAATAACGTTTCCGTTTAGCTGACTGTTTCTTTTTTGGGTCTGCATGATAACGCTCGCGTTCAGCAGTCTGTTTCTTTTCTGGGTCTGCTTCATAGCTTTCGCGTTTAGCTGACCG
Organism: Ephydatia muelleri; assembly: GCA_013339895.1. Taxonomy (NCBI): domain Eukaryota; kingdom Metazoa; phylum Porifera; class Demospongiae; order Spongillida; family Spongillidae; genus Ephydatia; species Ephydatia muelleri. The sequence goes on along the minus strand of JABACO010000012.1, from coordinate 9,448,998 downwards.
TTTCTTTTCTGGGTCTGCTTCATAGCTTTCGCGTTTAGCTGCCCGTTTCTTTTCTGGGTCTGCTTTATAGCTTTCGCGTTTAGCTGACCGTTTCTTTTCTGGGTCTGCTTCATAGCTTTCGCGTTTAGCTGACCGTTTCTTTTCTGGGTCTGCGTCATAGCTTTTGCGTTTAGCTGACCGTTTCTTTACTGGGTCTGCATGATAACGCTCGCGTTCCCCTGTCCGTTTCTTTTCAGGGTCTGCCTTGTAGGATGCCCGTGCCGATTCTAAAACATCGTCTCGAACTTCAAGGTATTTCGCACGTCGTTTCGCTCGTTTCTTTTCTTGACGTGAAGGCATTTTGATGAAAACAACTTCACTAATAAAAAAGTAGCACACCAAACGACGATTGAATCACCAAAGAGCTTTTCTCTAATTGTTATGCTATTTATACACATGCCGTTTATCTTTAGACCGTAATTACGAAATGATCTTATACAAGACATAGGCTGATATTCGATTGTGTATCAAAGTATAACAACTACTATATTTATATAAAAGCGAGTCCTGCGGCCGATTCTGAAGCTATTGGTGAAATTTTCATCGCTTAAAAGTGTTCCTGACCCGAGTTATGCGTTGCCAAGAAGGAGGAGGAGGAGGAGGAGACGAATTCCGAGACTGGGAACGAGAACGGGCAGCACACTCTTGTTCTCTGCAACCACGCGGTTCTGCGACATGAAACAAGAACGAAAGTACTCCTTTTTGACTTCTAGATCGATTGCTAAAACACGCTGCACGATCCGATCGTCGGGAGTGTTGTTACAGACGGGTCGCGTTTTTTTAATGACATTCATGGTCGTGGTCAAATCCTATATGGAAGTTTCTAACGAAACTTCCGATATACAATAGAGGAGTTGCATTGACGTCACGCGCGCCTTGCATTGTTTAGTTACATCATATGTATGCTGCTATTTATGTATACGGCACGCTATAAATATGTACCACGTGAGCGTATGCCGCCGCCTTCTATCGTTCCCGTCCGGTTATTGTTTATCTCGTACCCACGCAGCGCATATTTATAGTAACATACTTAGTGATGTAAGATGCGCGCGACGTCACATGCAACTCCTCTATACCTGGAACCAGACAGAGACAATCTAATTTGGGGATAGGTTGTTTAGAGGGGAGGGTTGCAGACAGAGAGACAGGCTTGACCTGCTAACCCTCTACAAAGCCCCCTTTCAACATACTATATGCTTCCCATGCCCTATCAAAGCTGGAAGGGGTGGTGCACAACCATTTGCCCTTCATCAAAACATTAAACATTGTTTACTCCCTAAACAAAATCACATAATGAGGGTTGCAATTGGGGCTTTCCCTTCCCATGCCCTCTGCCCCCAACACCAAAAACTGCTGTCTATCCCACAACAGATGGATGCTATGCAACTACTGTAGATAATATCAATGCAGTTACCACACATTCAGGAATCAGATTATAGCTTACTACATCTTTCGTTTATTCTACTCCAACTGTCCCACACATTGATAATGATAATGATAATGATAATTTATGTGCACATAGTATATACACAAAGGCAAGTAATGGCATATGTAAATGCACTTATATTACTGCCCAGAACTAAAACGGGAAGCAGCTGCAAAAGGGAGACAAGTTCACTGTACATAGTCTTGACTTAAATATTAGTTCAGAGGATGAGGTGACAACAATCTGGTAAGGAATTCCAAATATTAATAATTCGGACAGAGAAGAAATTGAATCTGAAGTTATGGCGTGGTGTAGACACCGGACTTAGTTTAATGGAGTTACCTCTTCTACCATATGGTGACAAGTTGATGTGGAAAAAGGCTGATGCATCAAGATCAACAAGGTTTTTCACAATCTTAAAACACATAAGGAGATCTAAAAACACTCTGAGATACTCCAATGAATTAAAACCTAGGTGTAGAAGATGATCAGCATAGCTCATAGTGGGCAGCTTTACCTGTTTAAGAAAATAGCTCTGGTGAAAAAGTGCTGAACCCTTTCAGCACATCTAATGTCTTGTAATATCCATGGATTCCACACTGGAGAATTATATTCCAGAATTGGTCTGACATAGGATATGTATACTTGACAAAGTGTAGAGATATCAAGAGTATGAAGACCCTTAAGCAGAAGAGAACACTTTTGGAAAGCCTTTGCAGCAATAGATGCACAATGTAAGCTGGACTTAAAGTCGGATGTTATATGCACACCTAGGTCACAAATATCATAAACTCTATTCAGCAATACACCACCCAAGGAATAAGAATTGTTTGCAGAGTTATGTTCAAAATATATTACACTACATTTCTGAAAAGCAATATTTAGCTGCCAGCTTTGAGACCATATACAATAATTCGACAATGATAGGGACAAAGGTGAAATTGAATCAGAAGAGTGAGCAATGTAGCGTTTAGTATCATCTGCAACTATTTTAGATTGATGCCCTTGACCTCTGGTATTGTGGCAATTGCAACCTATATACCTGTATGCGCTTCAATGTGATTGCACAGGATGTCTGAGTAGCTAATTATGGAGTTAAGAAGCTGTGTCTAAAATGGTGCACAAATGTGTTTTGCAGTGAAGGGAAGTTTTGTACTCTATAGGAACAACATTACTGTAGTAAAATCATTGTCTGTTGTATTTCAGTTACTGCAGAAAGCCTGGGATGCTAAACTGATCTTCACTATTGGAACATCCCACATGCCTTAACGGACAGGACAACATTGTGACCTGGAATCATATTCATCACAAGACATAGTTGTGGGGGATTATAAATTCGAAAAATTATTAACACAAAGACACAAAAAGTAATGGTTGCAGTTGAATGAGTAAATGTGTACAGCACTTTGGGTCTTGAAAACATGGGCTTTGATTTCAATGCCTCCGCATTTTGCAGACATCACAGACCTATTTAGGCTACTTGTAATTATGAATCTTAGAATGACAACATTACAAAATGCATTATGGTTTCTTCTGAGAATTTCTGTGCTGGTTTTGCAGTGCAGCCCTGTATTTTGGTTGCCTTGTACCTCTTTTTAAACTTATCAGTTATTATTATTAATCTACGAGACATATTGTGCATGACTCATCCATCTCGTTAATTTACCATAAAAAGAAAAAAAAAAAGTTTACATTCATTATAGTCTGTATATTATTAATATTTGGGACATTTTCCGCGAAAATTGCCCCACGGTTAAAATGTTATAAAAATGCATCGCGTTTGAAACGCTATAACTTCCCAACGGATAACGCTATCGACTTCCTATTTTCGACACTTCATAGTGCAATGGTGTAGTATGAAGTGCTGAAAATAGGAAGTCGATAGCGTTATCCGTTGGGACGTTTTAGCGATTCAAACGCGATGCATTTTTATAACATTTTAACCGTGGGGCAATTTTCGTGGAAACTGTCCCATTTATCTATTGTCCCTGTAATTGTATTGTATTGTTTTTATTTTGATCGTTTATCTTTGTGTTGTATTACAGCCAAAAAATTAAATGATATCCGTAATTAAAATAATCATTGCAAGTACATTGTAAATTTCATTACATCTGAGAAAGGGATGATAATAATAAGGTTAGTGCGGTCTAAATGGGAACAAGAGTGCAATGAATAGCTTTATACCTGCACACATGTGCTCCATCTACCGTAAATAAAATACATGTATACATGTATTAGGAAGTAGCCTCGTCCCCACTTTTCATCTTTGCTGAGTATATTGGTATTGGGTCTCGAGACGAGACTAATGAATCGTAGAGTCACATTTTATTGCTTCATATAGATGCTATGTATATGGCATTCCGTTGCGGACAAAAGTATATCAAACCAATAAGGTGTATCAAAACAAACTGTGTGTTTGTTTCTCCAGATATCGGATGTCAAATGACCGGAAAAGGACGTATCAAATGTTACCAAATATGGTATGCGTGATAAAAAAGGCAGGTCAAATAAAAAAGGGGGGGTATCAAACTTGCTCCAACTTTTACTGTGTCGAACCGGTTCCATACTAAGAGCTAAACAGATTCTGCAACAGCGAACGGGAACGGACTCGGCAGTCGTCGGAACCCGACTGCACGGTTAACGTTTGCTATCTCGTACCCACGAACTGGTAGTAAACAGTTTCAATTAGTGCGATTTCGTTTTTAGACACAGCGCAATTACGACACTCATATGGATTGTCGATCAAGGAAGAATAGATGACTAAGTGGTGGACCACGGATACGGGACTGTTTTGCTAAGTACCAGATGGAACAATTGAGCGAGCACAGTTGGTGTAAAATGAAATACCGGTAATGCATACCCAATTTGTTGTCGGTTCTCAAATCTCATATGCAGAAGAAGTGTGGCAGAGTCTTGTTTCTCTGCTCAGTTGGTGAGTCTCCCGATGGTACCAGGCTCCAGGTACAGCTGGGTCAGTTTGATTGATACCCTACACACACATGCACGGGAGGGAGTCTTCTTCATTTCTATTTAATCTAAGGTCTCCTGCCTAGGTTGCTCCCACTGAAACTGTCATCTGCGCATTGTCAAATCCATCTGATTGTGGGTGTGATGATACTTATGGTCATATGCAATGTCACAACCAAACTTTGACAAATGATTGAACAGTTGTGCTTTGTTGCCAAGTGAAACAGTACCATTGCACACTTCTGCTACAGGGCCCACCTCACCCAAGATCACAGTTACTCCCACCCAGCCAACATCCTGATACCCAACAGATGTCGTGGGGTAATTCAGCTGCCTCTGACCTGTGTGTCATTTCGCCACTGCTAAATTCAAAAGGTTGAATAGTGAACAAGCAAGGAATGGATGACCACTGTGCAGGGGGCTCTGGTGGGTCAAACTTTGGGGGAGGAAGCCATGGATTGCCGGCCTCCCACCAAGCTACTACTTCATAGCCAAGGCTGTTCAGTCGAGACAGCCACAGCTAGTCTCGGACACACTTTTGGTGCTTTAGATATGTATTTGATCTTATGCTATGAAGATGTGACCTGTAAAGTATAATATCAAATTGAACAAATATAGTACAGCAATAGGCATCACAGTCAGCATCAATGGTCAATTTCAGCTGCTGTGGCATTTCAGAAGTCAGTGGTACAAGTGGTGCAGAGAGTGCAGTATCACCAATGTAGTCTTCACATGAGGTTGGAGCTTCTTCATCTAAACCATATATATCATCAGGTATGAAATCTTCAGGGAGTGCATAATAGGGAAGATTGTCCATGTATCTTAAGTGCTCTTCATTCATCATTCCTTGATAGTACAACTGATATGGTGACAGATTGTGTTCAGATCACATCGAGTGGTTATTAGTTTACATACAAAATTCTGCTAGAAATTTATTGATTTGTCCAAGATATACATAATGAAGGGCAAATAAATGGACATTGTCCATCGGATCCAACAAGCCTTCATTTTCAAGGTAATTAAATAAGGCAGTAAACTGGTGAATTGCAACCCGCCTTACTTCCCTCCACAGTCGCTCTATTCAAGTGTTGTGAACAAAGCTACCTGTTATAAAACTTTTCCTGTTGAACCCTCTAGTTTCAAGCATCCACCTGGCCATATCTACATATTCCGTTCCTTGGTCTGTCCTGATCCGTGATGGTGTAAAATAAGCTCTGCAAGCACTGAGGAAAAGATCGAACACTCTGCCTGCTCTATTATTATCGGAGCACTGTAAATATGTAATCATTCTTGAATATCCATCAATTCCTGCAGATATCAAAGTAAAAGTTAACAATAATGTCAAAATCTCTTATACACAGTTATATTATGTTCAAGCTGTACATAAATTCACATGACCTTGAAATGAATACATGACAGTGCAAGTAACTATGTCCCTCAACTGTTCTATATCCAAGAGGTATAGAATGTGTGTACAATGTTTTGTTGTACACTGCATTGTGTAAATTGTAGATGTGGTAATGATGAGATGTGACTCTAAGAGGATGATCTTGCATTCGTTAGGCTGTATATGCATATTTTGGGGGGGAAGGGGATGATTAAATGTACAGTTTATATGAAAAAAAAAATGCTGAGGTCAGCCTCTAGTGAGAGAGCAATATTAGTAGCCAAAGTGTCTCACCAGTATTTGAGCGCTTATGACTTTATTGCTTTTAATTTAATTGACTTCATTGCATTAGCATGTGATAGGTAACATAATTAGTTGTCAATGTATAAATTTAGTTTTATGTGTAATGATTAAATAAGATCTTCAAACACATTTTGAAAAGTTGACCTCATATTCAACATGTAACAAAAAAACTCAATTTTAGCTATGATGCCATGGTTAGTGATCTTTAGCTCTTTGCCATTAGTTTGACAAGCTCACTTTGCAAGTGAAGAAACTGGTAGATGATGATTGATTACATCAATTGGCAGTGATACCTCTCTGCCAAAGATCAGCCAGGATGTGTCTGTTACCTCATGACTTGTATGCCAATATAAGGCACTGTTTCAGTTGCTTTCACTTCCATTCGCGACAGCTGAATCTCTATATGGACAAATCTACCACATGGGCATTGCTAGTCCTTTTGAAGGATAGTAACCCCTAATTCAAGACTCTATCAACATATAGGATTGCCGCTGAATTGCAATCATGCATTGTCTCCTTGTTCCCCCACTGACCCATACATGATGTGTATTTTCATACCTAATAAACAAATGAAAACATACCTCTATGAAGAATTAGTTTCCACCGAACTAGTTTGTGATGGCCATTAAGATGCCTAGATGTAGGATGACATAGTATTAGTATTAAGACAAGAATGTTTTACTTGAATATTACAATTAGTTTGCAAATTGCACATTTAATGCTTTATTAGATACTGTATATAAATATACAACTATGTTATGTCTACTGGAAGAGAGCAAACACAATTGCACACTATAAATGGTTCAACTATATATGGGACCATAATGTCCTTTACATGGTAAAAACCGACTTCCTTATTTTAGTACTTCATATAACACTATTTTGGAACGTTTTACCAGATTTTGACCCTTGTGGATTTACATAAAACTCAAATTGCTATAACATACCAATGGTTAACACTAGCAACTCCCTGTTATCAACACTACGTCCCACACCATTCCTCTATGTCACAACATATTGCATAATCGTATTGCCGACGTTACGAGGTCAGATAACCCATCAGATTAAAAACATCTACATCTTTAGGTAGGAGCGTTCAAATCGCTTCAAATTCGGTGTGTACGTAGAGGGGTCCTGTTGCTATTGATGTTCGTTCATTTTTAATTTATTTAAAATATATATATATATCTGTGCGAAGTTAATGCACAATTTCCTGGTCGTTTCGTGCCAATGATTTTGGCAAACCGCGTCCAATTTAATGTTAGTATATGGCGCAAATCGCGTGGGAAATTTTCAATAACTTTACACAGCTGTATTCTCTTAGTTGATTAAGTACAAACTAACAAATAGAACTAATCAATAGCGACAGGACCTCTCTATACATACACACCGAATTGCTATAACTTACCAATGTCTAACTCTATCTTCAAAACTTGATGCCTTTGTTTTTAAAGCTTTGTACTCTCATTAATTACTAGTAGCGCCTATCCCAATTTGATCTCATGTCCTATCAGGTAAACTGTGCACAGGTTGGTTATTAATATTTGAACTGATGTAGAGAATTAAGGGCAGAATGGAGAACCATAACATGTTTTACTTGATATTACTCTAACATTGACCTTCCCGAAATGAAAGTTATTAGAACTTTTAGAAATACAGATGCATTTTTTTTCACTTTCCATATATCATCATATAATCATATTATCATTAATTCCATATAGATTGATGCCTGCATAACCACAAGTGATCTGGATAAACTTCTAAAGGAATCAACCTATATGACTATCATAAATGGTTCATGATGGCCAATCACAAAATCAATAACTATCGAATCACAAATGAATCGTTTGATTTCAGAAGAGCTAATATCCAAGCACATTCATAATATCCAGGCTTTTCAAACAGGACTGATGTGTTTGGGATTTTTGGAGTTCTGCAAGTAGAAACCAAAGAGCAGTTTGTGTATGATGACCAACCGCATTTATTAACAAGTAGTTTTATAGGCCTAATGGAAACTCCTTCAAAAAGAAATTACGCCTGCTGAGGTCAATGCATTAGATCACACATCACTGAAAGAGAAGGGAATGCTGATGGTAGGTAAATCTTTGTGTGCAACTGTGCTGCGTATGACAGTTAAAAATTGTTTCCTTAATATAAGTGGCTTCGTCTAAACCAATACTCTGATACGCCTTTGCCACCAAAGGATTGTATTACTCATTTAGTACCATTTATGAATTCCAGGGTAAATTAACTTTAATATCATGTTTTGTCTCTCAGCATCTTTTGGCATCTAGCCAAAAACAGTTTTATATGTGATGAATCATATAATTTGTTCAAGAAACATTCTTACTTGATAAAGTGGATAGATATAAGCAATGGTGGGATAAAGAAGGAAGTAACATCAATGAATAAAACAGATCTACATCCGTATTCGACCACATTATAATTATATGAATTAAATTATGACATGACTATCATGTTACTAATTGCCCTTTTAGGATTATGTTGAGAAACATAAGACTTATCCTTTGGATATGTGCATAATACGCAGTGGGAGCTATCCATTACATTCCATGCATGGTAAACAAAATATGTGGATAGCACGGCTTGTTATACACATATCAAAAGAATTTAAATTGTTTTTTGGCCCAATACTAAAAAGACTTGCACTACTTGGCAGTAACATTCATTCTAACGATGCGTCTCTCCTTGTGCATCTATATAAGGTGTAAATACCAAGTTTGGAATCCCTGGTTCCATAAAGATACTCAATGTATTGTTCAGAGATTATTCACTTGTGCCATAATCAAACGTGCTGGTATACCATTTATGGATTATGATGATCGCCTTGTGAACCTGGGTTTACAGTCCTTAGAGTACAGGAGAGTCTTCTACAACCTTGTCATGTGCTACAAGATCTATAATAACCTGGTTGATTTACCTTTTGAGAGTTTTTTCACCAAACCGGCTAGGTCGTATTCCATCCGAGGTCATCCTTGTATCCTGCGATCCAAACATTTACCCCGTCATGCATTCTGAGCGCATTTTTTCACTGAACGTGTGATACCTATATGGAACCACTTACCCCATGATGTTGTCACTTCATTGAACATTACAGTTTTTTGTACCCAACTTAGATCTGTTGACCTATCACCCTTTTGTATGTTATATCCCTTCCATGTTTAGGCAGTTTGTAAGTGCACGTACACTACTTGCCTTTTTGCATATGTATGTGTGTTTATATGTATGCAATCAATCAATTCAAATCAAATCAAACAAACATTAAATGTAACTAGGTCCTTTCAGTGTCCAAATGGTAAGAACCTTTTTAGCTGTGCACCAGTGTGTACAGTTGTGCCCCAACAATATTTTTGAACAAAAATTGAAAGTAGTTATGTATTCATAACTAATACTGTCTATACATAATTCTGTATCATCAACTAAAGAACTAACAAAACAAGTGTGATAAATGCACTTCTGCGACTTCACAATGAAGCTTGATGGCCATGCATGCTGAGTAAGTACATTAACAAGGCATTCGTTTGAAATATTATTGCTGTGTACTTTAGATGATAAAGTGTGAGAATTACTATATATGCTGATTTCTGTTAGGTTCTACGTTGGCTGCACTACTGAATTTTATTACAGGCCAAAGTTCAGCCCCGCCATAGGGGCTCAGAGCAATTCAGATAAAATTCACAAATAAATCACTACTTTTTCACACTGCTGATTTAGGACCATACACCTTCCTACAACAATGAAAAATGCTGAACAGTTCTTTGAAGCTATGGACACTGCCATTCTAGGTGCTGGAAGCAATTACCTAAATACATAATTCCATTGTCCCCTCAGATGTTGACAAACCAACTTAAAAAAAAAACTTATACCACATGTGTCTTGATGATTTTTTAATTGTTATCAATAATACGTTACAGGTATAATATTTGGCACTAAAAATTTGAGTTAATTTGCTTACCAATATATGAGGAATGGCAAGTCATGTGACAAAAACCAGCTATACAGTCTCTGCAATTATTTATTGCTACAATGCATATAATTTTCAAGCAAGTACAAGACCTGTGAGCTTATAATCAAGCATCTTTCATGACTTAATTGATGGTGGGGTGAATAGATTGGGACATCTTGCTTTCCTCAGGCACAGACTTAATCGTAAGCATGATAAGCACCACCAAATCCAAAACATCACTATTCTATACAACTCTCTACAAAATGCTTGTACATTATGGAGCTTTGGCTACCCTTTACAGTTGTGTGATACAATAATTATTTTTCTTGTTCAACATCTCACATTGAATTTTAGCACTGGAGTTATTGTGTGGCCTGAGTATGACTATTGTTCTACATTGTGACATTAGGCAGGGGAGATTTAATCTTTTGTACAATTCTGAGCTAGTACACTGCCATTTTCAATTGAAAGAAATGCCCACTAAATCAATTTATTATTATACACTTAGGTTGTGAATGACCTGAAAGATAAACAACTGTATAGTAAGTAGTACATCTATGGGATAAACGGATGTGAGAAATATCTCACATTTATACATATGTAACAAGCTAGACTTTGACTACTCTTTTCTGCAGTAAATGACTAGACTGTCTGGCTTTTCATGTAGTGCATGTGACCTTTACACTTCCCTTGTATCCCTGTTTAAGTGCATTGATGTATGTAGAGAATATGTTTCTTGCATATGAGAGTGGGTGGCAGAACCAGTCCTGTTACACCTAGATCATCACACACACACACACACACACACACACACACACGTACACACACACACACACACACGCACACATACACACACACATGCACACACACGTGCACACACACACATACACACACACATGCTCTGCTAAGCATCGGAGACAAACTTTGTATGAGGATATACATGTAATTGGCTGTGGCATTGTCTCTAACAATGTGCAAGTTCAGCCTAAGGTATGAGAAGACACAGCCTTAGCTCGCGAATCTGGCGGATCTGCTGCTACTAATAGTTAGGCGGAAGGCCAGACAAAACAGGAATCCATGGTCTCACCCACTCTCTGCATGCTTCTTTGATTGGCCTTTGACAGCTGGCCTTCAATAAATATAGAGGCGGCGAAGTGACACGCATTTCAACGGCTGCTGGCTTACTATAGACCAGTTAGGTATCAGGATGTCGGTTGGGTAAGAGGGTCTTGGGTAAGGTTCTTCACCTTAACAATCAGGTGGCCATGCGGCAAAAACAGTCGGGCATCACGGGATCAATATATGCCCGTGGTCGTGATATATTCTTCCTTGAAGGACAGTATGAGCGTCGTAATTTCGCTGTGTCGATGTAAAATCGAAATCGCACTTGAAAACTAATGCCGCCGCAGAGCTGCTAATACGTCACGCGCGATGCACTCCTCACCAGTTTGCCTTGGTCTGGGCACGAGATACTGTAGATGCTATTGGGTTCCGACGACTGCCGAGTGCGCTTCCCGTTCGCTGATGCTGAATCTGTTTAACTCTTAGTACGGAACCGGTTCAGCACAGTAAAAGTTTTGATACCTCTCCCTTTAAAGTTTTTTTTTTGACCAGCCTTTTTTATCCCGCATACCATATGTGGTAACATTTGATACGTCCTTTTTTTTGTTGCGGTCATTTGATATCCGATATCTGGAGAAATAAACCCACAGTTTGTTTTGATACACCTTTTTGGTTTGATATACTTTTGTCCGCAACGGAGTGCCATATTAGAGTTTTTTTTTTTTTTTTTTTTTTTTTTTTTTTAACTGTCCCAAATATAATAAACGAACATCATGATACAATCGAAATATAAACTCGTTAGAGTTGCTCACCTGGTATTACTGCATCTTTCCACACAGCTCAGAAGCCGAGCATAATTGATTCTAGCCGTCCACCACCGTGTTGGGGAGCTGTACGTTACTAAGCTACTTCAAATAAGTTCTTTTAAAGGATAACTATATTGCATAGCCTACACATGACAGATTGAATACCAGACCCACTGACGTAAGCATTTGTACGTATTTTATGCGATACGGGTCAGAATTAATAATTCTTGTTTGGATACAATAATTCCTAATATGGCGAACAAAAGTCGACATGAGTACGTAGGCTGTTCATTCTTAGTTGTTGTTTTTTTTTTCTAAATGCGCACTCGTGACTAACCGTCCTGCTTTTGATCGAAATTAAGCAGCTACAATGCTGGAACCGGTCGTAACCTCGACATTACTCCTCCCCCCCACAGGTCGCTTTCATTAGAGCAGCTGACATGTCAGGGGTGTCATAAATTATTCGATCATCCCAGAGTTTTGTCATGTCTACATATAATGTGTAAGGCCTGTATTGAAAGTCTTCTACCTGGCAAGGAGAGTGGAGTCTGCTGCCCTCTCTGTGAGACCGCAATTTCCATATCTCGGGATGGTTTGAGCAAACTTCCAACAGCCTTCTCTGTTGCTAATATGATTGAGGTCGAGAAGAAATTAAAGAGAGGTGGTGAAGGTTGTGAAAGTTGTGGTTCTACGAGTGCAGCAGTGGCATTTTGTCTTAGTTGTAATACATTCCTATGTATAGACTGCTCTAACAACCATCGTTTGATGAAGGTGCTCAAGTCGCATAAGGTCATGGAGGTAAAAGAGTTAGGTGCATGTCATCTTTCTGCTAAAATGGTGGAGCCTGTGTGTTCCACGCATGCTTCAAGGAAGTTGGAACTTTACTGTTGCAGCTGTGAGAGTCTCGTGTGTTATGAGTGTGCCTTCTTAGAGCACCCACAGCCCCAGCATCAGGTGAAGCAATTTAAAAATTGTGTTATTCCTTTTAAGGAAGCTGTATACAAAGCAGTGACCTCACTTGTACAAGAAGTGAAAATACACAGCCCTGGAAAGGCAGCTGTCTTGGGTGAGATGGACTCTCTTGTGCAATGTGAAAGTGAGCTACAGGTTACCATGGAAGCATTGGATAGCAAAAAAGGGGAACTGTTGGAGTGCGATCGGGCATTAATTGAGTCTATTAAGCAAGCTTTTGTCCATCTTGTACAGTTCTTTCAGGAGAAAGAATCAATACTATTATCTGATGTAACCAAGGTGATTAAAGGTCGAGAAGATCAAGTGGCAGATATTGAGCAACTTCAATCCCACATCAAGACAATGCATGGCTTTGTGAAGTACCTGAAAGGCCAGTCATGTGATGAGGAATTTGTGTCCATGAAGCACCTTTTTTGTGCTCGTATTGAGCAGCTGAGGGTGATGTATAGACAACTACAGCAGAAGCTGACCTCTGATGGCACAGTTGCACGCAAAGTATCCTGTAGAAACGTATCTGAGGGAGTCTGTCATCTCACTGTCACTGTGGGTGACAATGTAATGTTCAATGCAAGAACAACTACTTCGTTTCATGGTATTGAGGGAGGAAGGGAGGGGGCGGAAGGGGGAAAACTGAGGAGGAAAGGTTTTACATGCTCAAGAGGAGCTTCAAAGGGGAACTTTATGTCTTTCTTTCAGTCATGGTTTGAACTGTTGCTCGTGATGCCTTGCTCTTGTTGCATATGCCTCAGTGCTGTTTATAAGCAATGTCTGTGCAGGCGACCCGATTAATTTTGCACTAAGTCGACTGCTATTGCACACACTGTTTTGTGGTCATGTATAAAGTTCAATCAACGTCGTTGTGTGACCAGCATGCACGCCTGGTATCTATATACAATGCTTGCAGAGCTGGATAGATGGATTAAAAGAGGACCTTAAAAGTTCCGCTGTAGATATTGCCACCTATTGACCTCCTAAAAGTTGCTTAAGTCTTGTTGGCACCGAAGAAACACAATAACGTTGCTTTGGTCGTATTGGCAAGAAGGGTCAATAGATAGTAATAGGCTGGAATAGAGAGTTTTTAGCATACAATGTTCGTTGTAATCGTAACAATAAAAGAAGATGGCTTTCCTGTGCATTATTTTGTATGACTGATTCTCTGCACCTGTATTTGTTGGTGCAGGCTCAGAGCTACAGCCTGTTGTGACTGGTGCATCTCCACACTCACCTCCCTCGGGGACAGCTGCGTCTGACAGTAAGTTCCATATCACACGACCTATTGGCAGTACCTCCACATGGTACAGATGAAGGTAGGTTTACATGCGTGTTAGCTGGTACCCAGGAACTGTGATCAGTGACTAATAGACATCCATACATCACTTCTCATCCATCCATCACTTCTACTGATGCCATTGATATCAAGTAAATATCCCCTTCATTTATAGAGGCCCCAGGCAGCTCACAAGGACAAGTATCCTCAACTAAAGGTTCTGGTGGAGGTATGTGGTCCATCATTGCTTCAAACCCTCAGCTATCTCTCTTCTTCTCCATTATAGCCAGTTCATATGACCTCTCCAGTATCGTAGCTGCTGTGTCCACTATATCAGGCCAATGGAAGGAGCTAGGGAGTGGTCTGGGTCTGCAGCCAGTCATCTTGGATGCCATCCAAGGTCCACCAGAGGTGTGCATGATGGAGGTGATCAAGTCCTGGATCCATGGAGCCATGGCAGCTTCAAGACAGAGGTTGTCCAGTGCATTGGGGAGGATGGGAAGAACAGACCTGGCAGAGGCAGTGATGGCTGGAGTGGAGTGTGGTAAGGAACAGCATGGTACACTAAAACATTGGTTGCTATGGCATCATCGGATATTATAGGAGAGTCATTGTTTTGCCCTGCAATGTTGGGCAAATGATAACTGTTAGTGCATTTCAGTGCACCAATATGAAGTGTCATATGTCTGCATTTAGGCAGTCTGGAGTTCAAGCCTGTATAACTTACCTGGCCAGCAGCATTTATTAACCATGGTCTGCACTTATATACATTAAGACAAAAGGAATGGAGTTCCTTGAACATGCATGTTTTTTGTTAGCCTTGTTTGGTGTTTGCATGATCTGTGTACACTAAGTGCCTACATGTATATAGCCATTCAATCCATCTTTTTAAGCTAAGGGTCATACATATACATACTCATATATCAGTGTCAGATCAATAATTGTTGGCATGAGCTAATAGGTGGTTTCCTGTATTGTAGGGTCAACTAGCTGTGCATTGGATAATGTCACAAGGGGTCCACCCCTCAAACCTCTTCACACAATGCCACTTACCAACCTCAGTCCAGATGTCCTTTACCTATTGGAGAAGCTTCCTGATGGGGACATTGAAGGAGTGGTGTACAAGCCTTCAGAAGGTACTGCCATCATCCAAGGACCTACACCTGAGGCTGTGGATCTATGTGTCACCAAATTCCAATCTGCATACCAGAAGACAGTGTCTCCAGCTCAGTTCAAAGCTGAAGACATTCAACTTGCTCCAACCCTGGACTCAAATATTGTGCTGTATTTAGTTGTCAGACTGAATTCCAGGCATAATCAGTGTGTCTTTATCCACATGGAGGAAAAGCACCTGGTCAGGTTGATCTGTAGTTCACCACGACATTTTGACACAGCCATGAAGGATCTGAAGGAATTTTTGGATAGAGCAAAATCTTCAAAGCATAAGCCACCTCTCTTTGTGATGAAGATCTGCAGCCACAGAGTGTTGACTTTGAAGCAGAGTGATATAGTTGCTGAAGATGTGGAGGTGATTGTCAACGCAGCAAATGAGCAGCTTAGCCATGGATCAGGAATGGCTGGGGCCCTTGATAAAGCATCAGGTGGATGTCTACAAGATGTGTCCAATGCTTACATAACTGTCCATGGACCAGCTCAGGTGGGAGATGTGGCTGTGACTGCTAGTGGGGGAGGGACCCTGAAATGCAAGCGTGTCTATCATGTGGTTGGACCTAGAGCCACGGAATACTCACCTAATGACTGTAGAAGATTGATTGAACAAATCATCAAGAAAGCTCTAGTAACAGCAGAAAAAAATGGCATTCTATCCATTGCCTTCCCAGCCATCAGCAGTGGAATCTATGGAGTGGATACAGGACTGGTGGCTGAGGTGATCATTGATACCATCATCAACCATCAGTTCACTAGCAGACCTCCAGTCCTGGGGGACATCAGAATTGTGATCATCGATATCCCCACCTTTGATTGCTTTGCCAAATACTTCAACCAGAGGAAGAAAGGAGCCACAAGCATCCCCACAGTAGCTGATGGGGTAAAGAGGGGAAATATTGGAACTACATCTGGTGGAGCAGTTGAAGGTTAGATCAATCTTACATGCTGTAGATTGATTACATTTAAGTGTCAATTGCATTGTTTTACCTTCAGATATAATATATCTGGATCTTAACAATGGGTATGGTTTTTCAATATGTGTTGGCACGTCTGAATGATTGTCTCTCTTGTGCTGCTCCACATATGGTGCTGGTGTTAGTGACAAGTATTCTTTCCAAGGTAATGCTATTGACTGTAAGATTTTTTTTAATAATGCTAACTCATTTATTATGCAACGTATTGAAGTACCTGTTGAGAATGTTATGCATACATGACTGTGTGTGCGTATGTGTGTGTATGTGTGTGTATGTGTATGTGTGTGTTTATGTGTGTGTGTGTGCCTCTCATCCTCTCAACCATTAGCAGTGGGTTTATACCCATTGATAAGAGCAGTCATTGTAGCATTTGAGTAGTAGCTTAATGTACCATACATATTGTTACATCAGTGCACACTGTTGCACCCATATGAAGTCTATTCATGGAAAAACTGTTAAATTATAAGCAAAATCATACTTCTGAAATTAATTCTTTTAGCTGCACTATATAATGTATGAGTTCTGCCCTCTTTTTGGGTGCCATTTTAAATTAAAGTTTGCAATGTTTGACACACTGGTAAGTTTACACGCGATTTGGATGTCTATACACAATTGGGAATCGGAAATGCCATACTATATCGCTGTTGGTTGTAATAGAGATGATTGATGCTCCTGTGGCATTAGTTTTTACTATTTGCCTGTGAAAGATCACAACAGGTGAGTTTCGAACCACTTGCAATGCGGCACCTCTTGTTTCCATTTCGTACTGCGAGGCGATATCAATGTGGCTTGTGAAACTTATTACGACAAATGGCACCCCAAGTTTCTTTTTAAAATCATTATGCCCTACCAAAACGATGACGTTGTAGCGACATAAGGACATCTAGAAGAGATTGCCTGGAGATACGAGGCATGAGTCTTCTTCTGAAGCATCTTTTTGTGATGTATTGTTGTTTCCCAACAGATTAGTTCTCAATCCCCTTAGCAATCATAATTACTATCACAAACTAGATGTAGGTGAGAGATGTGTACATGCATTGTGATAAGATGACAACCTCGGTGTGCATGAACCTCCTTATATGTGCCCCATTTTTGCAGCAACTATCTCATTTAACAGGTTATAGGTACCATGGATAGTAGATATTTGCAACCACTAATGAACTGATGGTATGCTGTGTGGACAATAGGACCTAAGAATTTGTATAGAAAAAAAAGATTGCATACACCTGTTTGGAATGGGGGCTAATAGGGTCATCTGATATTCTAATCATGCTCTCCAAGCTACACGAAGAATGCTTAAGCGGCTAAAAGCATCCAACTGCAAATTTGGGTTGTCAGCAATGCAGGCCATCGTCGTCAAAAAAGATGCCTAATATGTGCCGTAAACTGTGCTGGTGATAGATTAAATGCATACAATGTGGCTTGGTCTGATATTTAATTGCTCATTTTATGTAGTCTGGTACATGCTCTACAATAAGATCTTGTAATACATAGCAGTTACATATAATACTATCTATTGGCAAGTACAATAGTGTCTTAATAAGTAGCAGTCTCATTCATTAATGTCTCTAGCAGTTCTGTATATTCATTTAGCATGTAAAAGTTTTATCATTATATTTGTATGCATTGCTACGGTAACTCATGTAGGTGGTGGGCATGCAGGCTACGGCACTCCAGTAGATGACCCTCCTTACAGACCTACAGACTCGAAGGCTGATGCAATTGATAGTAAGTTATGATTACTAGAATAGAGCGTATGTATTTTCAAAGCTTGTGCAAAACAAGTGCATGCAGCAAATGGACTGCAACATTCATTTTCATAATTTCAGACCATGCAAAAGGGCAAATATTTTGAGTGCGATGCGGATTCGTAAGACCCTGAGACCTAACCTGAATGAGTACAGAGATCATCCCCCATGTGTCGGTTTGTCTTACATTGTATTGATGCAAAGAAGTAGGCTGCCGAAGCTGAGTCATCAGATACCTGTGAAAATAGCAGTTTGCGACCAAAATAAAAGGTTTATAGACATAGCCGTATGACAATTGCTCATAGCCTAATGGGCTTTTATTGCAGCATACACATGTATAATGGGCTATAGCACTTTTGCCTACAGTTAGTTTTGTGGGAAACGCATTTATGCACCAAATTAATACATATAGTTCCAAGACATGGCTAGTTGTATACATAGATACATGTACACCTAACATAGCATTATGTCCTTCTTAGCCTTTCACTTCAAGTTTGACACTGCTGGTAAAGTACTTGTTACAAGGATGTCTAAAGGGATAGAAACATCTCCTCCCTGAAGTGTTCCTTCACAATCATGAGAATATCCATTGGCTTTATACGCTCTAACTGTGATTTTTTGCTGCTCTTATACCTGACCAAAAATGTTGTTGACGAACGTTGTTGAGTGCTTTGATTTTGTCCAGATAGCTGCTTCTGTACAAGGCTTGAAATCTCTGTCCTTATTTCGTTCCCCTGGCAATGAGTACTATCCTATCTCTGTTCGATTTATCTACACATGTTTCTAATGTGTACTATTTCACAGTTAGCACAATTTTCGCTAAACCTCAACTGCACCAAACCCTGGAACCTCTTGTCTCACTGTTGATGGATAACTCTTCATCTTCTCTTCCAGCAGAATGGTAAACAATATCGTTTCCTTGCATCTCACAGTATAGAATGCGCATATCTATTTTTTCAAATTGTATGACCTGTTACAAGCACCTCAAGGTTTGGTTTTAATGAAATTTGGGGGGCTTGTAACAGGTATAAGAGCAGCGAAATATCACCAGTTAGATCGTATAAAGCCAAAGGACATTCTCGTATAGGAAATTACGTAGATGCTCATGCTCTGCTAAAACTAAAAAAAGTATGCTCAAGGCTAATTAATGAAAGGTTGAAAAAAAAAAAAGATTAAATGTTGTATAAATTGTTTATGTAATTTTTTATGTACACAATACCATCTTCAGCGCATGTCAACGTGCCTCATTACCTGCTCGCCTGGAGGCAGGATGTGGTTTAGGCAGTAGCGAACTCAGAACTAGGCCTGCTGATATTCTAGTGTCAAGTTGGGGAGTTAAAGATACTGCTGCTTTTGACATCACAGTAACTTCACCGCTAAGTCCCAAAATTGTTTCAGAAGCGGGGGTTTCTGCTAGGGTAGCTGCAAAAGCTGCAGAATCAAGAAAACATGAGCAAAATGACACAAAGTGTTCAGAACTTGGTTGGCAGTGCATTCCACTAGCAGTGGAAACATATGGAGCCTGGGGTGAAGAGGCATGCAATGCTTTCTCCTGCATAGCCATGCGCGAAGCCATCCTCACAAACTGTAGCAAATCCCAAGCCTTGGGGGATCTATATGGCAGACTGAGCATTGTGCTTGTGAGAGCAAACGCCAGGGCTATCCTTGCTAGATCCTTGCAGGTCGATGCAATGGACTACTGATCTTTCTGTGTGTATATGTGTGTTTATTGAACCTAAGAGTGTAACACAATTATTGAATACAAAACAGAAACAGAGTTATTGACACACCTCATTAAAAATTGAACTTTGAACTTTCAATAATGCATGGTTACTAGAAATAATACCATGCTACAGCTGTGTTTCTTGAACAGTTCTTATTGAATCCATCCAGTAGTGGCTCTAGGTTTAAACCCCTCCCATCTCCCCTCCCCTTCCAGGAGATTAGTCATAAATGTAACTGATAACGATATAAACCCTCCTCCCCTGCCCTGCCCCACCACCTCTTGTACATCTGTCACTGCATATCCATTTTGTATAAAGTTATAAGCAACGAGGAAATGGGGTGTAAGCTTTGTTTACTACGGATACTCACTAAAAATTTTTTTTTGCAAAGTGTTTTAATAGTATGGTGTTTTACTTCACTGTGTCACAGATTGTCCCATTTGTCTGAGCCCACCTCAAAACTCTGTTATACAAGAATGCTGCCATAAAGCCTACTGTAGAGCATGTCTGGACGAGGCACTGAAGTCGTCCCCTTATTGTCCCACATGTATGAAAGTACTGAGGGGAGGGGCCATGGGGAACCAACCTGATGGCACCATGAACATTGAGGTGAGGTTTTGTCAAGTGTCAATATCTATATTGTTGCCCTGTACAACAGTATGGACGTACTCCTCTGCCTGGCTATCCTGGTTGTGGAACATTTGTTATTACTTACTACATTCCTGATGGGACACAGGGACCACAACACCCCAATCCAGGTCACCGCTATACTGGAACACGTAGAACTGCCTATCTCCCTGACAACCAGGAAGGAAGGGAAGTTTTGAAGGTATTGTACTCTATAGGATCAGCATTACTGTAGTGACATCAAATTGTCTGTTCAAATTCAGTTACTGCAGAAGGCCTGGGATGCTAAACTAATCTTCACTATTGGAACTTCCCCCACAACTGGGGAACACAATGTTGTGGTCTGGAATGATATTCATCACAAAACAAATATTAATGGTGGAGCGTAAGTTGACTGAATTTGAAACATTTGTTAGCACAGTCTCTGATTGCAGTCAAAGACCTACACTTTTATTAACTTCACACACTGATGTCATGAGGTCTTGAATATGTGGGTGTTGATTAATTGCATCCAACAACTTAAGTGATACAAAGGTGGCTGAACTCTTTAGAGCACTGTAACATGTCACAGAATTAATTCTATACTGAGGATGTGCTTGTGCAGAGTTGCACAACTCTTTGAACCACTTTTCAGTACAGTGAGAAAGTGTGTTTGAATATAACGTACGTAGTCTAGACGGACCAACAAGAGTTAAATGAATGAATGATTATGCTGTATTGTGAACATGATTCATCCATCATCCGTGAGCAATATGCATTATGAGGGGTTTTTTAATTGTATTATTTATACTGACCATTGGTGTTTCCGTGCAATGATACCACTGACCTTTCCTATAGTGTTCTTTATCTGCATTTCTTCTATAATTATAGGTATGGTTACCCTGACAACACCTACCTGAGACGTGTGAAGGGGGAATTAGCTGCAAAAGGAATTCGTCCTGATTGACATTGGATGAATATGTAGTATTTGATTTTGTAGCTTGTTATTTTAATGTCTCCTCTTTCATGTTAGTTCTAGAGAATGGAGATTTTGTAATTGGCCCCACGAAAAGGGAACAGTGTTTTGTGTTGTACAAATAAACACCGTAGGGTGACTGTTTAATCTACTTTGTTACACTGTTGTGGTTTGAAAACTGCCTGAAAATTATGTAAAACTGATGTATGCAATTCGTGGTTGTCTCCAATAAGGGTTTGTGTTGACAGAGTTGATGTAGGTGTGTTGTGTGGCATAAAGAGATAGACCCATTATAAGACTTATAATTGCATCTGTTATCTCAACATTGGGGTAGAACTGAATATTGATAGTCAAATTTGTACTTCTTAGGTTTTTGCACATGGATTATCATTGTATACTGCTGTACGTATGTAAATATCTATGTCATTGAGATTTTCTTAAAGGATTTTTAACATGCATAATTCAAAAGTCTGAATTTTGCTAACCATTCTGAATTTGCTGCTACATGCTTCCCATGATGATATAGGTGTAGTTCTGGCCAGTTGGTACGATCACTAAAGGCTATATTATTTTTGATGAAAAGTCATGGAATGTTCTATGAGATGTTGATCATTGTGAATTTATGTTAAATCCACAAATGATCAAATGGGACAATCTGTGACAGTAGAAGTGAAGGTATTAACTATCAAGTTAAACTCGTTGCCAAGGATATCCCAAGTTTTACACTTCCGTAGTTCATTACAAAATAGATGGTCCTAAACTGGGTTCAATCAAAACTGTTCACTCATAGTGAGCCATGAAGTTCTCAGTTTGAATTTTTTTTCAATGGATGTTTCAACAATCTAGGTTTAGTGATTAATAACAGCACATATGGAATGTTCTACGAGATTTTAATCATTGTGGATTTATGTTTATAACATTTACCTCAAATTGCTATATCTTCTGAACGGTTAGACGCTATCAACTTCCTATTTTCATCACCTTGTCCTACGTCATTTTGTCTATGCAAAAATGTATTTTGGTGTGTGTCTTGCACAAGCACAGTGCCGACATTACGACCGATACTCCATGGTGTTCAAAACCGCCACATGTACATATTCACGTAGGAGCGTTCAAAACGCTTCAAATTTTGTATAAACTTAGATGGGTCCTGTGGCTATCGACGTGTTCTGTTCGTTAATCAGTTTTTACTTAGGACAATAATGGCGTGGATCGAGCGGGAAATGTAGAAAAACTTTCCACACCTGTATCTTCGTACCGGATCAAGCAAAAATTAACTACTCACCATGAACATTAGGGTCAGTAGTCAGTTGCTGATGTCTGTACTGTTGACCATGGTGCCCTGTACAATAGTTTGATCGTACTCCTCTGCCTGGCTATCCTGGTTGTGGAACAATTGTTATTACTTACTACATTCCTGATGGGACACAGGGACCACAACACTCCAATCCAGGTCTGTGCTATACTGGAACACAGAGAACCGCCTATCTCCCTTACAACAAGGAAGGAATGGAAGTCTTGAAGGTATTAGTACTCTATGATCATATGGGGTCTAAATAGCACTTTGAGTCTTGAATGTGTAGGCTTTTCTTTCATGGCAACTCACTTGAACTTTTAAATAGCGTAGAAAGGTACAGCTATGCACCGTATTTGAAACACTTCATTGCAGCTGAGAAAGTGGAGGCCAAGGAAATGAGCTCAGTGATCTAAAAATTATTAACAGTCTAAAATATAAAGCGAGGTAGCCATGCCCAAAGTATATGCCCCACCCCCTTGGCCTCTTCGTCGCAAAAAAATATCTGCATTCTCCGTGAAGAGTACAACGAATAAGCTCGAATTGCCGACATGACTCAATCATAACTGTATCAGGAGAGCTTGACTGTCTTGTGTTATAAAATCAATAACGTAATTTACTACACTACATCTATGGTTCATTTTGTTCTTTTCAATTTATATCACTGATTGCTATAACATCTTGTAGTGTTTTATATTACCTTGATCTGTATGTTTTCTATATCCACAGCGGTGCATATGGTTACCCTGACAATACCTGCCTGAAAGAGGAATTAGCTGCAAAAGGGATTCGTCTTGACTAATGTGGGATGAATATGTAGTGTTTGATTTTGTAGCCTAGTAATTTTATGGGGCATGATGTCTCAGTTTTGTATTAGTTCACGAAAACGGCGATGCTGTAATTAACCCCACTAAAAAGGCCTAGCCGTGAGTAACAGTTGTGTTGACGGATTTCAGTCCCCTTGTTGCAGCCGGGAACATTTGAATCGCCATGGTCAGTTGAAGATGTTAACGTTAGCGAGATAACTGATTTTCCAGTGTTTTAATATGTAACAGAACTGTCCAAGTGTTGTGCATGACTTTCACTGCAGTATGATCGTCATCCATCATATAACAGTAATTTTATGCGTCGCTCTCACTGGAATGCTTTAATTTACTAGCTGACTGCATGATATTTAGAGCGTACATAATTAATACTTTTCAATGAGCTTCAGTTACATTACATAGATGTCGATTGTTATATAGATGTCGATTAATCGAACACGAAAGTATTTTTTTGTTTGGGATCTGAATCACAGGGAAAAAACGCGTTGAATCTTATTTGATTGTGAGAACGATTTTACAATTGATTTATTTGATTTACTTATGATTTGAAATCACATTAAGATTTATTTAGATTCTGAATCACATGAATGATTTCGTGTTTGATTTTTTATCTGTTTTTGATTTCGCATAGATTTTTTATCCTTTGGCAAATCTAGTGTAGATTTTGAAAAGATTTTCTACTAGATTATGCTTGGAAAATGTGCACCAAATCCTGTTTGATTATGCGCTGGATTTTTCACATGATTAGCTTCAGATTGGGAATCAATGAGTGATTTTATGAAATCCAACAAATAATTTTACAATACAGATGCCTACATACATTATTATCAGTACATTTAGCCAGTCATTGTTATACATTGCAGCATACACTACAGTTCAACATAACTGCACACATTCATACATTGAAGTACATTGTTCAGTTACATCTCTGGTAGATTGGCAACATAATATGAAGATTTCTTCTCACCACGTACCAGGGTACAGCGACTGATAAACCTTCGAGGACTAATGATCATATTGCGTTGATAAAATGTATCACTCACTAAAAATATAGGTTTGAGAATTTATCTTTCTCAGGTGTCTTCATATCGAGAAATTGGCGGTCAAAAGGATTACGCGGTATTCGGTCATTGCGTAATTCAATGTTCATAGAAAATGTATGGACGCATTCAGAAAACTGCAGCTAACTGCAGAAAAAACCCAAATTTTGACTAGCTGCTCTCGGATTTGCAATGTGGGGACTAGTTGACATATTTTGTGTAGTTTTTCGCAACTTAAGTACCTATATCCGCACTTCCACATTAATTATGCAAGGTTTCCAATGTCCATTCATTTTTTCTCATTTCCTTATTCAGTCATCAATAGTTTCCAAACCAAATGACATTTTCCTTACCTGCTCACGGATTACATGAGAGTAATCAATGAACTTATTTATCATTATTTTTTCAGAGCTTAGGGCCTTCAAATCGCACTTCCCTTGAATGGTTAGTGAGTTACACCCCACATTCAATGTGCCTACCACGATCATCACGTGCCACCCTATCGTCAGTCAGCCGTGCCCAGACCTGTTTTTTTTTATGTTGTATTAATGACCAATATGTACTGACTTTAGCATGACCCCTTGTAAGAGTGGGCACTAATTGGGATTATATGTTGCAAAGACGGAGGTGGCGATTACACAGAGGAGTTTGCCACTTGTAGCATCGACACAGGAGTGCCTGGGCATGACAACCAACCAGTCTTCTTACGGAAGCATCTTGCAAGTCTCAGAGTCCTAGGTTAGCATGAATGTGACACGTACATGATTACAGTAGCTACGTCCGTAATAGGCTAAATGGTTGTGTAACTGTACTATACCGGAGCGTTAGTACATATAAGCAGGCCCGTAGCCAGGAAGTTAGGCGGGGGGGGGGGGGGGAGGGGGGGGGGGGGAGATCGATTAATACTTCAGAAAGCATTTATCCGGGGGCGAGAGCGGTGGGGGAGGGGGAGGGAAGTCCGTCAGGTTCCCCTCGCGTTTAGCGGGCCAAATACGAAAAGGGAGACACCTTCGGGCCTCATGCATTTTTATAAGTACCATAACTAGAAGAGGCAATGTCCAATACCCCACCGGGTTCAAACCTACCATACATTTCGGTAGGAGTAATCAAATCGCTTCAAATTCGGTTTGTAAATAGAGAGGTCCCTATATGCACATTTTCCCGCTTGATATGGCGGGACACAATTTGCCGCGATAGGTACAGGAACCTCTCTACCCACAAACCGAATTTTAAAAGCAATTTGATTACAGGAGAATCGAAAGGTATTTGGCGGGTTGAACCTAGTGGGGTATCATACATTGCAATACTCCAAAACGTATTTCACCATACAGAAATGGTGTAGTATGAAGTGTTGAGAATAAGAAGTCAATAGCCTTAACCGTTTGGAAGTTATAGCGATTCAAACGCAAGGGAATTTTGAGGGGCAATTTTGTGGAAACTGTCCCATATATATAAATGTGTGTGTATACATGTATGTATATGTACATGTATGCATGTATTTTATGTACATGTATATATGTGAAAATTCTATGTTCTTGACCTTCATGTCTTCTCAGCCTTGTAGAGACTCACTGATGGAAGAACCATGTGTGTAGCTATGTTGGTGATTCAGTGTCAGCTCTCTTGAACTATTCGGCATGCTCCCGCCTGAAAGAGTGCTGCAAGATGTAAAACAGGTCACAGTCAAGTTGAACTTTGATTTAGGAGTATTGGAGTTAATGATACATTAGTGTGTGCTTAATTGTAGTCATTTCAGTACTTCACCACAGGCCTATTGCTTTCTGGCCACTTAATTATATGTAAGCTTTTGTTTTAAGTAATGAATTACTTCCAAAGGTAATAAAAAGATCTTGTTAGGACTGATGTTTGTTTTATGGGACACAAATATAAGGCATAATCTCCCCGTCTGAAGTAATCTCTGTGGATGCTATCACAGCCTGAAACGTCCACCAAAGGATACTGTCAAAGAAACTAGAGGACCCAGTTCTCATTGTTGTTGAAAGCATCATCACCTGCTGACAGCTCTCTGTGTCAGCACCTCATGCTGCATCCTGGCTACTGGTCACACCTCTTAGTCTTGACCTGAACTTTGAACCCAATGAAGTGTAATTCTCCATCCAATGGTGGCTAGCTCCTCATGTTCTTTGTGCCCTGGCGCTACTAGGGTGGTGATGTTGTCCAGTGCCCAGCCATTGAATCACATATATGTTAACAATGAGTAAACAAGTACATACATGTAATACATGTACGTTGTGGGTGCAAGGGTCAAGCATTTTAATAAAAGATGATTGCGCAGGGACTGATACAGAAAACAAAAGATAGAGGCAGCAAAAACTGTTAATCATTTGCAATCACCCCAATGATGGGTGTAGCCTTAGGAAGAACAGTATCAAGTTTTTGAGGGGTGACTCTTTCATTGTAAGGGCTTCCTGTTCCGCTGATCCTGACAAGAGAGTACACTCAATTTCAGTGATGGATCCAGAATTTCCAGTTTGTGGGGGAGGGGGGGGGGGGGGGGGGGGGGGGGGGAACAAACCCACGTCCTGCTCCAGCTGGGGTATGAGGGAGTGGCTGTAAGCTCCTCCATAGGGTCTAGGGAAGAGCACATTACATTGTACTTCGACATCAACCCATATTTCAACAAGTCAAAGAGTGTATGGAAGCACTTGTGCCTACAGTACATGTACACAGATAAAGCCCATTACATAGAGGTGTAGCTCCTCCCATGGATGTGAGATAAGATAACCACAGGCATTACCACTTATACACACACACACACACACACACACACACACACACACACCCTCCTTCACAAGAAATCCAATCTTCATGTAAAGGTATCTGCCACACTATCTGCCAATCAAGTGAAGGTCAGTATACACAGCTCACAGGATGCTTATTCATTTTAGCCAGGACAATGGTTGTGTACACCTTGGACTGCCCTTGTGGGTTTTGTGGTAGCGGTCAGGTCCCAAGGCCAACATAAACAACAGTACCTAAGAAGTACTGAGTATACCATATCAAGGCTAATAGTACATGGCTACACTACACCCTTCTCCTACAACTCTCCTCTCTGCTAGAGGAGCATACTGCCCCAAACATTCATGACTCCAACAAGTCAGTACAGGGAGGATAAATGGTATGTGTAATTTTGCCAGAGATGTCCCTGCTGGTGTACATGTACATGACTACAGGAGGACAGGAGAGAGGGAGTGAGGGAGGGGGGGAGGGGGAGAGAGGGAGGGGGGAGGGAGGGAGGGAGGAAGGGAGAAAGTGAGGGAGGGAGGGAGTAGGTGAGAAAGGAGAGAAAGAAAGGAAGGAGGAGAGAGGGATAAGAGCAAAGAAAGATGGAACACAAACTAAGTGATTGAAGTATACACAATGTACCTGGGCAGGCTGGCTGCAGCACTGATGACGCCCAACACCACATTCCAACTGGAGTGCAATGCCTGCGGGCGTGACTGGAGGACCTGTCCAACAGATAACGTACTGAGCACAGATCATATACATGTACCATGCACACTGTTATTTGCGCATGTTGCACACAGTAGCAGAGAAGACATACATGTACATGTACAAAGTGAAGGGGAGGAGGCCGGTGGTGTTGTAGCTGATCACAGTAAGGGGCAGGACACCCGCCAGAGCACCATTGCAATACAAACTGAAGTTGATGAGGATGCCATTACTGTCAGTTGGCAAGTCCCAAGACACAATGATGTAGGTGGAGCCCACATTCTGCACCGACACAGCATCAAATCCATCCGGTGCTGGGGGAAGGAGGGGGAAGGAGGGGGAAGAGGATGACATCACATGCACACAATGACATCACACATGTATACACAGTCAGTGACACACACGTACACACGCACACACAATCACGCACACCGAGGTACCATTCAGGAGGAGATAAGACACATGCTGTAAGGGGTGGCAATGCCATATCTGCTCGACGTGCTGGGAAATCCCTCAAAGTAGACTTTCATGGTCAGCAGTGGGACAATCATGGCAGTGATGGCCGCCGCGTGCACCGTATCCACAGTGACGTAGAAGGTATTGGAGGCCTGCTCAAACAGTACCATGTGCCCCTGGCCATCACAGAGGTTACAGGAGGGGACTGCACCACACTCGCACCGACGTACAAGCTCAACATGACCGATGAGTTCTGAAGCTCACAGTGTGCCACTGACCATCGTTGAAGGTTCTGGTACTGTTGGATCCAACGACAGCTGGTCCAGAGCCCACATCAAATATTAACCATGGCAACCCACCATGAAGCTTCACCCCCAGGAAGTCAGTCATTACACTGTTGGTAGAAGAGAATGCCGCTGGGGTTGTAGGTATGGAACTGGACTGTGGCCTGGTTAATAAAACCACAAAGGAACATGTGCCCGCTGAATGTAGCCAGGCCCCTACCGTCGAAGGAGGTGCCCACATCTCTGACTGGGACTTAAGGCTGGGGACTCGATGGTGCAAGGTGTAGGCAGTGATGACATAGTCGGGTTGGAGGGGAGCATTCCATTGGAGGGACATGGAAGAGGAATTGGTATTGAGGATGAGGGGGGGGAGCTTGGCCTACAGGTGCTAAGGGTGTGAGAAAGATACATAGTGGTTGTCAATGACCACTTGGGATATAATTGAACACATAACACACACACATCATGTGCACATGGCACACATGCATGCAAATGCTGCTTGTGTCTGCTAAGTTGTACAAACTGAATGATGACTGTCACTTTCTTTACGCAAGGTAAAGAGAAGGCCATAAAACATGTACCTACAACATCAAATCATACGCATGTACATGTACCTGCAATACAAACAACATCCACACACATACATGTAAACACACACCCACATACATATGTGCACATGCACAGACACACACGCATGCACACACACACAACACACACAACACACACACACAAACACACACACACACAGACACACATGCATGCACACACACACACAACACACACAAACAACACACATACAACACAACACACACAACACACACACACAAACACATACACACACACACACACACACACACACGGTCCACATACACAACGTATACGTACCACTATCCAGTGTTGTGACATTGGCAACACCACCAGTCTGACATCCAGCTGTGGTGCATGCTGCTTCCACAAAGCTGTACTGCGTTGACGGCTGCAGGTTATGTACCACGGGACACTGGAGGTAGTGAGAAGGACGTTCCCCAGTACAGAAACAGCTTACACATTGCAGGCTGTGAGATCCCATTGGGAACTGAGGGGTTAAACTACATCACATTGACAGAGGAAGAGGAGAGTGCCAGAAGCTGAGGGCTTGGAACCCCCAATGGTGCTGTGAAAGGGACCAAGATGTGACAACCATACACAAATACACACACACACACACATACACGTGCCTCACATTGATTTTCATTGCAATACAGGGGGTGTGGCACCTAAATGTACTTACACAGCATGCGGCGTGAGCGGGGCTACAAATACAAGTCGTGTTCACAGTAAATTGGGGTGGGGTATATATAATAATCGGAGATCAAACACTTCCAAAGGGTGGGGTTTCCCCAAGAAAGGTGCCCCCCTATCCCACACATCATACTGGATCAGCAGGCCGTTTGGATTGGACAGTGCAGTCACAGCGTTCAGAGCAGTAACATTGGGAGCAGCCTGGAATGTGGGCATAGCTTGTAGTGTCTTCAAGCTGCTGGAGTTGCTTTGGCCACACCCACCGGATGTGCAGGCCTGTACCAGTATGTACGCTGTAAACAGTTGACAGTGTATAGTATTGGACAGGGTAGGATTTACCGCTCCCACCCCCTATCCACCCCCTGGTTTGCCCCTAATTTGAATAACCCAGGGAGAAGGCCAATAGTATACCATATCCACACTCAACAAGGCCAACAGAATAGGGAGAAGGCCAACAGTATAGGGAGAAGGCCAACAGTATAGGGAGAAGGCCAACAGTATAGGGAGAAGGCCAACAGTATAGGGAGAAGGCCAACAGTACAGGGAGAAGGCCAACAGTATAGGGAGAAGGCCAACAGTATAGCGAGAAAGCCAACAGTATAGGGAGAAAGCCAACAGTATATAGGGAGAAGGCCAACAGTATAGGGAGAAGGCCAACAGTATAGGGAGAAGGCCAACAGTATAGGGAGAAGGCCAACAGTATAGGGAGAAAGCCAACAGTATAGGGAGAAGGCCAACAGTATAGGGAGAAAGCCAACAGTATAGGGAGAAGACTAACAGTATAAGGCCAAAAGTATAAAGACAAGGCGAACAGTATAGGGAGAAGACCAGCAGTACAGGGAGAAGGCCACCAGTCTAACAATAAAGGAAGAAGACCAACAGTATAAGGAGACGGGCAATTAACGGTTCGGGAGTAAAGGGAGAAGGCTACCACTGGTTACAGTACAGGGAGATGTGCACAATTATAGAGAGATGGCCAACTGTACTAGTATAGGGAGAAGGCCATATCTACTCCTTCCAAGATATGCACATACATGTAGGGCCGAACACTACCCACTGCCGAACATACCCTACGCTACTAAATTCACATAGTATACTCACCATAACACCTGCGTCTCAGAAGATGAAAGCATGAAGGGCATACGTAGCTCGATCCCTGCATGCATCATTGTGCCTAATTGATGCGCTCCACATCTCCAATGCAAGTGACGCATAGCTGATAAGTTAATTTTTAATTTGGTTCAACTAGAGTGGTAATTCATTAGCTAGTAGGGGTTAACGGTTATAAACTTTAATGTCTGTAACGTTATAGCCGACATAAGTTTAATAATTATAACTCTACTCTGCAAGTTATTGCGCAATGACTACTTCGTTTATGAATAAATTATGCGCGGTAGAAATTAAAAATTTGTCTTGATTGTAGTTTACGAATGGTTAATGGTATAATCTTATAAAGCACAGATTCACAATCAGTCTGATTTATCGTAAATTATACACGTGTTTGGAATTCAATTTGAAAAAACAAAGCAAGATGACCGCCTATGTATGGGCCATTTCTCCATATGTAAACACCATCCAAGTTACATAAGCTAGTATTACATTTTGGAGGTTTCCAGTGTCACTTTTATGCTTGATGCATATTTGGAAGTAGAATCTCACAATCCCAAAGTAAGGAAGCAGTTGCATCGTGAGCAACCATAGTCTGCTTTGTGGCTAACAAACTGGGAAACTTTTCGTAAAGCAGGCATATCTGCAGACAATGCAATAAGTGCAGCTTTTACTGTTTTGCCTTCAGGATGTAAAGGCAAGCCATCCCACAAGAGCAGCAAATCATCCACCAGTGGCTTAAGAAATGTGTTAATGTTTCTATTTGGTTCTGTTGGCCCAGGTATTATGCCTAAAATCATTGTCCATCTTTCCTTAAATCTCTCTGCTCTTGGTAAGTTCAGCACTGTCATCATCAAAGCAGCCACTTTATATTCAGATCTTTTGAATGGCTTAAACCAATCAACATTCAACATTAAACCAATGTTGTTTTGATTTGATAGAAATGGCACTGATGTGTCGAGAGAATTTTCAAGAAACTCCTTCCAAATTTCACCATCATACACATCTTGTTTTTCATCAGATGCTACTTCCCTGTTTTGTGATGTAGCCAAAAGTGTACGAAATGATTCATCACTGGACATAGCTTTTGGCCAAACAGAAGGTGGTATAAAGTGAAATGCTTTGTGATAGGACCATTTCTTCTGGGCAAATGCCAAACTTCTGAAATATCCTAGTTCACAACCACATTTTTTCCCAAAATGTACTGCATTGCAATGTGTGATCCTTTGAGCTCATTCCAGATTGTAAAGACAGTTACAAGTGTCATTAGGGCAAACAACAAAAACTGTTTTCTCTATTTTAGGCAATGCAACCACTTTCTGTAATGCATACAGTGACGTGGGAAATACAGCGTGTAAAGGATGTGAGGTAAGCTTCAGTACTACTGATAGTAGGCCACTGGTTGTGTCAATCTGAAAATTATAGATATCTTTAAGAGCAAGGTACAAATCCATCTAAACATCATGGATGGAGATGTGATGTGTTGTAAGTTGCCTTGACTCTCATTACTGCTTTTGGAAGGATTTGCAGATTCAGAAATACTGGCTGAAGTTGCAGTGTCATCAACTGTCATGCATTTTATTAATATTTTTTGTTTACTGTGATATACTCATACCTTGAAGTGATTGTCTTTGGCATGAATTCATCATCATTTTCACCACAATCTAATTGAAATGCATGATATGATCGATACATTATAATTGACATGAATAGTTAACATATGCAGCATTTTTGAACATATCTATTGTCATTGCTCATTGTTATAAAATTACCTGCATGCTCACCTTCTTCAATCACTTCCTCCTCTGTACAATCCATTGTACAGTCCGCAGCATATGTAGAGACATTTTCAGCATCAACCACACAGCCCATTCCTTAAAAAGTAAAGCAACTCATTCAGTGATGTATATCTTTTTTGTTCAATCCTCCTTGCATAACATTAACCTGCACTATATTAAGTTGCTCAATCTTTAGTCCTACATTTTATAAGGTATCAGAAGCATTGTATGAGCATGATTTATGGCTAGCGCTCTTTATGCTTGTCCTGAAAGAACCATACCTATATACATATACATGCTATTGTACCTGATTCTTCTGCCTCACAGCAATTCAGTTGGAATTTTTCTAATCCAGTACCAGCAAAATCATCTTCATTCTGTACATGAAAATTAATTACAAGCTAGGTTAGTAATTTGGTACGTTTCCATTCATGTACCTGAATCTGAGCATATGTCCAGATCATGTCTGCAGCCGTCATCCCCACATGATGCATTTGCCTGCAGTTCTGTTATTGAACTACTTTCATGATCAACATCCACTGTTGTCTAAAGAATGCATGCATGATAGAAGTGCAGTGATTATCAACACGCAAGCGCGCTCAAATATATAAAACTTTACGATCAGCAATCACAGAAGTGCTTGAATTAGAATCCACCGTTGCGTTAGCGCATGCAGTTGTCGATGCTGTTTCTGGTACTCTAGCCTCACTTTCCACACCGTAAATCATCCGATGTCTTCGTACAGTCGAGTACGAAAAGGTATACCGTCGCTTGCACCTTGCACAATCGGACGAATGGAGATAGTTTTTCTTAGGCATTTTGCTTGGGTATCGCATTGAAAAAGGCGGGATTGCAAGCTCATTAAATGTGCATTTATGCATTGTGAAACGTGACTGACACGTGTATGCTGACTCATAGTTTTTGCAACGCATGCACGTGTGCAATGTCTCTCGAAAGTCGGCTGGGGATTGGTCTGCATTAAGGACGCAAGTAAGGGAATTGGAAGATAGGCTCGCCTTGCTCGAGAACGTCTTCGACCGTATTGATGAGATCGATAAGACCGTGAATGAACTCAAAACTACAATGAGGGATTGTACATGTAAGCTAGTTGTTTTTAAAGCGGTATTGTATAGACGAATTCATGCTTTTTTATAGTCAGCGCATCTAACTCGGATCGCAGGCGAAGTGACTCCCCTCGAGCGAAAGACGTTGTACCCTTGGTTAGTGTACAAATAATGCATGTCGGCAATGAGCTGACATGCACATACGCATCTTCTGAGTTCTTGTGCAGACAATTTTACAGGACGCGTTCCACGAGAACAGTGATGAATTGGCAGAGGTGCTGCCCTCATGTGTGTGGTCAGACGTGAGTACTACGTTAAAGTCCAAGCTTCTTGAGTCAGTGCGGGGCCACCTCAGACACACCAAGTACACTGTACCACCCGAGAAGAAAATTATGAAAAGAGTTAAGGTGTGTCAAGTTTAGTAAATAGATTATGATTATGCTGCATCCCAATATGCTTATTTTTTATTATTTTTTATAATTATATGTATGGGACTACTATTCTAACAGACGATCTACTGTCCTTATGAAGGCCGACAGTTCCAAAGTGAGAAAACGCCGCTCTGAGTTACGATTGACTCACGTAAGTTTAATTCAATGATTATTGATACATGATATAAAATTAAATTCCTCTGCTAGGCGTGCACGCGACAAAGCAGTCAAAGAGCCCTTTCAAAAAGGAGACGTACTACCGCAAGATACAGAAGGAATAAAAAAGCTGAGGGCTGCTGTCAAGCCAGCACTACTAGACAACGTACAAGATAGGGATCCACATGCAGAGGATGTGGATGAAGAAACTTTGCAAGCTTCTATCCAAAAAGCGCGACTGAACAACATTGCAATCGCACGCGCTGCGTGTGGTGCAGGTACAAAGAGGACAGCACGAGCGGCCCAGCTTCCTGATCCAGATCCACATCTCAATCGTGAGCGGCTCAGTTGTAACGTGGACTTGGCGGAACGTTCCTCGGAAGGCGAATCAGATGACTCAGAGAACTAGCTGAAGGATGAAATGCTTGGACAATGCATAGTTGAAACTGTAACATTTGTGCACGCGCATGTGATTTGAGCCCAAATCTGGTATAAATCCATTATTGAAAATGATTTGATTTGCTATGGATTTAAAGCTAGAATCGCATGCGAAATCGGTCGCTGATTGCTCGTTAGATTTTTCAGATGAATTTTGCATGAAATCATATACAAAACCCTATGAAATATCCTATTTGATTTATCAATAATGATTTTGAGTATTTATCAGATATAAAATCAAATACGGATTCATTATTGGATTCACGAACGATTTATCATCTGGAAATCTATTCAATCCGATATGATTTAATGCATGATTTGTATGAACAAATCTCGTGATAAATCTTTTTTGGATTTGACGCGTTTTTTCCCTGTGGAATTGTATGAGTCTCCAAACCACAAATGAATTTAATGTGACAAAACAAGCAGGGACAGTCAACACATATTTTCTCCTTTAAATGCATGCGCACCAACCATGCATTCTTGCTCAAGCAAGCAACTACAATGCTAGAGTAGAACCGGCCACCACCTTCGACATTATTCAATAACGACCCGCACTCATCCTTTCATTGGCGCTGACTATCAGAAATGTCATGAAGCATTTGAATACCCCATGAGTGTTGCCATGCCTACACATATGTAAAACCTGTATTGAGAATCTTCTGCCTCGCAAGGAAGGTGGAGTCTGCTGTCTTCTGTTAGACCGCAATTTCCGTTCGGTTCCAAGGATAGTTTGAGCAAACTTCCAACAACCTTCTGTATTGCTAATATGATTGAGGCTGAGAAGATATTAAAGAGTAGTGTAGAATGTTGTGAGAATGAGTTGTGGTTCTACGAGTGTTTGGCCTTCTTCGTACCTCTTTCCTGTGTATATAAACTGCTCTAACAACCATCGTTTAATGAAGGTGCTCAAATGGCATAAGGTCGTCGAAGTATAAAGAGTTGGATTCATGTCATTTTTCCGGAAGAAATTTATGGAGCCTGTGTGTTCCAAGCACGCTTCAGGGAAGTTGGAACTTTACTGTTGCAGCTGTGAGAGTCTCGTTTGTTATGATTGTGGCTTCTTAGAGCACCCACAGCCTCAGCATCATACGTTGTCACGCCATATAAATTCCCGGGTCTAGCATAGGCTTGGAGGGTTCCCCCCCTCCCATTCATATGAAGTTTATATGAATGGGAGGGGGGGAACCCTCCAAGCCTATGCTAGACCCGGGGATTTATATGGCGCGACAACGTATGATGCTGAGGCTAGGGTGTGTAACCGGTTATCAGGTTATTCGGGTTATTCGGATATTCGCAAAAACCTATCCGTTCGAATAGCAATTTAGCATTACTCGGAAAAATCGATTAGTGAATTTTATCTATTCGAAATAACCGGTTTATGTTTCTCCATTCGGAGGTATTTAGGTATTCGTCGTCAGCATCGACAATTCGCCCATTATTCGAATACCGTTTTAAACTAATATCCGGATATGATTTTCAACAGATAATTAGAGTTATATATATAAACATACGTCACTGTTGTTTTTACTATTTATACATACAGAAACAATTTATAATTCGATAGGTATTGAGTAAATAGATAGCAATAATATTTAATGCGCATCAATTGGGGATACAAAATATACAGCGTGTACTAGCTCAATGCTTTTATCATCGTCTTCAAGTAAGTAACGAAGTTCATTAGTATATGCCACGAGTTGTGTTTATATGTAGTAGCAATAAATTTATGTAGTACTAGTATTGCATTGTTTTATTGTACAGTAGTACATATCTGAGTATTGCGCTAGCGAGTGAAATAGAATGTCAGACTTCTTACCCACTTCAAGTAAGTATGCGCGCTCTGTTTGCGTATGTGTAGGAATTGGAGAGCATTACGCAATTATACTAATAGGAAATTTGATATGCATTTATAGCGAGAACGTGAATGGAGTGTTGAGGGATGATTGTAAGTGGAGTACATGATTGTACGTGATGTGGGGTGAGTTTTTAATGATGATGTCTGGTCTCAGTGGTTAGTATTGGATGGTTAGGTTTACATTACTATTGATATGTACAAGTACCTGGTAAAGACATACAATTTATTAAACTCTATATGACAAGCACATGCTATTGTAGACCTTTGTGTCTCTGTGTTTTCAACTGACATGCATAGCTCTAGTTTGGTGCGAGACCAGGTGGGTTTCTGTGCAGACATAGATTATCTTCTCAGTGTGCACTCCACAAGCACCATAACCTGAATAACCTAGGTATTCGGCAGGAAATATGGCAAAACCTATTCAGAAAAATCGATTTTGTTTTTAGAACTATTCGGAAAAATCGATTTTCAGATCCACAAAAACCTGAAAAATCGATTAGTGTTTGGGTGCTCAAAGAAGCCACGCTCATAACACACGAGACTCTCAGAGCTGCAATAGTATAAAGTTGCATTGAATGCAACCCCTCTGACATCAATTGCCCCCCCACACACACACACACACACATACTAGCATGCACACACTTGCACGGCCTCAGTCTAACCAGTTGACCTATATAATTGCCGCCTTTGCCGAGCAAGCGTGATGTTAAAGTCTGGGTACCTGTACATTTGTTCTAATACGTACAAATGTCAAAGCGGTTGAAGCAGTCTGCATGGAGCTTCTTTTCGGAAGACTAAGAAGGTCAAGGATGGCTGCTAGTGGTGAAGGGTGTATCAAAATTTCAGAATTTTTCTGGCGTCTGGCGCTTCTTTACCTTCAATTGATCGGACGCTAGTGCGAATCAGTATAACAGCTGAGGGTCCAGTACTCTGTTCCAGTTGACATTGAAGCGGTGAAAAACCTCTTTGCAACCTCTGGTCGCGCAAGGCGCTTAAACCTCATATTGCCGATCATTATATTGATCCATGCATTACAAATCGTAATGATTATCAATATACTGATTACCTCACTTCATGATCAGCTACGTACAAACGAAGGCGTACTGGTAAATCATCGTACGGCAGACTACTTAATTCTTATGCAGACACATGCAGTTTTGCATATACCGAGTATACACTGTCAATGTGCAGCCCCTCCTGTGAGACACACACACACACACACACACCCCCCCCCCCCCCCCCCACCCCAATAGCAAATCCTGGATCCGGGGCTGCGCCATATGCGTTCCTAGCCATCAGCAGTGCATGGATCTATGGTGGCTACAGGACTGGTGGCCGCGGTGATCATCAACATCAGTTCGCTAGCAGACCTCCAGTCCTGAGGACATCAGAATTGTGATCATCCGATAGCCCCACCTTAGACTGGATTGCTTTGCCAAATACCAAAGGAAGGAAGGAGTCATCACCATCACCACCACACCATCCCCACAACAGTGAATAGGGTGGAGAGAGAAGGTGTGCAAGAGTAGTTCAAGCTTAGATCAGATCAGTGTGTAGTAGTATCTTTCTGCTTAACGGTGATGTAATCCATTTGCAGCTGCAGTTAGAAGGTCTGGGACCGAGACTAAGAATTTATACTGTTTCATAAATGCATCCCTTTGGTTGTAGAAGTGTTTGGGGGATGGGGCAATGAAGCTATCAATGTACTTTTAACCATATCCAAAAAGGTAGCCACGCATCTATGTCGACCTCTAAATGAGGTTATATCAAACATCTACAGTCGCCTCGGCCTCACCCTCATGAGGCAGAATGCCAGGGCAATTTTGGCCAGATGTGTCTCACCAAACACCTGCTGTGACTTTTAGTTATTTGTTATGTATTGTATTCTGTTGTACCGTTTTAATTGTAATCTTAAAACTGTTCTCAGTTGACAATTGTATTAATTATGTTTCGTCCTGTCCATTGTAAAGGTTACTTCGCTCCCAACTGTACGAGAGTTCAGGCATTCTTGTGTATCAAGATTGGTTTATTATATAGTGCTCATTAGCAGGAAACGAAGAAACAGAATATCCCACGCGTGCAAGTGCCAAGGACCGTAATTCTAATTAAATTAAAAAAAACATTTTCGATTTTGGTGGTAAATTCAAGCTGTGAGACTTGTACTAATCAACGTGAACGTTGCAAGGTGAGCTACTGATCTAGCTAGCGTCCAACGTAATGGTCGACTGCATGCCGTGAGGAGTGCAGATACAGGTTTCGTTGAATTGAAAACAGCTGTACGTATCGGGTATACCAAATATGTAGAGAGAAACAAAAGGCAATCTCATTTGTCCTCATGGATGCGATCTGAGCGACGAATACTAATATATACTTGCGGGTCAGGCGTACTTCATTAAGCCATTATTCAGGCAGGGGCAGATACAGAAATTTCTTTGGGAGAGGTGGGGCTTTAATGTATAACTCTCAAAAGGGAGGGATAATAGAAGTAGTGGTGCACATTACCTCTATTTGACATGAGTGCACCGTAGAACGATTTATGTATGCCATATTGGTGGACGAGTAATTGCAGTATCACAATTACACTGCAGTGTGAAAGAGCAGGTGTTCTCTAATTATGCTTGTACAAATCAATTTTAGAGAATGGCTCAGCTTCTGGGTGGCTACCATTTTAAAAGAATTCGAATTCTAAAGGAGAAGGAGCTTGGCAGGGGGTCCTATGGCATGGTGTGCAAGGCAGTGTGTGATGAACTGCTGTGTGCTGCCAAGCTGCTTCACCCCGTGATAGGGAGTGAGAGGAATGTCCAGAAATTCCAACAGGAGTGTCAGATACTGAGTTTTCTGAAGCACCCAAACATCATCCAATACCTAAGCACCCACACTGACGATCCAACCTCATGTCAGGTCCTCCTCATGGAGCTAATGGAGGAAAGTCTCACTTCCTTCCTGGAGAGGTCAACTCCCCCCCTTCCATTCCACATTGAGGTCAACCTCTGTCGTGATATCTCTCTGGCTGTAGCCTACCTCCATTCCAATGACATCATCCATCGTGACCTCTCAAGTAATAATGTCCTCCTAACTGCTGACAAAAGAGCAAAGGTCACTGACTTTGGAATGTCAAGGCTGGCTGATAGCAGTGCACGTCTCTCCACCTCCACTCTTACTCAAACTCCAGGATGTTATGTGTATATGTCCCCAGAGGCCCTGGCACATACACCAAAGTACTCCAAGAAGTTGGACATATTTTCTATGGGAGTACTGATTGTACAGATACTCACTTGTAAGTACCCGTCTCCTGGGTCTCCAAGGAAAAAGGTGGTGGATCAGAGATACCCACTGCCGATTGAGGTTCCAGTGATTGAAACTGAGCGTCGAAAGGCTCACATAGATCTGGTGGAACCTACCCACCCATTGCTAAAACATGCCTGTGCTTGTCTGAGTTATGAAGACAACGAACGACCAACAGCTCAGGAGATATGTCATTGCATGTTGGAATTGGAAAAGAATAATCATTACTTGAAGGCAAAGTGTGATTCCGAAGGAGCATTGGAGCAACTTCAATGTCAGTTAAAAGCAACAAAGGAGAAACTTG
The DNA here is from genome assembly GCA_013339895.1 of Ephydatia muelleri. Taxonomy (NCBI): domain Eukaryota; kingdom Metazoa; phylum Porifera; class Demospongiae; order Spongillida; family Spongillidae; genus Ephydatia; species Ephydatia muelleri. The sequence goes on along the minus strand of JABACO010000012.1, from coordinate 9,408,551 downwards.
CAAAAAGGAATGTAGTCATCTTCAAGAAGAATGAAGAGATTTCCAGAATGAGTGAAGCTCTGACCAAGATGAATGACAATATATCTAGAATAAGTAAGACTATCTTGGAGAAGGATGAGGAAATTGTTAACAAGGATCAATTGCTTCAAAGAAGAGATGAAGATCTAGCAAAAAAGGAGCGGTGTCTCTACAATGTTGAGCAGGACATTTCTAGGAAGGAAAAACATTTTTGCGCTGTGGAAATAGAATTGAGAACTTCTTTAGAGCAATTGAAGGATAAATTAATGAAGAAGGAAAATGGCCTAGAAATGCTAAAAGACAAAGTAGCACATTTTGTTGGAGGTTTACTTCAAACAGTTGAGGGATTGGTGGCTATTAAAATGAAGAGCTTGTTCAATGATGAAACTGATGCTGCTGGGAAAGGTGAGTTCAGTCATTTTCAAAATAAGTAGAACTTCTCGCCTAACTGTGTGTGCTGCATAGTCATATTGGTGCATAATAGGATTTGATTAATTGTGGCTTGACCGCAGGGCCTACTGATCCACTTGAAGAACGACAGGGCATTGGAATGGGATCTTTGTTGAGTAAAAGGTATATTGAAATATTTATGCACTGCTAAAATCCAGTGGGGTATATAAAAAAATGGGGGAAATATTTGATGCATTCAAGAAGAAAGATGTGAAGGCCTGTAGCCAGGGGCATTCCACCTAGTAATTGGCAGAACAATTAAAAGTATACATTAATTATTGTGCTGTGGTCTGATCACAGTTGCAAGATCGCAGCTTGGTGGTGAAACATGATCCAAATTAACTTGAGCATATTAAATGTTAGGCAAGCACTTGTCATTTGTCCATAAGGCATATAAAATCATTACTTCTACCTCTGACATGGCGGATGCAAGTTTCAGTTAATGGACAAGCGATGTAATATATAGATCAAAACAATTGCTCGTTGTACACATTTATATAAGGCCTGCAAATACCTAAGTAACTTTTAAGCTTATTCGTATTCAAATCTACCCCTAGCTGCAGTTTGTTGTCCTCTTAGATTTTGGGTAATGCAATTAAAATCATAATGAACATATTGCAACTAAATACATCAATGCCTCCACCGCTCATTTTATTAACAAACATTGTGTATAATGATTAATGCATGCATCATTGTTTATACTGATGGCTGTGTATTTACTGTCTTTACCCTTATGTAGCTCCCTTATTTAAGCTTCCTAAACTCTTTCAGGTCTCCTCAGGTGATCTCCTCTGCATTTGAGAATGACCTGACATGTCAACTTTGCCATAAACTATTTGAAAGCCCCAGAGTGTTGCCATGCCTACATATCATGTGCAAGGCCTGTATTGAGACCCTTAAACCAAGTAGAGATGGCGGGGTCTTCTGTCCTTTCTGTGAAACCCCAGCTCTCCTACCTCAGGAGGATGTGACCAAGCTGCCAACAGCTTCCTTTATTTCTAATATGATTGATGTCACTCAGACGCTGAAGAGAGCTCACGAAAACAATATTGTTTGCGACAATTGTTGTTCTAAGGATGCAACAGCATATTGCACTGACTGTGCCTTATTCCAATGTGAGGACTGCTGTAAGAGCCATGACGTACTGAAAGTTCTCAAGGAGCATAAAGTCACAACATTAAAAGAGTTGGATAGATGTAATTTCCCCACCAAAACAGCACCATCCATGTGCTCCAAGCACACTTTAGGGAAGTTGGAACTTTACTGCTGTGACTGTGAATGTCTTGTTTGCATAGAGTGTGCCTATTTAGATCATCCCAAGCAGAACCATTCAGTGAAGCCTGCAAGGGACATAGCATTTTATTTTAAAGAAGATGTCAAAACTTCAATGGCCTCCCTAGCTGCTTCTGCCACACAGCTGCAGGGTATCTTAGCCTCCACTTCACAGAGAGTGGTAGCATTGCTTGAGCAGGAGCAGATCATCATTCAGCTGATAAAGGAGTTGTCTGATCAGCTTATGCCATCCCTGAAGAGCGAAAGAGATACAGTATTGCATAGAGGACAGAACCTCTTCAATCTAATGAAAAGTGAACTCCAGAGCCAAGCAAGAAGTATGGAGCTCTTTCAAGTAAAAATTAGAACAGTGCTGAGCTTTTTGAAGTGCCTAACTGAACATTCATGTGATGAAGAGGTTGTCTACATGAAGCAGATTGTTTGTACTCGTATTGAGCAATTGAAGAAGATGTTCAGAGAACTAAAGAACAGCCTGGTCCTTGTTCATATGGAGCGGCTGAGGGAGATGTGTAAAGAACAGCAACTGGAGCTAAAGTCTGATGCCGGATTATTTACTGGTAAGTCAGTTAAAATGGCGGCTATGCAGTGTATCTAATATGCATTAGCTAAAACTTATACTTCTCTCACACACTTATGCATACACACACACACACACACATACACATAACACAAACGTGTGTGTCATGTTTTTGGACACAAGGTCACAGAATATCTATCAATAGTTACATTTAGATTGATAAATATTATAATCAAACAAAATCACGACTCAAGATGAATGCGATGCATAAATATAATTCTTAACCATTAAGCAAGATCAGTCATAACACAAAGTTAAAATCTTCAAAGTTTGATTGAAAATTTTCATTAAGATTTGTTTAGTAATTGTATAATCACATTGAACTTATGGATTACTCAAATTAAAATTTTCATTATCTAATATCTGTGAATTGATCATTCCACAACACAAGAACGGGAGCAACAATGTTTTTTTTTTACACTGCGTGTTTCTTAAAATAGTATTATTATAAACTTGTGATCTTTCTAGAAGTAAATCACATGAGTTTCAAGGTTCAAATCTCCATACATGCATAATTAGTATAATGCATAATCTAGGTCTGCTGGATAGGTATCTACATATATTTTAGTATAACATTGTTAAAATTGTTTTAAACATATTTCCACTTGTAGCTGTTGTACGTGCAGGCACAGGTGATGATACATGTACCTCAAGACCTTCAAGTCTTCCACCCACCCTTCCAGGTAGAAGGCATGAATGAAGTCTGACCTATCATGTATAGACATGCAACATCTGTGGCCTTCAAATAGTGCATTAAACTCACTGCAAACATGTCGCCTTTTTGAAACCCCACACGTGACCAGTGATAGACATCCATAGATTGATTGATTGATACTTTCAGGATGTTAATCTCCTATTTAGAGGCCCCAGGCAGCTCACAAGGACAAGTATCCTCTACTAATGGTTCTGGTGGAGGTATGTGGTCCATCATTGCTTCAAACCCTCAGCTATCTCTATTCTTCTCCATTATAGCCAGTTCATATGACCTCTCCAATATCATAGCTGCTGTTTCCACTATATCAGGCCAATGGAAGGAGCTAGGGAGTGGTCTGGGGCTGCAGCCAGTCATCTTGGATGCCATCCAAGGTCCACCAGAGGTGTGTATGATGGAGGTGATCAAGCACTGGATCCATGGAGCCATGGCAGCTTCAAGACAGAGGTTGTCCAGTGCCTTGGGGAGGATGGAAAGAACAGACCTGGCAGAGGCAGTGATGGCTGGAGTGGAGTGTGGTAAGGAACAGCATGGGACACTAAAAAAATGGTTGCTATGGCATCATTGTATATTATAGGAGAGTCATTGTTTTGCCCTGCAATGTTGGGCAAATGATAACTGTTAGTGCATTTCAGTGCACCAATATGAAGTGTCATATGTCTGCATTTAGGCAGTCTGGAGTTTAGTAAGTTCAAGCCTGTATAACTTACCTGGCCAGCAACATTTATTAACCATGGTCCGGCACTGATATACATTAAGACAAAAGGAATGGAGTTTCTTGAACATGCATGTTTTTTGTTAGCCTTGTTTGGTGTTTGCATTATCTGTGTACAATAAGTGCGTACATGCATATAGCCATTCAATCCATCCTTTTTAAGCAATTCACATGTTAAGAGTCATACACACTCATATATCAGTGGCAGATCAATAATTGTTGGCATGAGCTAATAGGTGGTCTTCCTGTATTGTAGGGTCAACTAGCTCTGCATTGAATGATGTCACAAGGGGTCCACCCCTCAAACCTCTTCACACAATGCCACTTACCAACCTCAGTCGAGACGTCCTTTACCTGTTGGAGAAGCTTCCTGATGGGGACATTAAAGGAGTGGTGTACAAGCCTTCAGAGTGTACTGCCATCATTCAAGGACCTACACCTGAGGCTGTGGATGAATGTGTCACCAAATTCCAATCTGCATACCAGAAGGCAATGTCTCCTGCTCAGTTCAAAGCTGAAAACATTCAACTTGCTCCAACCCTGGACTCAAATATTGTGCTGTATTTAGTTGCCATGCTGAATTCCAGGCATCACGAGTGTGTCTTTATCTACATGGAGGAAAAGCACCTGGTCAGGTTGATCTGTAGTTCACCACGACAGTTTGACACAGCCAAGAAAGACCTGAAGGAATGTATGGATAGAGCAAAATCTTTAAAGTATAAGCCACCCCTTTTTGCTAAGACGTTCTGTAGCCACAGAGTGGTGACTTTGAAGCAGAGTGATATAGTTGCTGAAGATGTGGAGGTGATTGTCAATGCAGCAAATGAGCAGCTTAGCCATGGATCAGGAGTGGCTGGGGCCCTTAATAAAGCATCAGGTGGAGGTCTACAAGATGTGTCCTATGATTACATAGCTGCCCGTGGACCAGTTCAGATGGGAGATGTGGCTGTGACTGCTAGTGGGGGAGGGGCCTTGAAGTGCAAACTTGTCTACCATGTTGTTGGACCCAGAGCCAGGGAATACTCACCTATGGACTGTAGAAGATTGATTGAGCAAATCGTCAAAGTTCTGGTAACAGCAGAAAAACAAGGCGTTCTATCCATAGCCTTCCCAGCCATCAGCAGTGGTGGACTGGTGGCTGAGGTGATCATTGATACCATCATCAACCATCAGTTTACCAGCAGACCTCCAGTCCTGGGGGACATCAGAATTGTGATCATCGATAGCCCCACCTTTGATTGCTTTGCCAAATACTTCAACCAGAGGAAGAAAGGAGTCACAAGCGTTCCCACAGTAGCTGATGGGGTAAAGAGGGGAAATATTGGAACTACATCTGGTGGAGCAGTTGGAGGTTAGATCAATCTTACATGCTGTAGATTTATTACATTATTTAAGTGTTAATTGCATTGTTTTATCTTCAGATATAAAATATCCGGATCTTAACAATGGGTATGGTCGTTCAACATGTGCTGACATGCCTGAATGATTGTCTCTCTTGTACAGTTCCACATATGGTGCTGGTGTTAGTGATGTCTCTTCTGTCCAAGGTATTTCTATTTGTCTGTAAGGATTGTTGAATAATGCAAACTCATTTATTACGCAATGTATTAAAGTACAATGTTATTCATTCTCACACTCAACAAGGCTGTGTGTGTATGTCTGTGTGTGTGTGTCTGTGTGTGTGTGTTGTGTGTGTGTGTATGAGTATGTGCTTCTCACACTCTCACTCAACATGGCTGTTAGCTACTCATACATGGCAGCCCAATACAGTAATGCCTTTTAACACGAGCGTGTAGTAATGTAATTTTAACATGTAAATGCTGTAGGTGGTTCTTATCTTGCATTGCTGACTCATGTAGGTGGTGGGCATGCAGGTTACAGCACTCCAGTAGATAACCCTCCCTACAGACATACAGACTCGAAGGCTGATGCAACTGATAGTAAACTACATCATTATTAGCCTAGCCCATTTTCAAAGCTGGTATCAGACCAGCCCATGCAGTGAGCTAACTTATATGCAGGCCATTAAAAAACAAAACAAAAAAAAAAAAAAAGTAGCTATGACTCTGTAAACAACTATCTGATTTCTGGTAGTTTTTTATGTGAACTGAAAAATCTAAAACAAAACACTTAAACACACAACTTCTAATTCTATATCAACCTAGCCTGTAATAAATATTGCTGTTAGTAAATATAAAACATAGATTGTTGAAACATTTCATTCAATTTCTTTTTTCAAACTGAGAACTTCATAGATCACTATTGTTATTGATCAGTTACTTGATAATAAAGCATTTTTATTCAATGATTATCTATTAAAGATTTGTAATGAACTACAGAAGTGTAAATCTGTTAACCATGGGATATCTTTGGCAATGAGTAATCTTTACCTTCACTTCTACTGTCACAGATTGTCCCATTTGTCTGAGCCCACCTCAGAACCCTGTTATACTAGAATGCTGCCATACTGCATACTGTAGAGCATGCCTGGATGAGGCACTGAAGGTGACACCCTATTGCCCCACATGTAAGACAGTACTGAGGGGAGGGGCCATGGGGAACCAACCTGATGGCACCATGAACGTTTGGGTGAGTGGTTTTCTCATTTGTTGAAGTCTGTACTGTTAAACTTGGTGCCCTGAATAACAGTATGAACGCACCCCTCTGCCTGGCTACTCTGGTTGTGGAACATTTGTTATTACTTACTACATTCCTGATGGGACACAGGGACCACAACACCCCAATCCAGGTCAGCGCTATACTGGAACACGTAGAACCGCCTATCTCCCTCACAACCAGGAAGGAAGGGAAGTTTTGATGGTATTGTACTCTATAGGATCAGCATTACTGTAGTGACATCAAATTGTCTGTTCAAATTCAGTTACTGCAGAAGGCCTGGGATGCTAAACTGATCTTCACTATTGGAACTTCCCACACAACTGGACAACGCAACGTTGTGATTTGGAATGATATTCATCACAAAACAAATCATAATATTGGATCGTAAGTTGAAACTGAGTCAGACAAATTGCTAGCACAGTCTTAAGTGCTGAATACAATTTATTCTGTAAACCAATTATTATCTGAAATTAAAACATCAATTTTTATATCTTTGACTTTAGATCAGAGATTATATGTGATCTCTGGGTCTAAATAGCACTTTGAGTTTTGAATGTGTGGGGTTTGATTTCATGGCAATCCATTTAGCTCAACAACTCAGGGATACAAACATTGCTGAACTATCTATGCTTCTTAATGGAGTAGTAACATCACAAAATGCAGGGAATTTTAGTGTTGTTTTCTACTGAGAAGTAATATACAGAGTTGTAAAGCTATACTCTGTATTTGAAACACTTCATTGCAGCTGAGAATGTGGAGGCGAAGGAAATGAGCTTAAGTAGTGAAGCAACAAGACGAATAAGCTCTAATTGCACACATGTCTCAATCACCCATGTATCAGGAGCGCTTGATTGTCTTGCATTATGCAATCAATAGTGTTGTTTCATTTTGTTCATCACTGATTATTAATAACGTTTTATTGCCTTGATCTGTATGTTTTCTATATCCGGCATAGGAGTGATTATGGCTACCCTGATGATACCTACCTGCGACGTGTGAAAGAGGAATTAGCTGCAAAAGGAATTCGTCCTGATTGACATTGGTCAAATGCGAACTGCTTAATTTTATTGTAATGTCTCAAAAGAATGGAGATTTGTAATTGGCCCACTAAAAAGGTGCAAAGTTTTGTAAACACTGTAGGGTGTCATTGTTGCAGTGTTGTGCTTTGAAAAGTGAATTAACATTTATGCATAAATTATGTTCCTGGATGTTTTTAATATATTACCAATGTAATCACATATTAATCATCTCCCCTTGGTACATGCTACTGCTATTTGACATTACAGTGTAGTGCACCGTAGAAATAAGATAAACAATTTATTTATACCATACATGTAAGAGTAATTATATTATTACAATTACAAATATTTTTAGTTATAACATCACAATGCAGGGTAAGGAGTAGGAAAGGGCAGTTGATCTCTAATTATGCTTGTACATTGCAAATCAACAGTAGAGAATGGCTCAGCTTCTAGGTAGCTACCATTCTTTTCCAATTCCAACATGCAATGACACATCTCCTGAGCTGTTGGTCACTCCTTGTCCTCATAGCTCAGACAAGCACAGGCATGTTTTAGCAATGGGTGGGTAGGATCCACCAGATCTATGTGAGCATTTTGACGCTCAATTTCAATCACTGGAACCTCAATCGGCAGTGGGTATCTCTGATCCACCACCTTCGTCCTTGGAGACCCAGGAGACGGGTACTTACATATGAGTATCTGTACAATCAGTACTCCCATAGAAAATATTGGAGTACTTTGGTGTATGTGCCAGGGCCTCTGGGGACATATACACATAACATCCTGGAGTTTGAGTAAGAGTGGAGGTGGAGAGACGTGCACTGCTATCAGCCAGCCTTGACATTCCAAAGTCAGTGACCTTTGCTCTTTTGTCAGCAGTTAGGAGGACATTATTACTTGAGAGGTCACGATGGATGATGTCATTGGAATGGAGGTAGGCTACGGCCAGAGAGATGTCACGACAAAGGTTGATCTCAGTATTGAAGGGAAGAAAGGGAGGAGTTGATCTCTCCAAGAGGGAAGTGAGACTTTCCTCCATTAGCTCTATGAGGAGGACCTGACATGAGGTTGGATCGTTGATGTGGGTGCCTAGGTATTGGATGATGTTTGGGTGCTTCGGAAAACTCAGTATCTGACACTCCTGTTGGAATTTCTGGACATTCCTCTCACTCCCTATCACGGGGTGAAGCAGCTTGGCAGCACACAGCAGTTTATCAGGATGAAGTCATCTCCAAGAAGAATGAAGAGATTTCCAGAATGAGTGGAGCTCTGACTAAGATGAATGACAATATCTCTAGATTATCTTGATGCTTCAAAGGAGAGATGAAGAGCTAGCAAAAAAAGGAGCAGTGTCTCTACAATGTTGAGCAAGACGTTTCTAGGAAGGAAAAACATTTTTGCGCTGTGGAAATGGAATTGAGAACTTCTTTAGAGCAATTGAAGGATAAATTAATCAAGAAGGAAAATGGCCTAGAAATGCTAATAGACAAAGTAGCACATTTTGTTGGAGATTTACTTCAAACAGTTGAGGAATTGGTTGCTACTAAAGTGCCCGTTCAATGATGAGACTGATGCTGCTTGGAAAGGTGAGTTCAGTCATACAGTTCATAATAAGTAGAACTTCTCACCTAACTGTGTGTAGGATTTGATTAATTGTGGCTTGACCTCAGGACCTACTGATCCATGTGAAGAACGAATGGGATCTTTGTTGAATGAAAGGTAATAAATAACATGTTTGTGTATATTGACAATATGTATGCACTGCTAAAATCCAGTGGGTTGTATTAAAAAATGGGGAAAAATAGTTGATGCATTTAAGAAGAAAGAAACCTGTAAAGGCCTGTAGCCAGGGGCATCCAACTTATTAATTACCAGAACAAGGGTGTACAGTTAGATACATTCATAGTTGTGCTGTGGTCTGATCACAATTGCAAGATCACAGCTTGGTAGTGAAACATGATCCAAATTAACTTGAGCATATTAAATGTTAGGCAAGCACTTGTCATTTGTCCATAATGCATATAAAACCATTACTTGTACCTCTAACTTGCAAGTTTCAGTTAATGGACAAGCCGATTTAGAATGGTGTAATATATAGATCAAAACAATTGCTCGTTGTACACATTCATAGAAGGCCTGCAAATACCTAAGTAACTTATAGCTTATTCGTATTCAAATCTACCCCTAGCTGCAGTTTGTTGTCCTCTTAGATTTTGGGTAATGCAATTAAAATCATAATGACAATATTGTAACTAAATACATCAATGCCTCCACCGCTCATTTTATTAACAAACATTGTGTATAATGATTAATGCATGCATCATTGTTTATACTGATGGCTGTGTATTTACTGTCTTTACCCTTATGTAGCTCCCTTATTTAAGCTTCCTAAACTCTTTCAGGTGATCTCCTCTGCATTTGAGAATGACCTGACATGTCAACATTGCCATAAACTAGTTGAAAACCCCAGAGTGTTGCCATGCCTACATATCATGTGCAAGGCCTGTATTGAGACCCTTAAACCAAGTAGAGATGGCGGAGTCTTCTGTCCTCTCTGTGAAACCCCAGCTCTCCCACCTCAGGAGGATGTGACCAAGCTGCCAACAGCTTCCTTTATTTCTAATATGATTGATGTCACTCAGACATTGAAGAGAGCTCACGAAAACAATATTGTTTGCGACAATTGTTGTTCTAAGGATGCAACAGCATATTGCGCTGACTGTGCCTTATTCCAATGTGAGGACTGCTGTAAGAGCCATGACGTACTGAAAGTTCTCAAGGAGCATAAAGTCACAACAATAAAAGAGTTGGATAGATGTAATTTCCCCACCAAAACAGCACCATCCATGTGCTCCAAGCACACTTTAGGGAAGTTGGAACTTTACTGCTGTGACTGTGAACATCTTGTTTGCATAGAGTGTGCCTATTTAGATCATCCCAAGCAGAACCATTCAGTGAAGCCTGCAAGGGACATAGCATTTTATTTTAAAGAAGATGTCAAAACTTCAATGGCCTCCCTAGCTGCTTCTGCCACACAGCTGCAGGGTATCTTAGCCTCCACTTCACAGAGAGTGGTAGCATTGCTTGAGCAGGAGCACATCATCATTCAGCTGATAAAGGAGTTGCCTGATCAGCTTATGCCATCCCTGAAGAGTGAAAGAGATACAGTATTGCATTAAGGACAGAACCTCTTCAATCTAATGAAAAGTGAACTCCAGAGCCAAGCAAGAAGTATGGAGCTCTTTCAAGTAAAAATTAGAACAGTGCTGAGCTTTTTGAAGTTCCTAACTGAAAATTCATGTGATGAAGAGATTGCCTACATGAAGCAGATTGTTTGTACTCGTATTGAGCAATTGAAGAAGATGTTCAGAGAACTAAAGAACAGCCTGGTCCTGGTTCATATGGAGCAGCTGAGGGAGGTGTGTAAAGAACTGCAACTGGAGCTAAAGTCTGATGCCAGATTATCTACTGGTAAGTCAGTTAAAATGGCAGCTATGCAGTGTATCTAATATGTATAGCTATATATTGTGTTGTTCAACTTGCCATGTACTATAAACATCCTAAAACATATACTATTCTCTCATACACATATGCATATAAACACACACATACACATAACACAAATGTGTGTGTCATGTTTTTGGACACAAGGTCACAGAATATCTATCAATAGTTACATTTAGATTGATAATTATTAAAATCAAACGAAACCACAACCAAATAATCAAGATGAATGTGATGCATAAATATAATTCTTAACCTTTAAGCAAAATCAAACATAACACAAAGTTAAACTCTTTAAAGTTTGATTGAAAATTTAAGAAATGTTCAGTAATTGCAATCACATTGAACTTATGGACAAGGGCTATTAAAATTTGCATTATCTAATTTCTGTACATTGATCATTACACAACACAAGAACGGGAACAACAATTTTTTTTTACACTGCTTATTTCTTAAAATAGTATTATTATAAACTTGTGATCTTTCTAGAAGTAAATCACACGGGTTCAAGTCTTGCAGATTCCATACATGCCTGCTGGATAGTTATGTACATATAACATTGTTAAAATTGTATTTCCACTTGTAACTGTTGTACGTGCAGGCACAGGTGATGATGGTACCCCAAGACCTTCAAGTCTTCTACCCACCCTTCCAGGTAGAAGGCATGAATGAAGTCTGACCTATCATGTATAGGCATGCAACATCTATTGGTCTTCAAATAGTAAACTCACTGGAAACATGTCGCCTTTTTGAAACCCCACACATGACTGGTGATAGACATCCATAGATTGATTTATTGATACTTTCAGGATGTTAATCTCTCCTATTTAGAGGCTCCAGGCAGCTCACAAGGACAAGTATCCTCTACTACTGGTTCTGGAGGATGTATGTGGTACCATCATTGCTTCAAACCCTCAGCTATCTTCCTTCTCCATTATAGCCAGTTCATATGACCTCTCCAATATCATAGCTGCTGTGGCCACTATATCAGGCCAATGGAAGGAGCTAGGGAGTGGTCTGGGGCTGCCACCAGTCATCTTGGATGCCATCCAAGGTCCACCAGAGGTGTGCATGGTGGAGGTGATCAAGCACTGGATCCATGGAGCCATGGCAGCTTCAAGACAGAGGTTGTCCAGTGCCTTGGGGAGGATGGAAAGAACAGACCTGGCAGAGGCAGTGATAGCTGGACTGGAGTGTGGTAAGGAATAGCATGGGACACTAAAGCATTGGTCGCTTAGGCATCATTGGATATTGTAGGAGAGTCATTTTTTTACCAGCAAAGTTGGGCAAACAATAAATATTATTGCATTTCATATACCGTACTTCAACATTAAAGATGTACCATTATGATGGATGGGTCTTATATGTCTGTATTTAGACAGTCTGGAGTTTAGTAAGTTGAACTTGGCATTTATTAGCGTATTAAGAGTCATGCATACTCATATATCAGTGGCAGATCAATAATTGTTGGCATGAGCTAATAGGTGGTCTTCCTGTATTGTAGGGTCAACTAGCTGTGCATTGAATGATGTCACAAGGGGTCCACCCCTCAAACCTCTTCACACAATGCCACTTACCAACCTCAGCCCAGATGTCCTTTACCTGTTGGAGAAGCTTCCTGATGGGGACATTGAAGGAGTGGTGTACAAGCCTTCAGAGTGTACTGCCATCATCCAAGGACCTACACCTGAGGCTGTGGATGAATGTGTCACCAAATTCCTATCTGCAAACCAGAAGGCAAGCACTCTCACAAGCATCTTCACTAGCACACCAACAAGCATCTCCACTAGCACTCCCACAAGCATCTCCACTAGCACTCTCACAAGCATCTCCACTAGCACTCCCACAAGCATCTCCCCTAACACTCCCACAAGCATCTCCACTAGCACTCCCACAAGCATCTCCACTAGCACTCCCACAAGCATCTCCACTAGCACTCCCACAAGCATCTCCCCTAACACTCCCACAAGCATCTCCACTAGCACTCCCACAAGCATCTCCACTAGCACTCCCACAAGCATCTCCACTAGCACTCCCACAAGCATCTCCACTAGCACTCTCACAAGCATCTCCACTAGCACTCCCACAAGCATCTCCACTAGCACTCTCACAAGCATCTCCACTAGCACTCCCACAAGCATCTCCAATAGCAGCCACACTAACACCCCCATAGCAGCTAAAGCAGTGAAGAGAGGAAGTGTGGGAGCCACATCTGCTGAAGCAGTTGGAGGTTAGACCATCAGTGCAGTAACATACATAGATGTATTAAATGTGGAATTAATAACATGCCATTGCATGGCTTTACCTCATTGTAAAATAACCTGACCTTAGCAATGGGTATCAGTGTTCGATATGTGTTAGCATGTCTGTTGGATTGTCTCTCTTGGATAGTACCACATGTGCTGTTGATATTTGTGATGAATCCTCTTTCCATGTTAAGTATAGGATTTTTTAAGGCTAACTCATTTACTTGTTGCATGTCTATTGACAATGTTCTGTGTGTACTCCTCGTCTCTCACTCAACATGGCTGTGTGTGTCCTACTCATACTCCCAACATCACTGCAGCTATACATGTTTGATGTCACCAAAACACTGCATTCTGATTGATGCTTTGATAAACTATCTAAACAAAGGAACAAACTTCATTTCCCAACGTACCTTACATACTGTTCTGCACTGACGTAATAAGAATCATCACAGCCATTCCCTTATATTTGCATGGGTGCCCAGAAATGAATCATACTTGAGGGGGCAATACCTGTAGGCCTGATAACTGCACTTTTGAAGCTGAGAAGAGTAGTACTGAATCAGCCATTGATATCTGAAGCAGATTGTGGCAGCACAGTGGCATCTGGTGTGAAACATAAGGGAGCGTGCTCTAATTAATCACTGGGGTCATTTGATCATTGACAATTTTCATAGACAAGTAAACAAAAATTTAAAGAGGTCTGCAGGGAATATAATAATCATTTATCTATCTTACTCTTTTTCTGTGAACATTACTAGAAACTCTTATGCTCTGACTGTATTCTCTTCCCCTCTTTGTGGGGAAGAGACTTGAGTCCCTCTGTCTTTTCTGCATATACTTGTTCTATTTTATAATGACATTTAGTACTTTTTCTTGTGTCATAACTTGCCCTTGTGTAGTTGGTATTTTTTTGTTTGGGTTGCTATACTAGTTGCTCAGTCTAACTATTGGCTAATCCAGCATTGGTAAGAGGATGTGATCAATGTGTTGTTGAAGCCTCAAATGAACTGCTGACATATGAAAGCAATATGGAGTTCACTGCCCTTGATATACTTCTTGGAAAGCTAGCTGCTGCACTTTTCTGTTCTCACAATATTATTACAGACCACTCATGGGTAATTACTGTGTCATTAGTCATGATAAATTAAAATTTAATTTCTGTTATTATAGACCACTCATGGGTAATTACTGTGATAAATAGTGTCATTAGTTAGGTTAAATTTAATTTATGACTAGAGATATAACATAAGTTTACTTCTTAATCAGTGACAAGCAAATGAAATGTATTGTGGGGTTGTTAGCTGAAGGGAAAAAAGACACTATGTTCACATCGCTATGTTTAATGTTTAATTTAAAATTTAACCATAATTTGTTGATATGAGTTTGTTGGCTAGATGTGTTGTAGTAACTGATGTTAATATGAATGCATGCATCATTTGAAGCAATAAAAGTACACTGAAAAGCACTTGGTCAGGTTGATCTGTAGTTCACCACAACATTTTGACACAGCCATGAAGGACCTGAAAGAATGTTTAGATAGAGCTAAATCTTCAAAGCATAAGCCATCTCTCTTTGTGATGAAGATCTGCAGCCACAGAGTGTTGACTTTGAAGCAGAGTGATATAGTTGCTGAAAATGTGGAGGTGATTGTCAATGCAGCAAATGAGCAGCTTATCCATGGATCAGGAATGGCTGGGGCCCTTAATAAAGCATCAGGTGGAGGTCTACAAGTTGTATCCTATGATTACATAACTGCCAGTGGACCAGTTCAGATGGGAGATGTGGCTGTGACTGGTAGTGGGGGAGGGGCCCTGAAATGTAAACATGTCTACCATGTGGTTGGACCCAGAGCCAGGGAATACTCACCTATGGACTGTAGAAAATTGATTGAACAAATTGTCAAGAAAGTTCTGGTAACAGCAGAAAAATACGGCATTCTATCCATAGCCTTCCCAGCTATCAGCAGTGGTGTGTTTGGAGTAGATACAGGACTGGTGGCTGAGGTGATCATTGATACCATCATCAACCATCAGTTCACTAGAAGACCTCCAGTCCTGGGGGACATCAGAATTGTGATCAGCGATATCCTCACCTTTGATTGCTTTGCCAAATACTTCAACCAGAGGAAGAAAGGAGTCACAAGCATCCCCGCAGTAGCTGATGGGGTAAAGAGGGGAGATATTGGAACTACATCTGATGGAGCAGTTGGAGGTTAGATCAATCTTACATGCTGTAGATTTATTACATTATTTAAGTGTCAATTGCAGTGTAAGGATTGTTGCAATGTATTAAAGTACAATGTTATTCATTCTCACACTCAACATGGCTGTGTGTGTTTGTGGCTGTGTGTGTCTGTGTGTGTGTGTCTGTGTGTGTGTGTCTGTATGTGTGTCTGTGTGTGTGTGTGTGTGCTTCTCACATTCTCACTCAACATGGCTGTTAGCTACTCATACATGGCAGCCCAATACAGTAATGCCATTTAACACGAGCAGTCCCATAGAGTGTAGTAATGTAATTTTAACATGTAAATGCTGTAGGTAGTTCTTATCTTGCATTGCTGACTCATGTAGGTGGTGGGAATGCAGGTTATGGCACTCCAGTAGATAACCCTCCCTACAGACATACAGACTCGAAGGTTGATGCAACTGATAGTAAACTACATCATTATTAGCCTAGCCCATTTTCAAAGCTGGTGTCAGACCAGCCCATGAATTAAGCTAACTATACAGCCATTTTTTTTTTTAATTAAAAAATAAAACTGCAGCATTTCAAGTAGCTATGACTCTGTAAATAACTATCTGATTTCTGGTGGTTTTTTATGTGAACTGAAAAATCTAAAACAAAACATTTAAACACACTACATCTAATTATATATAAACCTAGCCTGTAATAAATATAATTATGCTGTTAGTAAATATAAAACATAGATTGTTGAAACATTTCATTCAATTTCTTTTTCAAACTGAGAACTTCATAGATCACTATTGTTATTGATCAGTTACTTGATAATGAAGCATTTTTATTGAACCCAGTTTGAGACTATTGAAGATTTGTAATGAACTACAGAAGTGTAAAATCTGTTAACCATGGGATATCTTTGGCAGTGAGTAATCTTTACCTTCACTTCTACTGTCACAGGTTGTCCCATTTGTCTGAGCCCACCTCAGAACCCTGTTATACAAGAATGCTGCCTTAATACATACTGTAGAGAATGCCTGGACCTGGCACGGAAGGTGTCCCCTTATTGCCCCACATGTAAGACAGTACTGAGGGGAGGGACCATGGGGAACCAACCTGATGGCACCATGAACATTGAGGTGAGTTTTTGTGATTTGTCAGTTGCTGAAGTCCATACAGTTGACCATGGTGCCCTGTATAACAGCATGAACGTACCTCTCTGCCTGGCTATTATGGTTGTGGAACAATTGTTATTACTTACTACATTCCTGATGGGACACAGGGACCACAACACCCCAATCCAGGTCAGCGCTATACTGGAACACAGAGAACCGCCTATCTCCCTGACAACCAGGAAGGAAGGGAAGTTTTGAAGGTATTGTACTCTATAGGATCAGCATTACTGTAGTGACATCATTATCTGTTCAAATTCAGTTACTGCAGAAGGCCTGGGATGCTAAACTGATCTTCACTATTGGAACTTCCCTCACAAGTGGACAACACAATGTTGTGGTGTGGAATGATATTCATCACAAGACAACTACTTACAGTGGAGCGTAAGTCGACTGACATTTGTTAGCACAGTCTAACTAACACTAATTGCAGTCAAAGACAGACACTTTAACTTCACACACTGATGGTGTACAGTACATTAGGTCTTGAATATGTGGGTGTTGATTCATTGCATCCAACAACTTAAGTGATACAAAGGTGGCTGAACTCTTTAGAGCACTGTAGCATGTCACAAAATTCATTCTATACTGAGGATGTACTTGGCAGAGTTGCACAACTCTTTGAACCACTTTTCAGTACAGTGAGAAAGTGTGTTTGAATAGAACGTAGGTAGTCTAGACGGAACAAACAATAGTAAAATGAAATATTGCGAACATGATTCATCCATCATCCGTGCGCAACATGCATTATGAAGGTTTTTAAAATTGTATTATTTATACTGACCATTGGTGTTTCCATGCAATGATACCACTGACCTTTCCTATAGTGTTCTTAATCTATATATATTTTCTATAATTATAGGTATGGTTACCCTGACTACACCTACCTGAGACGTGTGAAGGAGGAATTAGCTGCAAAAGGAATCCGTCCTGATTGACATCGGATGAATATGTAGTATTTGATTTTGTAGCTCGTAATTTTAATGTCTCCTGGAGATTTTGTAATTGGCCCCTTGAAAAGGGAACAGTGTGTTGTGTTGTACAAGTAAAGACTGTATGGTGTCTGTCTAATCTCCTTTGTTACACTGTTGTGGTTTGAAACTGCATGAAAATTATGTAAAACTGATCTATGCGATTTGTGGTTGTCTCGAAGAAGGGTTTGTGTTGACAGAGTTGATGTAGTTGTGTTGTGCGGTCTCAGATGCATAAAGAGGCTTGGAGAGGTAGACCCATTATAAGACTTATAATTGCATCCGTTATGTGTCTACCACAACATTAGGGTAGACATGGATATTTAAATGAAGTGTTGGAGTTACATGATTTGCTGTTTATCCCAATTGTATGCACAGAATTTTAATTCAGTCTATTACATTTGGAAATATTAAAATCCAGATCGTAGTGATTGTATGTGTGTTCAATCTGTGTGTTAGCATCAGTGGTGGATACAGAGGAGATTGAGATGATATTCACTATCAATTGGTTTTAGTAAGACCATACATGGTGAAATTTGAATCTCAACCCCTTCTGTAACCGCCCCTGTACATGTCTCTTGTTTAATACCACATGTGTTGTGGATCATGCTAGTGACGAGTCTTCTTTCCATATTATCATATACTATGTTGCATGTTTATTGACACAAGGCATATAGGCATGATGATAGTTGTTTCCTTCTACGTGGCATAGATGATGTTATTTAACACACTTATAGGGTGCTGTGTTAGTATCCAAAGCTGGAAACGATTGATTATAATGAGAAGTAATAGCCATTTATAGATAAATGTGTGAGAATAGGTGAGCTATGATTAGGAAACGTCACCTGCTGTGTGAGCATGTTTGGACCATGTGAGACAGTACTGAGGGAAGGAAAACCAGCCTGATTGCGTCATGTATGTTATGGTGAGGTTTAACTTTTGTCCAGTTGTCAATATCCATACTGTTGACCTTGGTGCTGTGTACAACAGTATGGACATATCCCTCTGCCTGGCTACTCTGGTTGTGGAACATTTGTTATTACTTACTACATTCCTGATGGGACACAGGGGCAATCCAGGTCAGCGCTATGCTGGAACATATAGAACAGCCTATCTCCCTGACAACAAGTAAGGGAAGTTTTTAGTACTCTATAGATACAGCATTACTGTAGCGACATCATTGTCTGTTCTAATACTGCAGAAGATCTTTACCATTGGAACTTCCACACACCTACAACACTGGTTTGGAATGATATTCATCACAAGAGAAGTACTTATGGTGGATTATAAGTTGAAACTAAATCTGATAAATTGCTAGCAGGCATAAAGAGTAGATGCCTTAACTTCACACAATGATTGCGTACAGTTTACAGAATAAAATTCCATTGAATCTTGAATATGTGGGTTCTGATTTCGTAGCATTCCGATTTAGTTCAACAACTTCAGTGATACAAACATCATGGCTGCACTGTGCAGACATTGAGTTGTAGTGCTATATTCTAATTTACAAACACATTCAATTAATCTTAAGCCAGTGAGCAACAGGAGCACAATGAATAAGTTACATCATCCATGAGCAACGTGTGTCAGGAGGGTTAATATGTTGTACAGTATACCACTAACAAGTATGATCTCCTGGAACATGTATCTATGTCTCTTCTATATATAGTAATGGATTTGGTTACCCTGACAACACCTATCTGAGACATGTCAAAGTGGAATTAGCTGCAAAAGGCATTCATCTTGATTGACATTGTCTGGATTTTAGTGCTTGATTTTGTAGTTTGTAATTTTATTGTAATGCCTTAGTTTTATACAAGGTACAGTCCAAGAGAATGAAGTGATTGGCCCCATGAAAGGGCCTCCACTCTTTCACTGCTGTTTTGAAATTGCATTGAAAGGTTATGCATTAGTTGCCTTGAAGAAGGGATTAGTTGCCTTGAAGAAGGGATTAGTTGCCTTGAAGAAGGGTGCACAGTGCTGATGCAAATGGTTGTGTTGACTGAGTTTGATATTGTGAGGTTGTATGTTGTTTGAGTTTCAGCTGCACAAAGTGTAGATTGGCGAGTGTGTGTATGTGTGCTAAACAGTAACTAGGTCTGACTAATCACAAATTCACAGGTAAATTTAATGCTTCCTTGTCATTAAATCTGATCCTCTTGTGGTGTAAGCTAAAAACAGAAGTCCGTCAACATGCACCCATATTTTCTATGCAAGTGTAAGTGTTGGAACACAAATGTAAGCAGTCTGCATAGTGAGTTTGCAAAGCAACATCAATTAACTAATCCCAGACTGTTGAAGGATGTGATATTTAACTATCGTTTCTCACATCCAGCCTCATCCCTTAAACCCTTCTTTGTCTGCAGTGGCATTAATTAACGACTAGAGTCAAATATAAATACATTTAGTAAACTTAAGGCCAGGTTAAAACAATAGAGATACTGCCGGTTCAAGACAGCAAATATTTGATATAATATGAAAGTTATTACAATACAACACAGATATACAGTTGTAACACACACACACACACACACACACACACACACACACACACACACACACACACACACCTACACCTATACAATTGCTCCGCGAGGACTCTGAGGAAAGAAAACAAGGAATTATTATTCACACATTCTGTTAATTAACCCCTAGCTTATAATGGCAGAGAAGTGATTATCAAGATAAGAATTGTAACATGGACATTGCTCAAACAATATCGTTACCTAGGAGACAAACCTACTCCTCTATATTCCATCCACTGGTTTCCCATGCAGTCACTGGGGGTGGAGCCTTACCTGAAATCCACTGTCCTCCAGTTCTGTGCTGCTGGAGTTATGGCTGGCCTCAAACTGTATGTTCCCACCACTACTGGCGGTGGTCTTGTGAGACACATTCTCAAAGTACTGTCTCACTATGCTGGTGGGCCCGATGGGTGTGTGCTGGAGGCCTGGGGAGGAGGCATTAAACATGGCTTCCTCTTGGGCGGGAGAATAGCTGTCCACCAGGGTGGTGGGTCTGGGCACCTGGTGCGTATGTGTTGCAGTATCAAAACCGATCACAGTACCCTCCTCCTCAATCCCCAGACCGTCCAACAACAGTTTATCGAGGTGCATGTGGAGTGTTGCCTGAGTATGGTCGTGATCTGGGTCTGGGGAAGAGGAGGAAAGCCCAGTTGATGTGCTTTCTGCACTCCATGTTTTTCCTCCTCCCCTTCTCCTTCTGTCCCCTCTCCCTCCATCACTCTCTCCATCTGCATCATTGGAGCATGAAGCCGTCTCTGTGTAGCTGTCTGTTCTTAGCAGTGTGGCAGGGCTGGCTGGGGAGGTGGAAGGTATTAGTCCTTTTGGACCTATCTCATTGGAACTGAAAGGCTCCATGGTGGGCATCTTCAAGGATGAGGCGTAGCTGTTGCTTGACGAGTGTGGGGAACTGGTACTGTTGCCGTTCTCCTGGTAATCAGTGGGGGGCACTCGCAGAATTAGAATATTGGACCCCCACGCTCCCCCAAGGGGCTCACTCCTCCTCCTCACACTCTTTGGAGGTGACCCCCTTGGCTTGACCCCATTGGAACCCAGCACGCCTGCCTCCTCCCCAGCCCCTAAGGGGGAGTGGTCCCTGGGGACTATGGTGATATCCAAATCCCTCTCCCCCAGTCCATTGGCCAGGTCCAGGTCAGAGTTGGAGCTGCCATCTTGGGTGTGAGGGATCACTGCGGTCACAGGGAGGAATGACTCCTTGCGAGTGAGTGTGGAGTTGGAGGACACCTTGCCATGGAAGCCTGGGCTGGTGCAAGATGCTGCAGGTGGTGGAGTGTGTGACGCAGGTTACCTTGGCAATAAGCCACACACCCTTACCGTGCGAGTGTCTCTTCTGAGGCTTGACCCTTCGTGGTACAGTAACCGAGTCTTGAGCGTCGTCTGTGGAATCAGATCCTGTTGGGGCGGGGCCTGTGGAGGGGCGGTGCTTCTTGTAGACCTTCTCACGCCTAGTGAAGGGTTATGTAATGTTACACAATGGATGTGTTGAGTGTCAACGTACAGCACAGTCAGGCATTAAATGAAGGAACCTCTGATATGCCCTGTGATATGTCATGTGATATGTCATGTGATATTTTATGTTATATATGTTATGCGATATGTCATGTGATCTGTCATGTGATATGTCATGTGATCTGTCATGTGATCTGTCATGTGATATGTTCACCACATAGATGTAATTATATTGACCAAACTTACTACTTGTTCAGCCCATGTCCTCCACACCTCTCTCCTTTCCTTCCACCCTTCCTATCCTACCCCTTCTCCCTCTCCTTCCCCCTCTCTCCCTCACCTTTTCAAATCCTGTTCTCTGATCTCCAGATCTCTCTCCTTTGCCGAAAGACGTCGAAATAATCTGTTGGCTCTTTGCAACTTCTGTTCATAATACATCCTTACGTCTTTGGCATGCCTGTGAGTGTACGTGAGTGTGAGTGTGTGTGTGTGTGTGTGTGTGTGTGTGTGTGTGTGTGTGTGTACATTAATCAGATGACCCTGGGTCCACTCTCCTCTCCCTCCCCACCTCAGCTCTTCTTCTCTCCTTCTGGCCGCTTGCACCTCGTCATCCAGCTCAGGTAGGGCTGAGGCCTCGACCCTCATCTGTTGGAACTGTGCCTCTATCTCCTCCCTCCACTTCACCTAGGGAAGCACCTTGTCACTGACCACTCCCTAACACCCACACGTCACATGACCGATTCCTAACACCCACTCATGTCACTGACCACTCCCTAACACCCCCCTCATGTCACATGGCTGCTCCCTAACACCCCACTCATGTCACATGGGTGCTCCCTAACACCCCACTCATGTCACATGGGTGCTCCCTAACACCCACTCATGTCACATGACCACTCCCCAACACTCCACTTATGAGCTCCTGGACACCCCACCCATGTCACACAACCCTGTCATGTGACGTGAGGGGATAGATGGGAACCCATCATGTGAGATAGATGGAGGTGTTCAGGAGCCACCCTACCTGTGTCTCAATGTAAGACTCTGGAGTTAGGCTCAAGAATCCTCCAGCCACTATATCCAGCTGTAGCAAGATCTGCTTGAAGGACGGCCTATTGCGAGCCTTGGAATGCCTGTAGGTGAGAAGGGGATTTCCCCACTAATATTTACACACAACATGCCCATGTATGGTTTCCACATTCATAGCATGAATGATGCAATCAATCAATTCAGGACCACAAAACAATCACCCCATCTGTGTGTGCTCAATCATCAAAAACCTGTCTATCACAAGGACAGTTAACT
This sequence comes from Ephydatia muelleri, assembly GCA_013339895.1. Classification (NCBI taxonomy): domain Eukaryota; kingdom Metazoa; phylum Porifera; class Demospongiae; order Spongillida; family Spongillidae; genus Ephydatia; species Ephydatia muelleri. Next base: position 9,385,774 of record JABACO010000012.1, on the reverse strand, counting down.
TGTTTGGGAATGTATATGTGTGTATGTGTATATGTGTGTGTATATGTGTGCGTGTATATGTGTGTATGTGTATATGTGTGTGTATGTGTATGCTGTGAAATCATTGAGCAACATAAATGAGCCTTTCAAAATGGCCTGCACAGCTAATGGAAGTATAAGTCACACACACACACACACACACACACACACACACACACACACACACACACACACACACACACACACATACACACATGTACACACATACACAACACTCCCTCCCTCACCAGCACAGTTGGAGAAGATTCTTTAACTCCTCAGGACACTGGGTTGGTACTGGAAGGTTGAGCTTGCCACTCCCCACACCATATATGATGGCCGCAGGCCCTATGTTCTGGGGAGGAGGAGCAATGATGGTATGGGGTGTGTGGAACCATGTATGTCAAGGAGAGAAGAGCGGGAAGAGAGAGGGAGAGAGAGGGAGAGAGGGAGGTGAGAGGGAGAGAGTAGGAGAGAGGGGGGAGAGAGGGAGAGAGAAGGAGAGAGGGAGAGGGAGAGAGAGAGGAAGGTGAGAGAAAGAGGGAGACAGAGATAGGAAGGGAGAGATAAAAGAGAGGGAGAGAGGGACCGAGGAAAAGAGTATGTGAGGACAAGAGAGAGGCAAGAAGGAATGTTAAGTACTCTTATAAATACACACACACACACACACACAGGCACACACACATGCACACACACATACACACACATGCACACACATGATCAGTGTGCCAAGATATCAAAATCATTAGACACAACATTTACGCCGGAAACAAAACCAGACTTATAGTGCCCCATCTCACTTAGAGGTACACACATCATGTGCAGATGTGCAGACACACACACACACACACACACACACACACACACACACACACACACACACACACACACACACACACACACACACAGGTATGTACATTATAGGGCCTCTCTTGGGTGAGCAGTTCCCACAGCAACACTCCATACGACCAGACATCAACACGATTGGAGCAAGGTTGACGTCGTATGAGCTCTGGAGCCATCCAGGCTGCTGTGCCTGCAAAGGTCATCTTGGTACTCTTGTCCCCTATGGCACGCGCGGTCCCAAAGTCTGATATCTTGAGGCTGTCATTCTCAGCTATGAGGATGCTATAGTGTGTGTGTGTGTGTGTGTGTGTGTGTGTGTGTTAAGTGATTGCCAATGAGGCAGATTGATCACCTGATGCGCGCAAGCTATGAATGTAATTTCGAGCAATGAATCCAAATATACATTTTGTACACATACATGTTGCCACGGTAACAAACATTAATCGCCACACTACATGTTTATATATACACCCACAAAGGCTTTAACTGGATCAATGAGTCAACACCAATAATGCAGGCCCACAGACAGGGGCACTCACCAATAGGAATGGTGCCCCTGCAATGGCAGTTACAGGTGTGCACACTAACACTCACTTCAGGGACTTGAGGTCGCGATGAATAATCTTATTAGCATGGAGGTAGTGCATCCCTTTGGCTATCTGACGGGCCCAGTACAGAACCTTGGCCGGTAGTATCTCCTCACCGCTCGATATGTAGTCGTACAGCGTACCCTCAGGGCAGTATTCCATCACGATACAGTAACATGGAGGTTTGCTGCACACACCTCTGTACACACACACACACACACACACACACACACACACACACACACACACACACACACACACACACACACACACACACACACACACACACACACACACACACACGAAAGGAAAGCGGATACAATGATGGAACAGGATGATGGCTACGTCACACGGTGTGATAGATTACAACGCACCCGTGCGTGCGTGAAGGTGTGTGTGTGTGTGTGTGTGAGAGTGCGCGTGTGTGTGTGCGTGTGTGTGTGTGCGCGCGCGCATCTGTGTATTGCATGAACTCGTAAGGCTGCTAATTTAAAACCATCAGAGAAAAGGCGGGCGTCCCTTACATAAAGCTCACGATGTTTGGGTGCTTCAGGTGCCGCAGGTGGCAAATGTCCGTCTGGCTCTCCTCCGTCACCTTCTTTATGGCTAGCTGCTGCCCGCGGTACTCGCCCACGAACACGGCCCCCTGCGACCCCGAGCCCACGAAGAACAGCTCTTTAATGTCGCTGAACGCTATCTCCCACTCGTCCACAGGCTGATTCACTATTGGCGAGGTCTTCTGACCTCCCCACATCTTGAACACGGGGTAAAAACACGATGTCACAAAACTGCCGAAGAAGTTGCCTTTTGTCGGGTAAGGTTCTCGAGCGCCGTAACCCGCTTTAACCTCGAGCCGCGTCTGTAACATCTCTTCCACTTTGGATGGTTGCACGAGGATCTCGCGATCACTTCCAGCCGTTTCGTTGCAAGATGTTCCAGCGACGGTAACTTGGTCATCGCTTTCTCCCCCATATTGGATACGCTCTGTAATACCAGCCATGCTTCGACGATTGCCGTCTCATACGCTATACGTTGCACAACTGCTCAAGAGCGTAAATGAATTTAAAATAAGAAACAAATGAAATGTAAAAACTTATAAATAACAATAACTAAAATAAACGACGTGTATACGGTATGTGGCGAAATAATCGTTATGTCACCACAATTGCAGCGTTAGGCCGGGGAAATGGGATTCTCGTTCACTCCAGTAATTCCCCTTGAACACCCAATGCTCCTGGTCCCCATCAGTTTCTTTCCTGAATAAAAAAGATGAAGATGCGTTGAACATTACACAAGCTCACTGTACAATTAATGTTTCTAGAATCATATGATGCCCTCACACTTAATTACACATTCCATTCCCTTATTTACACTTGTTTATCATCAATAATGGTGACTCAGTATTGAACAGGTGTTTTGAACAAACTTCATCGGATCTGATGGCACAATTAAATGCGCAATTCACCCCCACCCAAGGCCAAAATTAGGTATATCCCTGCTGATGCCTTACGTTGCTCTGCCTACTCTGCAGCATGTATGCTTGTGCGACTTAATGGATCGCTAAAAGCCTCACCACAAGTCTGTTCATCCAGAGCAATGTGTCAACATCATAGCCCCAATAGGACACACCCTCTCACCATTACATCATGAACACTTCCACCATTACATCATGAACACTTCCACCATTACATCATCAACACACCCTCTCATTTAATGCATCATCATGGACGCTTACCTGAAGAATCTGGGGATCCACTCTTCCCCAGTCCGTTCCCTCTCTGCCCTAGCTTCCCTCTGAAGCTGAAAATATGTGAAAATAGATAGAAGTATAGGAACAGGAACATGGGAATAGAAGTATAGGAACAGGAACATGGGAATAGAAGTACCAGTAAATGAGTATAGATGCATAGGATATGGGAATGGAGCACCAGAGTATGGGAATAAGAGCACATGTACACACACACAAACACACACACACACACACACACACACCACATACATAACACACACACACACCACATACATAACACACACACACACACACACACACACACACACACACTACACATACATAACACACACATCCACACCTGCTCAACCCTCAGCTTCTCTTCTTCGGCTTCAGACACTTTTCCCTCCTCCAGTAACCTGCAGTTGGTAAAAGGTCGCTTCCATAAATAGCCCAAGAAGCCACTAAAGTTAGACACTTATGAAAGGAAGTGGCCACTTACCTGACATTAAACGATTTGGTCAAGAAGCCACACATACACACACACACACACACACACACACACACACACACACACACACACACATGCACAGACACACACACACACACACACACACACAGACACACACACATGCACAGACACACACACACACACACACACACACACACACACACACACACACACACATGCACAGACTCTTCTGTACCATGCATGTCTCGGGGTTCATTGGGGTTGACAAGATGGAAAGGGGAGGAGGGAGCACACCCTTGCCACACCCACCTCTGGTCAGGCCGGAGCCTGCTGTCTGTAATTGGCAGCTTCTCGGCTAGAGGCTCAGGCAAGCTGTTGAGGTCCATTGCAAAGTAGGAAAAGCCATAGTACTTGTTGTGATCGGGTGGCATTGGGGCTGTGTATAAGATGAACAGTGGTGTGTGTGAAGGAGGGTGTGGTGTTGTATAACCTTTCATGCCATAAGTGCCATTAATTTATTGTATAGAGGGGATGGTTACCACTGGTTACCAGGATGTGGTCGATGACAAGAATTCATCTTTCGGGCCAGTGCAATAACCACTTCCCCATCAATATGGACTCATAAATATCATAACCCAGAGATTTGTTTTCTCTACAGTCCCTTTTCAACAAGCCAGTCCTCTCTACTGCACACACTCTTAGCTTAACACATCCCGTAGTCGTGAAGTGTCTGTAACCCCTTGCCACACCCCCTTGCTTGTGCTAGGGAGTGTGGCATGTATGCCCTTCCATTTGTGGGGAAGGATTAGTGGTGAGATCTCCATGGGAGTGGTGAGATCTCCATGGGAGTGGTGAGATCTCCATGGGAGTGGTGAGATCTCCATGGGAAGGATTAGTGGTGAGATCTCCATGTGAAGGATTAGTGGTGAGATCTCCATGGGAAGGATTAGTGGTGAGATCTCCATGGGAGTGGTGAGATCTCCATGGGAGTGGTGAGATCTCAATGGGAAGGATTAGTGGTGAGATCTCCATGGGAAGGATTAGTGGTGAGATCTCCATGGGAGTGGTGAGATCTCCATGGGAGTGGTGAGATCTCCATGGGAGTGGTGAGATCTCCATGGGAAGGATTAGTGGTGAGATCTCCATGTGAAGGATTAGTGGTGAGATCTCCATGGGAAGGATTAGTGGTGAGATCTCCATGGGAGTGGTGAGATCTCCATGGGAGTGGTGAGATCTCAATGGGAAGGATTAGTGGTGAGATCTCCATGGGAAGGATTAGTGGTGAGATCTCAATGGGAAGGATTAGTGGTGAGATCTCCATGGGAAGGATTAGTGGTGAGATCTCCATGGGAGTATGAACTTTCATTCCAGTATCACTGAAACCACAAGGTCATAATAAGATTATGTGATTCAGAAAGTGGCTAAATTATTTTGTATGAGGGGAAGGAAGCATAAGATGGGTTACACTTCCTTCCTCCTGAATCCCATGTTGCCAATCACACTGGTAATCGCTGGAATAACACCATCCTTCAAACGGAAACAGCTCATATGATACACGCACTTTAGTTTGTAAAGCCAGTCACGAATACCACAACAACTCAAATAGTCATCACATGTTAATGACAGCTCTTAAGAGCTATGAAGTAACGACAAACTCCCAATTCTTCCCATACCCATTTCCTTCTCAATCTTAAACACACTCTGGCACACAGACACACACACTGGCCACACACACATACACATACACACCACACACACACACAACACACACACATGTGCGTCCCCCTTTCCAGATGATGCCCACGTACCAATCCTCCATATGCACTCCTCCCCATCCCCACAGAACATGGCCTCATTCCAGGTGCCGGACAGCTGCTTGACAACAGTGCCATCTCCGTCATACACCGATCCCTTGACGGCATAGGCCTTGCCGTTCCAGTAGCTGGCCTGGGGAGGAGGGTAGACATCATCTTGTGTGTGTAGATCAACAGAAGCACTTACTATTCTCTGGTTACCATGGTACCCATGCTAGCACACACACAGAGCAGATGTGTGTGTTAAACAACACAATCAATAGGTGTGAGGCATCAGTGATGGCGTATTGCCCTTATATGGTATACTGTGTACACTGCCCTTGTATGGATGAGTGTGTCCATGAACAATGCTGATGCAATCTAATTTGTGTGTCACAGTTTGAGGGCTAATTCTGAATAATTGGGCCTTGATTTCACAACAACTCGTAAAGAAAAATATATATTAATGGTTATTAGCTGTGTATGTGCATGCCACCTCTTTTGAGCCCAATGTATGAACTAACTACACCTGCAAAATATATTGCGTATTGGCACACGCCACAAGGAAAATCCAGGCTGGGTTTGGTGAACAAAATCCCAACAGAAACCCAGTGAATTCAAAGCTTCCCTCCCTGGATTCATTGTATGGGAAATCCAGGACTGCTGGCTGGGAATTTAATTTTATGCACCTAGGCCGTGATGTAGGTATGTGTGTGTGGTGGCAGTTGATGGAGTGTGTGATGGCAGTTGATGGAACTCCAGTGGTACATACTCCTTGCAACATAGATGTACTGCCAACTAGTATTCTGATACTTGTAACCAACAGTTTTTATTTTTAATTAAATGCTCGCCTTTTCAAACGTGAGCTTGCAGCTGCACTTGTTGCCATTGGTGATAAGCACCTCCCCATACTGGTCCACCCACCTCTGTCCCCCAAACACGTTGTGGATGCAAGAGGTGACCTTCTGCCACTGGTAGTGGTCATTGTGCCTGCAGTGGTGGGCATTAGAAAAAGAAACACAAAACCATAGCAACACCCCTTGCTCTGTCAGGTCAACACAATCACCTAGGGATGGTAAGGTTGACTGTTCCAATTGGAAACACCTCCATTGACTTGCCCCAAAACTTGTTCTTAATACGAGCATCTGCAGTGAACCAAGGTGATGAGAAACAGTGCTGGGTGTGGCTGTGGGCAGAGTCAAATGTAACAAGGACAAGTAGTACCTTGCCAGAAGATAAAGTTGGGAGACTCGCAATGACAGGCTGCTATTGGTGGATGGTGGCTGACCTGTGTGTGTACATATGCATGTGTGTGTGTGTGGAGTACATGTATGTGTGTGGAGTAGGTGTGTGGAGTATGCATGAGTGTGTGTGTGCATACAGTGTGTATGTTTGTATGTATGAGTGTGTGTGTGCATACAGTGTGTATGTTTGTATGTATGAGTGTGTGTGTGTGCATACAGTGTGTATGTTTGTATGTATGAGTGTGTGTACATCATGTGTGTGTGTGGATAAACATAAACAAATGCTTCTAACGCTTCACCCATAGCCAACAGTTGCTCCACAGAACATGCTCCACCCACTTGCCCCACCCACCTGTTCAGCGATGTATCTGAACCCTTTATCTTCTCTGGTGTACTCGAACGTCTCTCCCAGGATGGGGTTGAAGGGCTTCCGGCTAGCCCGGTGATAAGTGAGGGCATATGAGGAGACCACAAAGGCAGCCACCTTGACCTTTGAGTGTGGGGTGAGGGAGGGAGGGAGGAGGTGGAGGGAAAGGAAGAGGGAGGGAGTGGAGGAGGGAGAGGGGAGGAGAGGTGGAGGAGAGGGAGAGGTGGAGGAGAGGGAGAGGGTGGAGGAGAGGAATAGGGTGGGTGGAGAGAGGAGAGGAGGGAAAGAGTGGAGGAGGAGAGGGAGAGGATGGAGGAGGAGTGGGGTAGAGGAGGGAGGAAGGAGGGGTGAAGGAGAGGGAAGAGGGAGAGGGTGGAGGAGGAAAGAGGGAGGGGTAGAGGAAGAGAGGGAGGGGTAGAGGAAGGAGAGAGAGGGTGGAAGGGAAAAAAAGGGTTTCAAGAGGGACCAAATAAGGAACTGCAAAGGAAACACTCCACTACAAGGCATGAATGTACATCCTCCCCATGCAGAACTCTGCTATGCATGTTAGCTCTAAATTAAGACGTGGGTTTATTGGAATATACGCATGAGTGCAATGAAGGCTGTAGTCATGACAACACCAAGGCTTACCATTCTGGAGCACGGGTCAGAAAGGGTAGCTGCTTCATCCAATAGTTGACTGTACTCCAGCTCCTCACACAACCTCTACACACACACACACACACACACACACACACACACACACACACACACACACACACACACACACATTTCATACCACATATGTACATTCCACACATAACAGATTAAAGAAGGCAGGATGTAGACAAGCCACACCCACCTGCAGTGCACTAAGTGGTTCATTCAAGGCCACAGGCATTGAAATCCTTGACAAGTCCTTCCCTGTGGGAACACCATATGTAAGTAGTATGTACAAGGTCACATACCACACATACAAACAAATGTACACACCCCATTTACACATATATCAATACACATACACACATAAACACACTACATACATCAATACAGACACACAAATCCACACAATCTGCACATCTGTCTATATACATGTGTGCCCTTATATGCATGCATTCACATACATGTGTCACACACACACACACACACACACACACACACAGCCATACATGTATGACACAGGTGGCACACCCCACACACCACACAACACACATACAACACGTAAACAATACACACACACACACACAACATACACACACAAAACACAAACAACACACACACACACAACATACACACACAACATACACACACAACACACACACAACACACAAACAACACACACACACAACACACAAACAACACACACACACACACACACACACACACACCTATGTTATTTCGAAGGATTCCCCACAGACTAACGTCCTCTATGCTGGCCTGGGGAGCAGGGAGTGTGGTTCTCAGCTTGCCGTTGGACGCCTCCTTTGGTGATGGCGGGATGACAGCACCTAGCTGTGTGCCTGGCTGATCTGATGATGGCGGGATGACAACAACTAGCTGTGTGCCTGGGTGATCTGATGGTGTTGACTCAACCATAGTGGCCTGGGTCAAAGGGGAAACCCCCACTTGGAAACATGAGACGACAGGGACAACACCTCCACTTTGGATGGGGACTCCCCAGCCTTGGAAACATCGCTCGCGCTTGCTGCCATGGAAACAACATGGGTTATGAGCGACGGGCATTATGACGATCAATCAACATTCACCAATGCTCCTCTCCAATCCATCACCTCCCACTAATGCTCCCCTCCAATCCCATCACCTCCCTCTAATGCTCCCCTCCAATCCCATCACCTCCCTCTAATGCTCCCCTCCAATCCCATCACCTCCCTCTAATGCTCCCCTCCAATCCCATCACCTCCCTCTAATGCTCCCCTCCAATCCCATCACCTCTCACTAATGCTCCCCTCCAATCCCATCACCTCCCTCTAATGCTCCCCTCCAATCCCATCACCTCCCACTAATGCTCCCCTCCAATCCATCACCTCCCTCTAATGCTCCCCTCCAATCCCATCACACCTCCCACTAATGCTCCCCTCCAATCCCATCCCCTCCCACTAATGCTCTCCTCCAATCCCATCACCTCCCACTAATGCTCCCCTCCAATCCATCACCTCCCTCTAATGCTCCCTCCAATCCCATCACCTCCCACTAATGCTCCCCTCCAATCCATCCCCTCCCACTAATGCTCTCCTCCAATCCCATCACCTCCCACTAATGCTCCCCTCCAATCCATCACCTCCCTCTAATGCTCCCCTCCAATCCCATCACCTCCCACTAAATACCATCACCTCCCTCTAATGCTCCCCTCCAATCCCATCACCTCCCACTAAATACCATCACCTCCCTCTAATGCTCCCCTCCAATCCCATCACCTCCCTCTAATGCTCCCCTCCAATCCCATCACCTCCACTAATGCTCCCCTCCAATCCCATCACCTCCCACTAATGCTCCCCTCCAATCCCATCACCTCCCACTAATGCTCTCCTCCAATCCCATCACCTCCCACTAATGCTCCCCTCCATCCCATCACCCTCCCTCTAATGCTCAAATGCTCCCCTCCAATCCCATCACCCCCCTCTAATGCTCCCCTCCAATCCCATCACCTCCCTCTAATGCTCCCCTCCAATCCCATCACCTCCCTCTAATGCTCCCCTCCAATCCCATCACCTCCCTCTAATGCTCCCCTCCAATCCCATCACCTCCCTCTAATGCTCCCCTCCAATCCCATCACCTCCCTCTAATGCTCCCCTCCAATCCCATCACCTCCCACTAATGCTCCCCTCCAATCCCATCACCTCCCACTAATGCTCCCCTCCAATCCCATCACCTCCCACAATCACTTACACGAGCCTGCCTTGATGGTTGATGACAGACCTTGAGCACTGGGATAGACCCAGTCTGCCTCCGTCTCCTCTCCAGGGGAATCCTTGAGAATTATCAACACACGATGACGTACACTCTACACCTTCCACACACACACACTTGTTCCACACTCTACACTCTCACACACTCACACCACACCTCTCACATTTCACACCTCCAACACTCACACCATCATCATCTATATGCACTCAGATAATGAGCAACAGAATCCCCTATGGGGAGATGTATCTATACATCAAGCATTGCAGTAAACACAAGGCACCTTGGACCATAACATTCTCAAGTCAGCAGAGGGTTAATTCCAAATGACGACACCCTGCAGTGTGACCTCTACCTACTCCCCTACCCCTCCCTCCCCTGTGACCCTCACATACCGACACCTCTTCTCCCTCCTCTTCAGTATCAGTACTGTCATGGAGCTGTGTGTGTATTGTGTGCACATGTGTGTGTGTTGTGTGCACATGTGTGCGTGTTGTGTGCACATGTGTGTGTGTGTTACAAGACAATAGTGTATGCATGTGTATGTGCGTTGCGTGTGGACAGTGCAGGTTATGGGAGGTGGTGCGTGTGGACAGTGCAGGTGATGGGAGGTGGTGCGTGCGAACGATACAATGAGCAGCGTGTGCACATTACATGTACACAAAGATACAGACTCCACCCACATGACATCATTGCACACAAACACAGGCTCCACCCACATTACACCAATCACAAGCTCCGCCCACACATACCTCGTCCAGTGCATCAAAGAACTTATCAGACATGGACGACTGGAGAGACCTAAACGACCCCAGGCGATTTATACTGGCGGTCTTAGCCCACTGCTGGGGGGTGCGGTTCCGAGGGGGCTCGGCAAAGGTGGGCCGCGAAGTCTCAAAGCCGGCACTTAGACCTTGTATCTGAGCCAACCGGTCCTTGAGCTCAGCATTCTGCACTAGGGCTTGCCTGAGAAGAACCCTCTGGTCGGCCAGTGCCCCTTCCATCTGCACAGTGTAGAGGTCGTGTTTCTCATTGGCCTGCATTTAGAAACAGGTTACCCCATGGAGGAGGGGTTTAGGGGACTGTGGGAGGGGGGGGGGCATGTGAGTTTAGGGAATCGCGAAGGAAGGGGCTGTGGGAGGGGCACAGGTTTTAGACACTGAGATGTAGGAACTAGAAGGGGGTGGGGAGGGGAGGATGGAGGGGCTGGGTTTGGCCTTGGGTGGAGTGAGATTGAGGGGTGATGTATTCTCACCTTAGTGAAACCCTGGCAAAGGGTATTCAATTTGTCAACAATCTCACACAGGCTGGAATAAACTGAAAGTAAAGAGAGCAAAACAACTTTAGGCATCAATGACACTCATCAATGACACTGCATCAATGACACTGGCATCAATGACACTGCATCAATGACACTGCATCAACGACACTGACACTCATCAATGACACTGCATCAATGACACTCATCAATGACACTGGCTTCAATGACACTGCATCAACGACACTGCATCAATGTCACTGCATCAACGACACTGCATCAATGACACTCATCAATGACACTGCATCAATGACACTCATCAATGACACTGGCTTCAATGACACTGCATCAACGACACTGCATCAATGTCACTGCATCAACGACACTGCATCAATGACACTCATCAATGACACTGCATCAATGACACTGCATCAATGACACTCATCAATGACACTGCATCAATGACACTCATCAATGACACTGGCTTCAATGACACTGCATCAACGACACTGCATCAATGTCACTGCATCAACGACACTGCATCAATGACACTCATCAATGACACTGCATCAATGACACTCATCAATGACACTGGCTTCAATGACACTGCATCAACGACACTGCATCAATGTCACTGCATCAACGACACTGCATCAATGACACTGTATCAATGACACTCATCAATGACACTGTATCAATGACACTGCATCAATGACATTCATCAATGACACTGCATCAATGTCACTGCATCAATGACACTCATCAACGACACTCATCAATGACACTGCATCAATGACACTGCATTAATGACACTGCATCAATGACATTGCATCAATGACATTGCATCAATGTCACTGCATCAATGACACTGCATCAACGACACTCATCAATGACACTGCATTAATGACACTGGCATCAATGACACTGGCATTAATGACACTGCATTAATGACACTGGCATTAATGACACTGGCATCAATGACACTGCATTAATGACACTGGCATTAATGACACTGCATCAATGACACTGCATTAATGACACGGCCATCTCATCTCTTCGCACCTATTCTGGCCGTGGAGCCAAAGTCATCCAATAGGATGCTGCTTTCAATGAGTTGATCATCGTTGTTAGGAGCAGCTATAGATGAGGTTGATAGCTCTGAAGGCTGTGTGTGTGTGTGTGTATGGGTGTATGTGTGTGTGTGCATGTGTGTGTGTGTGTGCATGTGTGTGGTGTGTGCATGTGTGTGTGCATGTGTGTGTGCATGTGTATGCATGTGTGTGTGCAAGTGTGTATGTGTGTGTGCGCATGTGTGTGTGTGTTATTATAGGAAAGAAGAGTTCAAACCACATCATTGTACATGTACCACAAACTGGCCACATTATCAAGTATAGTTCTATAAGGCCTGGCATGAGAGAGGCTGCCAATGCGCATTCAGGTGGCCACCACAAAGCCCTATAACACCCTCCCCTCCAGACCAGGTGTGTGTGTGTGTGGGGGTGCCATGACATGTATATGCGGGTGCATACGAATGGGATGTGCTCACCTGCATGCTTTTCTTATCTTTCCTCTTCTTCTCCTTCTTCTTCTTTTGGTCGCCAAGGGGGTCCCCAGTCCCATCCTGCAATGGCACACACGCACGCTGAAGTTAAGATGTCCACTCGTGATGCCACTCAACTGACCGTCCCCGAATACGACAGGCGTGGATTCGTGTACTTGACGTAAATAAACATGGCTTCTAGGTTCTCCCTTACCACATCCATGTCTGGTCATTACGTGCGACCAATGAAATGTGAGAGAGAAAAGAAGGAAGGGATAAGGCAGGGGAGGAGGATGGGTGACAACAAGAGAGGATTAGGAGAGGATGGAGCAGAACCAGGGTGAAGGAGGCAAGAGAAGGAAGAAAAGGGGAGGAGGAGAATGGAGGGGAGGAGAGAGAGGAGAAGGAAGGAGGAGAGGGAGGGGAGAGGGAGGGGAGAGAAGGGAGGGGAGGAGAAGGGAGGAGGAGAAGGAGGAGGAGAAGTGAGGTAGAGAGAGCGTGGAAAAGGTGGAGGAGGAGGGAGGGGGAGGAGGGGGGAGGGGGAGTGATCATTGAGGTTGATTTGCTGTTAGTAACAATAGTGCAGGATCAACTGGCACTTGGACGTGAGAGGAGGCGAGGGAGGAAGGGAAGGGGATGGGATGGGAGAAGGTAGTAAAGGGCACTGGGTAGAGAGGAGGAAGGGGAGGGACACAGGCCTTTCTTGCAGTTCCGCCACACATCTTGGCCTTGCTTAATCCAGCTGGCAAAGTCGTCCCTGTCAGCCGTGGGCACGTGGCTGTTCAAGGAGATGCCGTCCGCTCCAGCAAGCTGTGCCTCTTCCGATAGGATTCCTGTGCAGTCAAGCAAGAGCTCCAGGCAGCAAAGTGTGGGGGTGCTCTTGGTCTGGGTGAGGGTGAGGGTGAGGGGCACAAGTATGGGGTTACGGGGACCATCTGATGTGGGTTACAAGGAGGGGATCGTCTGGAAGGTGGGGATGAACACACACACACACAAACACACACACACACACAAACACACACACACACACACACACACACACACACACACACACGGCCTGGACACTTGGTGAGGGCAGATTCAGAGGATAACTTCTCATGACCATGAAGCTAGCTAGCAAAGTGGTGTTCTCACTACCCACATTCAACATACATGTAGCTCCACTGCAGTAACAGCGGGCATACACTGAACACTTATTGGGTCAGATTACGTGGTCAGATTACGTGGGTGTTCAGTTTATGCATTGATTTTACTATAGCGTGCAGCGCAAGTGGAAAAGGAGCTTATGTGTGTACAGTTCACCCGCTTTGTACTGTACTATCTTGTGCTGCTTATAATGTCCCTATCTCATCCTTTGGTAGCACACTGTCCTTCCTATACTATAATGCCATTTAGAGCCTCCTTTGCTAATGCGATTTAGACCCCTTCCTTTTGCTAATGCCAAACATAGCCCTCCCCACCCTTCCTGGCTGATATCCCTTTGGTTCATGTATTACCAACACTTTGAGAGCCACCCCCCAAAAGGTAGCAGAGTCCTCTTACCCACATTCTCCCCACTGAAGTTACCTAAAGACATTACCTTGAGGTGTAGCACCTGGTGGTCCCCATCCAGGTCTATCCGCTTGCTGCTGGCGTCGTACGTAATGACGGTCAATCCCAGATCAATTCTGCCCATGGTCTTGCCTTTGTCCAGGTGGGCCCGGCTTGTGCCCCATATCAGGATGCCTTTCTCCAGCACGTAATAGCACTACATAGCGATTAGAGCGGGGCAGCCCGAGAATGCGGCACAACAAGGGTATTACAGCCGTGTGTGTGTGTTTGTTTGGGGTAAAGAACGGCGGATAAAAAGGAGCGAGGACAAAGGAAAGGTAATACTGTAACGCCAAGGGGTTTCGCGCAGCTTATAACTAACCTTTCGCCATCCTTTCAATGGAGACTTTCTTTTCTTAAGCAAAAATCCTCGTATATTTTTGAGCGCACCATCATGTCCCTCCTCTTGGACGGAAGTGGCTTGGTCGCTGTAGCACTCCCACAGACCGTAGGACGCTGTTCCCTCTTGCCCCTGAGAAAGGAAAGGTACGGCGGGTGGCTTAGCCATGCAGCTGCATGCTTTGCTGCTCACCTTGGCGCCTTCGTCGAGGGCAGGCTTCGATTTGAGTCTGACAGAACTGGTCTTTCCCTTGGCCTTTCCCGCCTTCTTTGCACTCACTGGCACGTCCTCGGTGTCCATGAGCGACCAGTACGCTACCCGTTGTATCCCCGGATCGAACGGAACAATAATACAATTAAATTTATTGGTTGGCACTCTGAAGGTATATAATTAATGGCTGTTTATTGTTTTGATTGTTGGTAATGAGAACACAATAGTAGGTGCTTTCCTCTTCCCACAGGATATCCGCATATTCAGGAAAAGAGCGATGGTAAAATCGTATAGCAAACTCTTGTTTTGCATAGGCAGTTGTGTGTGTGTGTGTGTGTGTGTGTAGCAGTTCAAGCAGCTATGCTCAGACTTCTAGTGAAGGCTCAATGTCACAGCAGCTGGGATGGAAAGGGACAATATATCAAATCATCCTATCCATACATAAAATCAACTAATAGATTCACATAAATAACAGTACAATGCATTGAAATAAAATGTAAATGTCTCATGGATGCCACTACTACACGAGTTCACTTAATCAACTCCTAAGGCCTAGTACTAAGGTAAATAAAATGTAGAGGCACTCTTGGCTACACCTCTGTAGTACGAGAAGAAGTGGACTGCTTCAGCGAAGCGTCACCATTGCCAACTCTGTGCCTTGTCAGGTCTGGCGTCTCGTACTGGGTGACAACCACCTGCGCACCACTGAAGTCACTCATTGCTTCCTTGTGCTTCTCCATCCCCACTCTGGCCACCTCGTCCTTACCCAACCTCTCTTCTTTCTCAGCAGCAGAGAGCAACTTGAAGGTTAAGGCCTCCTCACCGGCAGCTACGCCTTCCCTGCCTGTCATCTTCCTGGCACACTTGGGGTACAGCTGTGCTGGGATGAGACTGTCCATCAGCTCCATCTCTCGGAACGTGAAGATGTACCCAACGAAGTACCGACCAATTGCCAGCAGTATAATCTGCACACACACACACACACACACACATACACATACACACACATACACACACACACACATACACACATAACACACACACAACACACACATACAGAGACAATAAATACTGGCACACAACGGGCGACACACACACAGACGTACACACATAATACGAGATACACACACAAACACACACAATCACACAACACACACAGCGTAATACAGACATATATAACTCACACACAATCACACACACACACACACACACACACACACACACACACACACACACACACACACACACACACACACACACACACACACACACACACACACACACACACACACACACACACACACAGGCAATAAATGGAGTGATAAGCCTCTACTCATATATCTCACCATTGCCGGGAATGCAATGTTGAGCTGCGGGACTCCCTTGAAGATGCACAGGAAGCAGAGGAGGCCCAGCTGCAAGGCCGTGTAGAGATACATCCTCCAGTTACGTATGTTCCTCAGGTACTTGTAATCTGGCCAGTACTTGTGGGGTGTGATGAACAGGAAGAGACGCTCGATGAACTGGGGAGGAGGAAACAGGTAGGGGGCAGAGCAGTGTGATTGGACGCGCTCACCTGCACACCAAATAAGGCAGAAAACCCAATGAAGAAGAAGACGCCATAGAGAAGTGCGAGGGGGAGGAGCTGAAGGACCGGGTACGCGAGGATGGATAGGGAGGCCAGGATACCCAGCCCTATGCCCGTAATGCGCTGTTCACTGGTTGAAGGTGTGTGAGTGTATGGGTGGGAGGGATTAAAACACACACACACACACAAGTTAGTTATTAACATACATGACTCCCTGGTACTTCAGTTTCTCTCCAGGGGCAGCTGAAGGCGAAAAGACTTGGAGGGACTGAATTCCAGTGATGGAGCGCAAAATGGCTCCAGTCGCAAATGGCAAGCCGAGTATTCCATGGATGAATGCAATGATGCCCACCAGAAGGAAATCCAGGTGGTAGCCACCAGGTTTCTGTGGGTAGGGGAGAGGCAGGGGAGGAGGGAGGTTACTCTACCACATCCCACATGTATACATACACACCTTCAAAATCATACACACACACATCTACATATACACTCACACATATACAGTCATACATACACACACATACTTTCATCTTAAAGTCCTTTCTGTTGACCACCAAAGCAGTGATCTGGGTATCCATGAAGAACAGGATTGTCAGCAGAAGTCCCGGCAAAAAGGCGGCGAAGACAGCCCAAGTTTGTAATCCATTACCCAGTGGATTGATGACAAAATCAGCCGTGGTCCTGCCTGATTTTTCAGCAAACAAACTCTCACCAGCAACAACTTTCGGAACAACCAGCTTGTTTGTTGGGTACCCCACTATCTGGTCAATGGCCACCCAAATGATGACTGATAACATAAGAGCAAAGCTGCTCACATGGCGACGGATCTGGTGGGTCGTGATACCATAGATCAACTCCAAATAATGCCCACTTTAATACTATTATATGTGGAATACATCAAACAGAATGCATGTGTCCTTCCTCTCCTGCTATGTTTGCTTACAATAAACAAAACACTTTCCCCAAAGCTACCAACACCACTTACAAAATTGGTGCAGAGTTGACTGCCTCTTAACTGCTTCAGATAGAAGGCAGTGAGGAATGTGCCAATGTAGAGGACAAAGCTCATGACAAAGGCACCACTGGTAACCTCAAACAGAGAACTACGTTCCAGAGTGCCAATGGAACAGTTGGGGAATGGGTTCAAGACCTTGTCTGGCGAGACATAGGCGAGAGCCTGGATGGTACGATTGGAACAATTGGCATTTGTTGTTGAGGTCCAGACCACGCCCCCTGTACACCCTGACAGGTGAGAGAGGAGAGAGCTTGCATTGACCTCTGTGTCCCGCCAACACGTCACCCACTGAACTGAATCAATGCCAGCTGGTTCCAGAGCAAGTAGCTTTGTGATGGAATCATAGGCAAAGATGAAGGCCACCAAACATGCGTAGATTTCCTCAGTGAAGCGAGTGAAGATTCGTACTATGGCACTCAAGTTGAATGCAGCTATTAGGGTACATAATATCATTGCCCAGAAGCTGATCCAAAATCGAAAGCTGAAGAATGGGAGACCATTTTGTTTGCAGAATGTATAGACCAGTCCCTCAAACACTAGCGTTGCTCCTGACGACCCCAATATCATCTGAGGCTGGGCTGAGAGCGGCGAAAATATGAAGTTCGCTACTCCTACAGACAGAATACTTTCAACTGGTCCCTAAATGGAAAAAAGTGTTACATAAATTATTGCGAATGATCTTAAGCCTTGAAAAAAAAACAACAAATCCCACAGTCAAAAGGGTGTTTAGTAAATCATTACCAAATATTGAAGATGAAGGAATGTTTAGTAAATCAATTGAAAATCATTACCAAATATTGAAGATGAAGGAATATTACTAATTTTAGTAAGCATTAGTTGCATAGGGACACATAGCATTCTATGACACGTGCTTGCATTAAGACTTTAGGCTGCAAGCATGCTATGACACGTGCTTGCATTAAGACTTTAGGCTGCAAGCATTCTATGACACGTGCTTGCATTAAGACTTTAGGCTGCAAGCATTCTATGTCACGTGCTTGCATTAAGACTTTAGGCTGCAAGCATGCTATGTCACGTGCTTGCATTAAGACTTTAGGCTGCAAGCATTCTATGACACGTGCTTGCATTAAGACTTTAGGCTGCAAGCATGCTATGACACGTGCTTGCATTAAGACTTTAGGCTGCAAGCATTATTGGTTGGATTTCATAACGAAACTATATAACAAGTAAATAAAAGACTTTTCTATCGAGAAAGTGATCTGTTGGATGTAGGATTGGTGGTGCAAAAGCAAGGAAACAAGGTACAGCACTGTTACAGTGGGGTTTGATAGGATCCTTAAACTAAACATTAACCCTACATTTTGCAAATATGAATATGCTTCTTTATTTGCAAAATGTAGTTGTAGGATCCTATCAAACCCCACTGTAACAGTGCTGTAACTTGTTTCCAGATAAGTTTTTTATTTACTTGTTTCCCTAACAGTATTGGTTCAGTTACATTATAAAATTTCCAGTACACGCAATAGAAATGTAACGCTTGCATTGAAATGTATGGCTAATTGGAAATTCTGCTCCCCCCCCCCCCCCCCCCCCCCCCTGCTCCCCCCCACCTTTCAATATCCTCCCTCTCTCCTAACTCACCAAGTGTTTCTCTGTGATGGTAAGTAGCAGCCCACCAAAGCTGACGGCCGGAGTTACGTTGGCAAAGAACACAAATATGATGGACGCGATCACCTGCACATTGAAGCCATCCCTGATGTCGCTCCAGTAGTACCGACGATGTCGTGCCATGAAGTCTGATACAATGCCCGCAAATGGCCTAAGGTGAGCCACAAAAGAAATGCTTAAACTTTTTTGTTTGTTTAAAAAGTGATAATTATCACAGGAAGTCTACCTTAGTATCAGTACATATTGAGACTTTACGTACAGCCTAATCACTGTCTAAATGGAAAGTGTAGTCACAAGGTTAAACTCACTTCTTGTAAAACTGCACTTTAATTGGCTGGGCACCTCCACCTCCTCCACCACCACCACCACCACCACCACCACCACCACCACCACCACCACCACCACCACCACCACCACCACCACCACCACCACCACCACCACCACCACCACCACCACCACCACCACCACCACCACTTCGAGTTCCTTCAGAACTAAACTGATGGGAGGGCCTGAGCACCTTTTGAACCTTGAGGCGATCTGCTATGGATGGTATGGAGGAGGGCGGGTCCACTCTGATGGTGGGGTCCCACTGGCTTGGAGGCAGCACTGTGGCCTTGTCCATGAACTCATCTATCCCCGACAACAGATCTGCTGAACTAGTTGCCTTGTAAGCCACCTCACGGAACACCTGGGGAGGAGGGAGCATGTGACACGTGAAGGGATGCATGTGATAGGTGAAACTGGGGAGGAGGGAGCATGTGACACGTGAAGATGGCAGATGTTACGATGCCAAAATCTTCCTCATCACATCAGTGCCGGTCTCCATTCCATTCCACTATACGTGACATCAGTGGCCACACCCACTACA
>JABACO010000012.1:9325776-9360776 GCA_013339895.1 Ephydatia muelleri | reverse complement strand
TTGACTATATTAGAAGTTAAAATTTGATTCATGTCTCAAACTAATATTCTATCACGTTCCTTGACACGCGTACACAACATTTTCATGCTACATTACATGTAAATGGCATAGGTGCAGAGCGTATATATATAGCCATAGATTATATAGGATAATCTATGATATAGCTACCATTACGGTACGCGTGATTAAGTGCCTATGAATAAAATGTAGACAAACGTTGTTCGTGAATTGAGTTAACCTTAGCCACGAGACCAAATCACCGAGGCGACGAACGCGAACGTCATATGAATCCTCTATAGAAGCCAAGCAGAAGACCGCAGCAGGAGTCTGGGATTATGTTTCCCATTTACACGCAGCTGCACAGAAAACTGTCTACAAGCACTCGCAAAAGGAGATGGGCAATATGTAGTGAATAAAGTTACCCGCAGTTGAACCAACTCATGCCTCAGGAATGCCCCCACACAGGATTTGACTACATGCATTGGACCAAGCCAAAAAGCAGTGCAGTGCAAGGACATGTAACCCTCAACACTTCTTAAGTTTTCCATACTGACTGGCAGCATTTACACCCAATGTTGCCAATGTTGCCATCTGTTCAACCACACTTCTTAGAGAAAGGGGGCATATATTGGAATGCTTAAATGGTATTTCCTAGCTGGTACACGACACAGATCAGACTTGATCTTGTAGAGTACACACATTTTCCAGCCCATCATCTCGTAATGTACATGTAATGAGGATTTTAGGGGGGTTCTCCAGAATGCCCTTACTACAAATGAGAATGCATTAGCAGACTGCTCCCAAAGAAGATCACATGCACACACTCTGTGAAATGAGAGATAGTCAATTATTCACCTGTACTGTCTGTATTATTATTTTAATGATGGTACATTAAATTCCATTTGTAATTGTAAGCATCCTACATTTGTGCTTCTCCTAGGGCCACAGCATAAGCAAAGCACCGAGTACAAAACACACAACATAATTGCAATGACGGACCAGTACAATCACTAATGGTAACTAAGTTTGCAGCGAATCCCCTCCACTGGTGCACAGAACAGCTAACCAGTTTTTACACAGCAGTATTTCGATAGGAGGGCGATTCTTGCTGTGTTTGGTCATCATTATCCCTATATCTTGTCAATTCTGGTTCATTGGTCTGTGTTACCATCTGGGTACCAGAGGTGGCTCCTCCCACCACCGGGCATTTCATCTGACCTCTCCGCACTGTACTAAAGGATTTGCGAGATACAGTGTCCTGGATCACTATGTCCACCCTACTCTTCATCTGCCTAGCAAACTTGGGGTACAATCTTAAGGGAATGACGTTGTCCATCAGCTCCATCTCTTTGTATGTGTACATACATCCAACAAAGTACCGACCAATCACTAGCAGTATAATCTGCACACACACACACACACACACACACACCACACACACACACACCACACACACACACACACACACACACACACACACACACGCACGGGCAATAAATGGAGTGATAAGCCTCTACTCATATATCTCACCATTGCCGGGAATGCAATGTTGAGCTGCGGGACTCCCTTGAAGATGCACAGGAAGCAGAGGAGGCCCAGCTGCAAGGCCGTGTAGAGATACATCCTCCAGTTACGTATGTTCCTCAGGTACTTGTAGTCTGGCCAGTACTTGTGGGGTGTGATGAACAGGAAGAGACGCTCGATGAACTGGGGAGGAGGAAACAGGTAGGGGGCAGAGCAGTGTGATTGGACGCGCTTACCTGCACACCAAATAAGGCAGAAACACCAATAAAGAAGAAGACTCCATAGAGAAGTGCGAGGGGGAGGAGCTGAAGGACCGGGTACGCGAGGATGGATAGGGAGGCCAGGATACCCAGCCCTATGCCCGTAATGCGCTGTTCACTGTGATAGAGATTGCATGTGAAGGTGGAGGGAGTTTGCATTTAATTTCTGCATGACATCCATGATGTCACCAATAGCTTGTCCATGGCCACCTCTAGATCAGAGCTTGTCCATGGACACCTCTAGATGAAGGCTGTCCATGGCCACCTCTAGATGAGGGCTGTCCATGGCCACCTCTAGATGAGGGCTTGTCCATGGACACCTCTAGATGAAGGCTGTCCATGGCCACCTCTAGATCAGGGCTTGTCCATGGCCACCTCTAGATGAGGGCTGTCCATGGCCACCTCTAGATGAGGGCTGTCCATGGCCACCTCTAGATGAGGGCTTGTCCATGGACACCTCTAGATGAAGGCTGTCCATGGACACCTCTAGATGAAGGCTGTCCATGGCCACCTCTAGATGAGGGCTGTCCATGGACACCTCTAGATGAAGGCTGTCCATGGACACCTCTAGATGAAGGCTGTCCATGGCCACCTCTAGATGAGGGCTGTCCATGGACACCTCTAGATGAGGGCTGTCCATGGCCACCTCTAGATGAGGGCTGTCCATGGACACCTCTAGATGAGGGCTTGTCCATGGACACCTCTAGATGAGGGCTGATTCTTATTCACTGCAGTGGTGTGCACAGAAACACACATCTGGGTCCCATTGAGACTTCTAATAGCAACAAAGCCCTTATCTTCAAACCACAACTAGTGTACACACATTATTTACATAACAACTATCAATTAAACCAATTAAGTTTGTTTCATTCCTCCACTAATATCTCAACCGCAAACTGATAAGTTTACATGGTACTACACAGCTAACAATAATATCAAAGCTCTCTTTCAGCTTAGGGCTGGACTCATGGACTCGAGTTGGATCAAATACACTGGCCATGGAAAGAGGAAGCCCCCCTCCAAACACCAAACACAGGACATACTAGTTAGTTATTAACATACATGACTCCCAGGTACTTCAGTTTCTCTCCAGGGGCAGCTGCAGGTGCATACACTTGGAGAGACTGAATTCCAGTTATGGAGCGCACAATGGCTCCAGTCACAAATGGCAAGCCGAGTATTCCATGGATGAACCCAATGATGCCCACCAGAAGGAAATCGAAATGGTATCCACCAGGTTTCTATGTGTGTGTGTGTGTGTGTGTGTGTGCGTGTGTGTGTGCGTGTGTGTGCGTGTGTGCGTGTGTGTGTGTGTGTGTGTGTGTGTGTGTGTGTGTGTGTTGTGTGTGTGCGTGTGCGTGTGCGTGTGCGTGCGTGTGTGTGTGCGTGTGCGTGCGTGTGAAGGAAATGGTGGAGGAAGTTTATATCCATTTGAGTCATCATGCAAGAAATGTTGAATGTTTACGCATGAGGCCTAATATTTTAATCTTGCAGTAAAAATATTTTGGGTTAATGCATTATCTGAAAACACCTATCCAAATATTATCGATAACCCAGAAATTATTTCACAATTGAAAATTGCCCATAGTATGGTATTTAGTGGTAAAATTTTGAATTGGATACAGAGATATTAATCGATAAATACTAATCAATGCATTGAGCTCTTGCTACCCTCTACAGCTGTAGAAAAGAGGGGGAAAGACTGGGGGGGGAGAGAGGAAGAGAGGGGGAGAGGGGGAAGAGAGGGGGGAGAGGGGGGAGAGAGGGGGGAGAGAGGGGGGAGAGGAGGAGAGTGGAAGGGAGAGAGGAGGAGAAATGGGCAACATTCATGAGTTATGGAGGGCTCTGGCCTAGACGGCAACTGTTGTATCTCTTTACAGGGATCATTGTCTTTGTGTCATTTTGAATGCCACCCTATTTTCAATCATCTTACAAAGACAAGTAGAGATATGCATGTATATTAATGGTGAAAGGGTAGCTGCATCTGTGTTATATACTTACACGAGTATACGAATATAACGGCTGCCTAACCAGATCAATGCGTTACGTACACACAAGGACTCAAGAGTACATAATAAGATGACCCAACTAACACCACACTGCATTTGCAAACCACACATACCTTCATCTTGTAGTCCTTTCTGTTGACCACCAAAGCAGTGATCTGGGTATCCATGAAGAACAGGATTGTCAGCAGAAGTCCCGGCAAAAAGGCGGCAAAGACAGCCCAAGTTTGTAATCCATTACCCAGTGGATTGATGACAAAATCAGCCGTGGTCCTGCCTGATTTTTCAGCAAACAAACTCTCGCCAGCAACAACTTTCGGGACAATCAGCTTCTTTGTTGGGTACCCCACTATCTGGTCAATGGCCACCCAAATGATGACTGATATCAGAATAGCAAAGCTGCTCACATGGCGACGGATCTAGTGAGTCGTAATTATATCATAGGTCAACTCCAAATAATGCCCAATTTACTACTATTATATGTGGAATACATCACAGAATGCAAGTGTCCTTCCTCGCCACAACTCCTGCTACGTTTGCTTACAATAAACAAAACTAAACCAGAGCTAGTTCCATCCAACATCACTTACAAAGTTGGTGCAGAGTTGACTGACTCTGAACTGCTTCAGACAGAAGGCAGTGAGGAATGTGCCAATGTAGAGGACAAAGCTCATGACAAAGACGCCACTGGAGACCACAGACAGTGAACTACGTTCCAGAGTGCCAATGGAACAGTTGGGGAATGGGTTCAAGACCTTGTCTGGCGAGACATAGGAGAGGGCTTGGATGGTACGATTGGAACACTTGGCCATATTTGTTGTTGAGATCCAGGCCACACCCCTTGTACACCTTGACAGGTGAGAGGGGAGAGAGCTTGCATTGAGCCCTGTGTCCCAACATGTCAACCACTGAACTGAATCAAGGCCAGCTGGTTCCAGAGCAAGTAGCTTTGTGATGGAATCATAGGCAAAGATGAAGGCCACCAAACATGTGTAGATCTCCTCAGTGAAGCGAGTGAAGATCCGTAATATGGCACTCAAGTTGAATGCAGCTATTAGGGTACATAATATCATTGCCCAGAAACCAATCCAAAATCGAAAGCTGAAGAATGGGAGACCATTTTGTTTGCAGAATGTATAGACCAGTCCCTCAAACACTAGCGACGCTCCAGATGCCCCCAATATCATCTGAGGCTGGGCTGAGAGCAGAGCAAATATGAAGTTCGCTATTCCTACGGATAGAATACTTTCAACTGGTCCCTAAATGGAAAGAAGAAGTTACATCATTTGCAGGCGTGTATATTTATTTATGCATTCATTATTGTTGTTCGGCAAACTGGTTATTCCAGTTTCAATCAACTCCAACTTACAATACATTGTACATAACTATATGCAAGCAAAGCAATTAAGGAGTTATTCCCGTTCAAAAGCATTGCGTTCTTTCGTGGACACCCGGTATAGCAGACTACAATTGACTACTAAAAAGTATATTGACTTCGGCAGATACATTTAATGCACAGTACAGATGGGTTCATGGACGTCACACTAAGTATTAGTATTTGTGTCATGTGATCTGCATATGTCACGTAATTATCTAGACTATAAATAAAATAACCCCACCCCTTCTAATCACCTCCTCCCTCTCCCAACTTACCAAATTTTGGTCAGTGATGGTAAGTAGCAGCCCACCAAAACTGACGGCTGGAGTTACGTTGGCAAAGAACACGAATATGATGGATGCGATCACCTGCACATTGAAGCCATCCCTGATGTCACTCCAGTAGTACCGACGATGTCGCGCCATGAAGTCTGATACAATGCCCGCAAATGGCCTGAAGGATTGAGATCGACAATGGATAGTTAAACAATTATGAGAATTCAAAAAGAGCAATGTTCCAACTTTTATCATTTGATCTTTCTAAAAGACAATTGTTTTATCACTATTTTGCATCAGCTCCAACTCCTCAAATCTGCTATGCCCAGCAATTGCATTAAAAAGTATGCAGTTTGATCCAGTGAGAGTCTCTACTATCGGACCAAACACAATGATTCAAAGAGTCAGAAAATTAACTTACACTTTGTAAAATTGCACCCTTGGGTCAGCAGTTCCACCACCCTCACCACCACCTCCTCCTCCTCTCTTGCCTCCACCTCCACCACCACCACTAGCACTAGCTTGACGGGAGGGCCTGGGCACACCATGGATGTTGAGGCGATCGGCTATGGATGGTATGGAGCAGGGCGGGTCCACTCTGATGGTGGGATCCCACTGGCTTGGAGGCAGCACTGTGGCCTTGTCCATGAACTCATCCATCCCCGACAACAGATCTGCTGAACTAGTTGCCTTGTAGGCCACCTCACGGAACACCTGGGGAGGAGGGAGCATGTGACGTGAAGGGATGCATGTGATAGGTGAAACTGGGGAGGAGGGAGCATGTGACACGTGAAGAGGGCAGATGTTAAGATGCCAAAACCTTCCTCATCACATCAGTGCCGGTCTCCATTCCATTCCACTATACAGGATGTATCTGGATGTATCCGCATCCCTTACATCAGTGGCCACACCCACTACACATCATGATCGTGCGCCCCTACACCAGTAACTACATACGTTACATCATCAGTGACCACACCTCTTACACCATCACATAGCCACACCTCTTACATCATCACAGCCGCTACCTCACCTCATCGCTCATCAAAGTGGCAAATGCTCTTCCCACGTCCAGATAGGCACTCTTGCTTCCGATTGGTCCAAAGAGTACGAACAGGAACCTTATAGGGAGGGGCATATCGGTCACCTCTTGGAGAACAACACTCTCGGCTAGCCGCACGAAACCAACGATGGGGTCAGCAAGGGACTCCATTTCCCCAACAAGGACATTACATATCTCCGACCCCTGGGGTATCTTTCTCATGATCTTCCACAGATCAGGAACCATTGGCATGTTCAAGAGTAGTTTGGGCTGGGGAGGAGGAGGAAACATGAAGGGCTGGGGAGGAGGAGGAAACATGAAGGGCTGGGAAGGAAGAAAATGGAGAACTAAGAAGAAAAAAGACACTCGTGAACTGGAGATAGGTGGACTTGAGGGACACCACTCAATGTCCCTCCTCCCTTGTCCCCCTTTTCTCCTCCACCTCGTCACTCCATTCATACCACTACCACACCATCCATACACTGTACATCATGTAAGTGTACCTTGGGTAACTTTCCCCCCCCCCCCCCCCACACACACACACACACCGGCTGTTTCACGACAGTCTGACTGCGTGAAGGAAACTCTGCCACAGCAGTCTCATCAAGGGAGGACTTTGAAGGGGGAGGGTGCTCATCAAGGGAGGACTTTGAAGGGGGAGGGTGCTCATCAAGGGAGGACCTTGAAGCAGGAGGGTGCTCATCAGGGGAGGACCTTGAAGCAGGAGGGTGCTCATCAAGGGAGGACCTCCGAGAGCTTGAAGGGGGAGGGTGCATGTGCTTCCTCGTCAGTGCAGTGTAGACCTTTTCCTTCAGACGTAGCTCTAGCATCTCACTCATCACCATTTCATCCAACAAGGTGTCTGGAGTGTTGAGGAAAAGAGAAAGCTAGTGATTGACCGTGAGAGAAGAAAAACAGAAACCTGACCAACACAAGCATTAGAACAGCAACACAAATTATTTGGTTAACAATATGTAGTGTTAGAGTAAAGATATGTAGGATTAACACAGAGTAGGATTAGCACGACAACATGCAGTTAAGGTGACAACATGAAGTGTTTACATAGCTCGGATAAGTGTCTGATGTCTATCTAGTAGCAGCAGCCTCACCACACCCCCCTTCCCAACACACACACCACACCCCTTCCCAACACACACCACACCCCCTTCCCAACACACACACCACACCCCCTTCCCAACACACACACCACACCCCTTCCCAACACACACCACACACTCACACACACACACTCACAATCACAAACAACACACCACACACACACACACACACACACACACACACACCACAATGGCCCACACCTGCTATCTGAGGCATGTCTTTGCCAGACTCGTCCAGAAGGATCACAGCCTTGAGCAGCAGATCTCTCAGTTGGAACAGACTGTGCATGGCAAGTGTGGAGACATGGGGCTTGCTCCACTTCTGTCCCCCTGGCTCTGCCACCTCCACAAACTTCAACCAGCGAGCTGTCTCCTTCCATTCTGTCCTGTGTGCATGTGCATGTGTGTACGTGTGCATATGTGTGTATGTGTGCATATGTGCATATGTGTGCATTCATATGTGTATGTGGATGGAAGTGCTCTAGGTTAATTGTGTATACCACTATGACTTCATAAATTTACAAACATAAAACCTCCTGCAAGCACGCACACATACCACACTGCACACACATAAACACACACACCCATGTATGCACACACGCACACGCACATGCACACGTACACGCACACCAGAGGTGGATGATTGTTGGGAGGGAGGGAGGGATTTGAAATGAATATTAATGATGTGGTATATACAACCATCTCTTTCTGCATTGCCCAGAAACCTCCCTCCGTGCCAGAAAAGTAGTAGTAGACCACAACCACACAACCACACCCAACCACACTCCACCACCCACACTCCCAACCACACCCAGCCACTCCCAACCACACCCAGCCACTCCCAACCACCCCCACGAACACCCCCACAACCACCCATACCCAACCGCCAACCCCCCCACACCACCAACCACACCCACACCACCAACAACCACACCCACACCACTAACCACATCCACGCCACCACCAACCACACCCACACCACCACCAACCACACCCACACCACTGCCAACCGCACCCACACCCACACCACCACCAACCACCACATACAAACCCACACACCACACCACACATCCACCACACACACATACATGCACATACACACACATACACACACACACACAGTCAACTCACTGGCCCTCTTCTGTGCACAACTCCTCCAGTTCAGTGAACACACTGTGATGAGACTCTTCACCACCGCCATTTAAATTGAGGATGAACCTGACTTGTTCCGTGGGGTTGAGTCTCTCCTCCCCATCCTCCTCTCTGAGAGCTACAGGAGGTGGAGGAAAAAAACCTGCAATCATTTCATGCAACCATCAACAGATGAGCAGATAGTGTCCTACACTCCAGTACCAAATACCTGTGCCACACAACATTTTTGCTGAAAGTTTCGGAAGTTATACTATCTAAAGACATAAAAATCACACTACAAATGGAACTTTTCTACTCATTTAGAAAAGTGTTCTGATGACAGCATGTATGTATGCAATTCTAGTTTCGTTAGAAGAAGAATGAACTGTTACACCAAAACTTCTGATAACCAATACAGCCAATGCCACACATGCTTCATTCACAAGTGGAGCCTGAAGTGTTACGTTAGTGCAAAAATGCCTATGCACAGGCCCTTAAGCCTATGCACAGGCCCTTAAGCCTATGCACAGGCCCTTAAGCCTATACACAGGCCCTTAAGCCTATGCACAGGCCCTTAAGCCTATGCACAGGCCCTTAAGCCTGCAGGTTTACAATGTGACATTAGCTGAACGTTGCGTCGGTGTTGCATTTTGTACGTAATGCTGGAATAAACGTTGAATTCTATACCAGTGTCGGCCGCTGAAAGTCTGACCAATCAGATCACATTCGAATTATTGCAGAACTCTCTGTTTATAGTTTACACAGCACGGGACTGGACTGCACTGACAGGACAGGACTGCACTGACCGGACTACACTGACGGGACTACACTGACGAGACGAGACTGGACAGGACTGCACTGACGGACAGGACTGACAGGACGGGACGGGACTGGACTGACAGGAACTGGACTGCATGTTGACTCAGCTCACATCACAGTGTCACATTGTGAACCCACCTTTAGACACATGTCAATACCATCACTATGGTTTCAATTCATCACAATAGTTGCAGGGATCAAATAGTCATAAGTGCAATCATTGAATAGTTCAGTCCAAGAGTGTACAAGAACTCATCAGAAATGACATTGGTAGCTACACCCACACCCACAGCCAAGGCCCCCTCTGCCTCCCCCCCCCCCCCCCCCCGGTTCCTACAACAGGTCATCGTGACTAAGGTGAAGCAATTCTAGTCTCGTACCCAGACCCAAATGTACGCAGCATCATACATTTCGGTCTGGGTACAAGACTGAGATCATACATTATATGGTAAGGGCTCATCCTAGTGACACCATGACGCCACGATGAAGCAGCATGGAGCTTCAAACAATAGCATACATTATGCTTACCTACGCTGATCTGGGGACGAGACTAGTATCACGTGGTTTGAAAAAGTCCGATTAGCCAGCACGTTATTCATAATGCAATAGGACAATGCATATATATTCCCCTTCAAACGCCGAGGTAGCGAGTATTGAAACGGCTTTGCATATACATAACACCCACTAAGTACCGCCATCGTTTCCTTGCTGAGCATTAATCATCCGCCATGGTTGCGATAACTGATAAAGCACAGACACGTTGGCTTGTAATTAATACATCGTCGTGCTCGCTCAATTAGAATGCACAAGCAATAAAAATTGACCCATCAAAATACTCATATAAATTATGTGAGTGGCGGGCCAAGTAAACGTTTATCCGTCATTGCTCAGCTGTGCACAGCGAAACCGCTTTACACAGCGAAACCGCTTTACACAGCGAAACCTGTCGCCCATTAAACAGATATGTTTGACTCATGACTCCGGTCGCAACGGACACATCCTTAATCATATACACCACCATTATAAAGCAATGAACCCAACATGCGCTACAACATGCGCGCATTGCCACACAAATGTTCAAGCCAACGTAGACTTCAAGGCATTTATACAAATGATCTTTTGCAATACATACCACTTTGGGCCGCGTCGTAAAGCCGAAGAGAGTCGCCGTCCATCACGACACGGTCTACGCAAAAGATTCTAGAAACGAACAGACAACGCGCCTTTATATTGCGCTGTAGGACAACGTAGCTAATTAAATTATATACGGTAATATGGAACGTTCTATACGAAAATGTGTCTTGTGGATTTTATTTTATTACATAAAATTTAAATCGAAATATCTTCCGAAAGATTAACGCTATCGGTATCCTATTTTTAACACAACATAACACACCATTACTATATGTGAAAATCCATTTTGGTGTCTTACACATGCGGGGTACCGACGTTACAAGGTCCGATACCCCGTAGAGTTCAAAACGGCCACATTTTCAGGTAGGAGTGTCCAAATCAGTTCAAAATAGGTACCCATGTAGAAGGGTCCTACCGCTATTGATTGTTCTGTTCGTTAATTTTTGCTTTATCCGTTATGGAGATACAAATGTGCAAAGTAATTGCATATTTCCCGGGCGTTACGCGCCATTAACGTATTATTATTATTATTATTATTATTTTATGAATAAATGGGACAGTTTTCGCGAAAATTGCCCCACGGTTAAAATGTTATAAAAATGCATCGCGTTTGAATCGCTATAACTTCCCAACGGATAACTCTATCGACTTCCTATTTTCAACACTTCATACTACACCATGTCACTATGAAGTGTTGAAAATAGGAAGTCGATGGCGTTATCCGTTGGGAAGTTATAGCGATTCAAACGCGATGCATTTTTATAACATTTTAACCGTGGGGCCCCAAATATTCGATATAGAGCAAAATGCACAATACGAGTTAAATGATGAAGTTAAATGATATGTCCAGAGTGAACCTAGATTCACTATGCACTAGCTCTACTAGTCTCCAGGGTTGATCTTCACTTTTTAAACATGAGTACATCTTTATGGCCGATGCATAATTATATTCCTAAGACATAGTAATCTGATGACAAAAGTAATCAGCCCAGCGAAAATCAATGGTGAATTCATTTCTAGGGGGTGATATGTTTATGCAAAACCTTTGATGTGGCTATTTCTTTTCCGGACGCTATGCCATATAGTGTACATCTAAGTGCACTTACCGAAAACTCGGTAGTCTCGTACCCAGACCCAAATATGTAAGCGCTTGCACCATAGATAGTATAGTAAGGGATTGGAAACGAGTCACGTGAGCGCATCACTCCGCGTTACATCGTTAACACCTACTGAGAGGTTCGAAATCGTTCATATCTTCAGTTCGGTTGGTCTTGGTTCTTTTTATCTGCTCTGAAGCGCTTCACATACGTAGGAGAATATCTGTAAGCGTTTTAGGTGGGAAAAATATGACGGGCAACTTCGAAAATTAGAAAAAAAAATTTTTTCAGGACGCATCGCACTTGTGTACCTTCTGAGCACGGGCTGTTGTGCGTATTGATCAGTTTGTCATGTTTTGCTGTTGGTTAGCCCTATTTGTATGTACTTGGCTACTTTTTTTGATACATGTCACGCACAAAATACGCCTGGAGTGGGGGTGGAGTCCATTAACTTGTGTACCTTCTGTGTGCGGGCAGTTGTGCGTATTGATCAGTTTGTCGTGTTTTGCTGTTGGTTAGTCCCGAGGGGGGGGCAAAAAACAAAGTGGAAGACACCATCCCCCAACTTTGAAGAGCTCATTGAGAGCATCACGAATATGCTATTCTTTTTATCAGGGGGGTCTAGGAAAAAAAGTTATGAGGTATCAAAGTTAAGGGGGGGGGGGGGGGGGGTCTTGGCCAAAAAAATTAAAAAAAAAAAAATTTAATCACTTTTCTTAATTATTTTTTTTGCACTTTAGCTCGCACTACAGCAACATAATGATGGAATCATATTGTTTGTAGTGTTCATGGGTGTCCAATTCATGCAAAGATAGGGCTTAACTGCCTATCTAGTGCGATTGTAAGCTATTTCATTGAAGCATATTATCACGTGACTGAGACACAATTCGTGGGCGTGGCCTTCATACCAATTCACTACCCAATAGTGCAACAATTGAAGCGTCGCAAAGCAATGTAAAGATAAAAACTATACTAACGCTACTAAGTAAGCCACGGATACACCTGGTACTAAGTAACATGCATGAGGTCACGCCGACTCACGCCTCACGCGAGCATGCCCCGCCTGTTATTGTTTAAACGAGTACTTTACCAAATCATGAACGATAATGCGTGCCGTTCTTCAAAATCTTGTTGGAGTACCGCAAACCTTAATTGATGGGCAGGGATGTAATATTCGATAGGCCTACAGCCTGTACATTACGTCATGGCACGAGAGACTGAGTATCGCGAAATTCTATGGTACAAGTGAAACAGCGTCTCCAGCTGCAAGCGACGAAGTGACAACACCTACAACAGCAATCTGCAACGAAGCCTGCTTTCTATTATCTTAATTGTAGGTGTGGTCAATTGTCAATTACGTAATTATTTTAAGGGGCGTGGTCGAAAATGGGCGTGGTCGAAGGCGGAGGGGGGGGGGGGGGTTGACCTGGCCCTTGGTTTTAAGAATTTTTGGGATGGTGTCTATAACTTTTTTTTTTGCCCCCCCCTCGGTTAGTCCTATTTGTATGTACTTGGCTACTTTTTTCTGATATGAACCATCATTCTTCCAGCTGTGGCTCCCAAGTCATCCATCTTGAAGCATAGTTACTAGTACGGAATTCTTATAAGTGCTGTAACGAGGAGTGGAGGTGTCAATTAGACTCCCCTTACTATACTATCTATAGTTGTTCTGGTGAGGCTCCAATCAGAAATTTTCCCCGGAGGGACTGCAAGCAGGGGCGTATCCAGGATTTCAGCGAGGGGGGTGCTTAAGGTCAGGCCCCATACAAAAAGTGGGGGGGGGGGGGGAGGCAATTCGCTTCAGGTCCGATACGAAAAGTGGGGGGGGGGGGGGAGGGGCAATTCGCTTCAGGTCCGATACGAAAAGTGGGGGGGGGGGGGGGGGGGGGGGCAATTTGCTTCAGGTCCGATACGAAAAGTGGAGGGGGGGGGGGGGCAATTCGCTTCAGGTCCGATACGAAAAGTAAGGGGGGGGGGGGGGGGGGGGGGGGCGATACCTTAATTTGGCACAAAGAAAATACCTTATCGTTAATACAACAATAGACTTGCTTGAAGGCTAGGGTAGTTTTGTGCAAGTTCGTGTGTAATAGTGAGAAATGGACATCAATATATGTCTGTGCATTTATTTATTTGGGACAGTTTCCGCGAAAATTGCCCCACGGATATATTATAAAATGTTATAAAAATGCATCGCGGG
This sequence comes from Ephydatia muelleri, assembly GCA_013339895.1. Classification (NCBI taxonomy): domain Eukaryota; kingdom Metazoa; phylum Porifera; class Demospongiae; order Spongillida; family Spongillidae; genus Ephydatia; species Ephydatia muelleri. Next base: position 9,346,795 of record JABACO010000012.1, on the reverse strand, counting down.
TGAATCGCTATAACTTCCCAACGGTTAACGCTATCGACCTCCTATTTACAACACTTCATACTACACCATTTCACTACGGGGAAACTTATTTTGGGGCCTTGCACTAGTTCCTTGCTGATGCTACGAAGTCCGATACCCCATGGGTTCAAAACCGTCACATCTTCAGCTAGGAGAGTTTAAATCGCTTCAAATTCCGTATGTACATACAGGGGTCCTGTTGCTATTGATGTGTTCAGTTCGTTAATTTTTACTCTATCCGTCACGGAGATACAGCTGTGCAAAGTTAATGCACATTTCCCGCTCGATTGCACCATTTTTGCATGCAACCCGTGTTCCATTCTCCCAATCCACAATAAATTTTGATAACTTCTTTGTTCCGCCCATTTCTCCCTTAAACTAAGCTAGCCGTTCCCAACTGTTTTTGTCTCACTCAGGCAGTGAGTTTATGCGGGAAAGTTAAAAGAAGAAGAACGCTGCTCAGTTCCAGACGATCGTACCAAATTAACGGACCCCAAGTGAATATAACCTTGCGCCTCCCACGTCGCCGGCAGTATTCAAAACGGCACGCGTAAGGCTATTTGCTAGCACTCACATCATCCTCTAGTCGTGTAATAAAGCTTTCCTATTTGCCATCATCTTGCTAAAATCATCGTCTTATATCTGCCACGCCCACTCGGCTACGATTTCGGTCTCACATAGTACATGAACTCATGCTGGCTCACACTTGTGCACACACTTGCATTGTTGTGTACATGGCCCTGTACACTATCGTATGGCATATTTTCTTATACACACACCACACACACACACACACACACACACACACACACACACACACACACACACACACACACACACACACACACACACACACACACACACTCATGTACAGCGTACTTGCACACACCAGTTATACATGTGGCAAACAATACACCTGTCTGATGATAGTACAAACACTCTCACTCACAAACATTGTCACATGCACAAGTACATGTATTCTATTCAATTCAGCTGATTGCATTTCAATTTGTGTACCAAGCTTGCATAAAACACACATGCACAGGCACACACACACACACACATGACATACACACAGACACACAAATGCACACACAGACACACTAACACATGACATACACACACACACTAACGCACACACACATACACACACAGACACACAAATGCACACACAGACACACTAACGCACACACACATACACACATGACATACACACAGACGCATACAAACACACACAGACACACTAATGCACACACACACACTCACACAGACACACACACACAGGCACACACAGACACACAAATGCACACAGACATACTAACGCACACACACAAACGCACACAGACACACACACATGACATGCACAGAGACGCATACAAACACACACACACACTAACGCACACACACACACACTAACGCATACACACACACTAATGCACACAGACATACACATGACATACATACAAACACACGCACACAGATACACAGACACACACATGGACACACAAAAAACACGACACACATATGACAAACACACACACACGCACACACACACGTACACACACACATGGAAATACACACTAGCACACAGACACACATGCACACACACATGCATGAAATACACACTAGCACACACAGACACACTACATACACACAGACGCATTCAAACACACACACACAGACACACTAACGCACACACACACAAATACACACACGCACACATGACATATACACATACACACACACAGACACACTAACGCACACACACACACTAACGCACACACACACACAAACGCACACAGACACACACATGACATACACACAGACGCATACAAACACACACACACACAGATACACAGACACACATGGACACACAAAACACACGACACACATATGACAAACACACACACGCACACACACACACATGTACACATACACACATGGAAATACACACTAGCACACACAGACACACATGCACACACACATGCATGAAATACACACTAGCACACACATGCACACACAGACACACATGACATACACACACAGACACACTAACACACACACATGACATACACACACAGACACACAAATGCACACACAGACTGCATTTCAATTTGTGTACCAAACACACACATGCACATGACATACACACACACATGACATACACACACAAATGCACACACAGACACACTAACGCACACACACACAGACACACAAATGCACACACAGACACACTAATGCACACACACACACACACAGGCACACAGACACATGACATACACACGCAGACACACAAATGCACACACAGACACACTAACACACACACACACACACTAACACACACACATGACATACACTGTACACACAGACGCATACAAACACGCACACAGACACACTAATGCGCACACACTCACACACACACTAACGCACACACACACACAAACGCACACAGACACACACATGACATACACACTGACGCATACAAACACACACACACACACAGATACACAGACACACACATGGACACACAAAACACACGACACACATATGACAAACACACACACGCACACACACACACGTACACACACACATGGAAATACACACTAGCACACACACACACACATGCAGACACACATGCATGAAATACACACTAGCACACACAGGTACACACAGACACACATGCATACACACAGATGCATACAAACACACACACAGACACACTAACGCACACACACACACAAACGCACACACAGACACACACATGGCATACACAGACACATACAAAAAAACACACACACACTAACACACACACAGACACACACATGACATACACACAGACGCATACAAACACACACACACACAGATACACAGACACACACATGGACACACAAAACACACGACACACACATATACAAACACACACACACACATGCACACACACACACATGGAAATACACACTAGCACACACAGACACACATGCATACACAGGCACACACGAAATACACAGACACACACACACGAGACAGTCACACAAAACACTCAGACACACACATGCACCAACACACACAGGAACATACACACACGACAGACACACACACACACACACACACACACGGACACACAAGCACACACAGACACACACACGAAATATATACACTCACGAAATACACAGACACACACACAGAATCACACAGACACGCAGACTTGCACACAGACTCGCACACACAAAATACATATAGACACACATGCACAGACACAACAGACACACACTCACAGATACACACACAATACACACAGACTCGCACATGTGCACAGACACGTGTTACACAAAGCACACACTGTTGTTCATGTGGAAAAAAACAGTAGTGCTCTCTGATAATGATGGTACACACATTTTCTCTCACTGAATGCCTTCTTTGCACATGCATTTTTGATCTATCCATTGAACAGCTCATGAGACCATGAGACATGTCTACACATGTAGGTACATGTAGCAACGTGTACACTGTAGTGTCATAGGAGTGGTCCTTTATGCATACATTGTGTCCTTATAGGACTGTCCCCTGACACAAGGGACAGTCATACATGTAAGGATATGCCATGGTTTGCTAACAAGCTCAAGAGGCTTCTGTTTATCTTGAGTGCTTGTGGAATGATGAATATTGCTATCCATTGTGTCTGTGTAAACTTACCATGGCCCTGACCTACCGCAATCAGCAATGATAGGGTAATTCATCGCCAGGCAGAACCATCGCCCTTCATAAAAAACTGCGTGGTACATCCTTCTAGAAGAGGAAGCCTTAGTCTCGTACCCAGACCCAGATTCCCAACAGCTGCGGGTGGCGCAGCTGTTGGGAATCTGGTTCTGGGTACGAGACTAAGAGCACACTGTACTAATTTTTATGTGTAAATTAAATGACTACTCGTAGAAGGCACTACATACTTTGTACTTATGGTGAGGAACAGCAATCTGAGTTCATGTACACTCGTTTAATTCGCTGCATTCAATTAGTACGACATGGGACACACAACATTGTGCTGATGAAAACAGTAGGCCTGTGAGACCTGCGATGAAATTATTGTACCTCCCTTATCGTTGCAGATCGTGGTAGGTCAGGTAAGTTTACACAGAAATATCGATAGCAAGCTAGTAACGATATTCATTATACTGTACTCCGAAAAGGCTTTTTTACAGGTCAGACGAGCACTTGTACAGAGTGCTAGATGAGAGAAGAGTATACGTCTGCTTGCAACAATACAGAGGAAACACACAGAGATTGGTGTGTGTGTGTGTGTGTGTGTGTGTGTGTGTGTGTGTGTGTGTGTGTGTGTGTGTGTGTGTGTGTGTGTGTGTGTGTGTGTGTGTGTGTGTGTGTGTGTGTGTGTGTGTGTGTGTGTGCGCGCTCAGGATGTACAGACGCATTTGCACAACATATACACATGCATCAGGGTGTGTGAACCAACATGAGGGCATGTTCATGTACTCTGTGTGAGCTAAATATTGTATGGGCAAAGAGAGACTCAAGTCTCTGCAACTGGTACACAAGCCACCTAGCTGAGTAGTGGAGGCATAAAGGCCGGCATACACGGGGCGACTTCCTGCCGACTTGTCGCATGCAACTCGAATGAATATGGGTAAAAGTTCCGTAATTGTTTAGTTTACTGATGGTTTGCGGAACATTTGTCCATATTCATTTGAGTTGCATGCGACAAATCGGCAGGAAGTCGCCCCGTGTATGCCGACCTTAAAGAATGATAAGAAGTTGTTCAAGGATCAAGGATTTTGCCAAACAAGAAAGCTTTATTACACAATTGTACTTAACTACAAAAAGATGGATGTGAGTGTGTAAGAACTTAAAGTCTTATGCACGTTGCTGCAGGGACCCTCCACACACACACACCACAATTTTTGGCCAACTGTGTAAATCTCATCAAGGAATGATAGCCGACAACAACTTTTTCGATGACAACATCGTACGCATCATGATTAAAAATAAATTCGTGCATCTCTACATGTAGACTTGTATATTTAATTATTCATTTTGCTCAAAAGAAATCAGCCAGCCCCCCCACACACACACACACTTTTTAATATTGTACCATGGGGCCCAGTGCTGTGGTGAATACAGTGATATACTTTGCCACATGCATACAGTGGTACGGGACACCAATCCTATGGGGGCTGAGGACCAATTCTTTGGGAGTATATGACATAGAGCTCGCACTTTAGAGACGGTACATACACACAGGTACATGTAGCTACATGTGTGTCTGTATATGTGTGTGTCTGTGTGTATGTCGTGTGTGTATCTGTGTGTCCATGTCGTGTGTGTATCTGTGTGTCCATGTGTGTGCATGTGTGTCTCTGTGTGTGTCTATTTCGTGTGTGTGTCTATATGTGTATGAGTCTGTGTGCATGTATGTCTGTGTGCGTATCTGTGTGCGTATCTGTGTATTTCATGTGTGTGTCTGTAGGTGTGTTTGTGTATTTCGTGTGTGTGTCTTTGTGTGCTTGTGTGTCTGTGTCTGTTGTGTGTGTATGGCATGTGTGTATCTTGTGTGTGCGTGTGTGTGTCTGTGCATGTGTGTGCGTCTGCATGTGTGTGTCTGTGCATGTGTGTGTCTATGCTTGTGTGTCCATGTGTGCCCACGTCTGTGTGTCTGTCTGTCGTGTATGAGTCTGTGTGTATGTCGTGTGTGTGTCTGTGTATTTCATGTGCATGTCTGTGTGTGTGTCTCTGTGCATGTCTGTGTGTGTCTGTGTCTGTGTATGTGTCTGTCGTGTCAGAGTGTGTTGTGTGGGTCTATGCGTGCCTGTGTGTGTGTGTCTGTGTGTGCGTCTGTGTGTGTGTGTCTGTGCATGCCTGCATGTGTCTGTGTGTATGTGTCTGTGTCTGTGTGAGTGTCTGTGTGTGTGTCTGTGTGTGTGTGTCTGTGTGTGTGCGTCTGTGTGTGTGTGTGTCTGTGTGTGTCTGTGTGTGTGTCTGTGTGTATGTTGTGTGTGTGTCTATGTGTGTGTGTGTCTGTGTGTGTGTGCGTCTGTGTATGTGTCTCTGTGTGTGTGTCTCTGTGTGTGTGTGTCTGTGTGTATGTTGTGTGTGTGTCTATGTGTGTGTGTCTGTGTGTGTGTGTCTGTGTGTGTGTGTCTGTGTGTGTGTGTCTGTGTGCTGTGTGTGTGTCCATGTGTACCTGTGTGTCCGTGTCCGTATGTGTGTGTGTTTGTGGGTGTATGTCATGTGTGTGTCTGTGTATCTATATGTTGTGTGTGAGCGTTTTTGCATGTGTATTGCCACATTTATACAGTGGTGTGTGTGTGCAAGTGTGCAATGTTTGTGTACATTTAGAATACCAGATGGGGACACAATGTATTCAATCCTTGGAGACACGATACATGTACAGAAAGCTTGGTACACAAATTTACATAGAATCAGTGGTCTGTACAGGCAAGCACAAGTACAGTTGAATTGAATTGAATACATGTGCATGTGACAATGTTTGTGAGTGAAAGTGTTTGTACCATCATCAGACAGGTGTATTGTTTGCCACATGTATAACTGGTGTGTGCAAGTATGCTGTACATGAGTCAATGTGTGTGTGTGTGTGTGTGTGTGTGTGTGTGTGTGTGTGTGTGTGTGTGTGTGTGTGTGTGTGTGTGTGTGTGTGGTGTGTGTGTATAAGAAAATATGCCATACGATAGTGTACAGGGCCATGTACGCAACAATGCAAGTGTGTGCACAAGTGTGAGCCAGCATGAGTTCATGTACTATGTGTGAGCTGAAAGTTGTGTGAGACCGAAATCGTAGCCGAGTGGGCGTGGCAGATATAAGACGATGATTTTAGCAAGATGATGGCAAATAGGAAAGCTTTATTACACGACTAGAGGATGATGTGAGTGCTAGCAAATAGCCTTACGCGTGCCGTTTTGAATACTGCCGGCGACGTGGGAGGCGCAAGGTTATATTCACTTGGGGTCCGTTAATTTGGTACGATCGTCTGGAACTGAGCAGCGTTCTTCTTCTTTTAACTTTCCCGCATAAACTCACTGCCTGAGTGAGACAAAAACAGTTGGGAACGGCTAGCTTAGTTTAAGGGAGAAATGGGCGGAACAAAGAAGTTATCAAAATTTATTGTGGATTGGGAGAATGGAACACGGGTTGCATGCAAAAATGGTGCAATCGAGCGGGAAATGTGCATTAACTTTGCACAGCTGTATCTCCGTGACGGATAGAGTAAAAATTAACGAACTGAACACATCAATAGCAACAGGACCCCTGTATGTACATACGGAATTTGAAGCGATTTAAACTCTCCTAGCTGAAGATGTGACGGTTTTGAACCCATGGGGTATCGGACTTCGTAGCATCAGCAAGGAACTAGTGCAAGGCCCCAAAATAAGTTTCCCCGTAGTGAAATGGTGTAGTATGAAGTGTTGTAAATAGGAGGTCGATAGCGTTAACCGTTGGGAAGTTATAGCGATTCACCCGCGATGCATTTTTATAACATTTTATAATATATCCGTGGGGCAATTTTCGCGGAAACTGTCCCATTTATTTATTTATAATTTTGAGAAAAATAATTTATAATAAACGTTTACAATTTTGACCAAAGGGGTGAACTTAATTGTCATTTTTAATTATTATTTTTTCATTCTTTAATTGTATTCATTCTTGAGACGGAGGGGGGTGCCCGAGCCCCCCCCGCCACTGGCAAGGTGCGACTATACTCGTACCCAGACCGAAAGTTACGCTCCCGCCTCATGAATTAATTCAGTCTGCTTTAATAACTGCGCTGCAGATTAAAACATGATTCTGTTTAAAGCGCTCTTGGCGGTAAAAATCACCGCGTGGTCATGTCCATAGAAGCAATAGATAAGAAAGCAGTTCACCAGATTTGTTCTGGTCAGGTCGTGTTGAGTTTAGCAGTGGCAGTTAAAGAGCTGCTAGAAAATAGCTTGGACGCCGGGGCCACTTATATAGGTGAATCTCTACTTCCCCTCCCTTTCTGTCACGTGCAACTCTTGCACGCCTAGAGATTCGTTTGAAGAACTATGGTTCGCAACTCTTGGAGGTTGCTGACAATGGGTGTGGCGTGCACCCTCGTGACTACGAAGCGCTTGCCCTCAAACATTACACATCTAAATTGAGAGAGTTTTCGGACCTGACATCCGTAGCGACGTTCGGCTTTCGCGGGGAGGCTCTTAGTTCGCTGTGCGCGTTGAGGTTAGAAGGGAACACCCACAAACACACAATGCACAATGGACGCTATATCACCCTAACAATGTCTACTACTGTACCGCGAATTGTATATAGAAAATTATTTATAGGTGTGAAAGATGGTTTTGTTACCGTTATAGCGACTTGGCTGTAACTACGTGTCACAAAAGCAGTACAGCTGGAGACAGGCTCGAGTATGACAAAGATGGTCACATTAAGTCCCGGACGCCATTTGCACGAGAGGTATACACAGTTTGCATGTACACAGTGCATGTGTGGATGGATTGATTGGTAGGTGTGTGCGGGTGTGTATGTATGTGTAGATATGTTTTCTGTAGCCATATACTTTGAGCCATTGTGTTGCTCCTCCCCAGGTTGGAACAACTGTCTCACTACAGAACCTCTTTCACACCTTACCTGTTAGATACAAGGAGTTCCAACACAACCTGAAGAGGGTATGGTGAGGGAAGGGAGGAAAGGGGAGGAGAGGAGAGGTAAGGGGAGGGAGGATGGCAACACAACCTGAAGAGGGTATGGTGAGGGAAGGGAGGAGAGGTAAGGGGAGGAGAGGAGAGGTAAGGGGAGGAGAGGTAAGGGGAGGAGAGGAGAGGTAAGGGGAGGAGAGGAGAGGTAAGGGGAGGAGAGGAGAGGTAAGGGGAGGAGAGGAGAGGTAAGGGAGGAGAGGAGAGGTAAGGGGAGGAGAGGAGAGGTAAGGGGAGGAGAGGAGAGGTAAGGGAGGAGAGGAGAGGTAAGGGGAGGAGAGGAGTAAGGGGAGGAGAGGAGAGGTAAGGGAAGAGAGGAGAGGTAAGGGAGGAGAGGAGAGGTAAGGGGAGGGAGGATGGCAAGACACCTTGCAACAGGGTGTCATGTTGCACACACACAGTAACTTGAAATAAGGACTTCTTTATGTGACAAAAATCAATCCACCTCTTTTCAAACATCATGGCGAGCACTCCTCTTCCCCATCCTGCAGGAGTATGCTCGTATGATACAAGTGGTCCAAGGGTATTGCCTCGTTTCAACACATGTACGCATATCCTGTTACAACCAGGCAGGGAGTAGGTACGACATTTCTGCCATCACCTGAGTGTCACATGATCTGTTGTGCATGTGACCTGTAGCGCTAAGCAGCTTGTTCTGTCCACTTACGGGAACGCCACCATCAAAGACAACATTCTGAATGTGTTTGGCCCAAAACAGGTCCATTTTTGTCTGTCCAGTGTGGTCATGCTGTAACCACAGTGACCATTTTCTGCAGCTGAGTCAACTGGTGGAGATAGAGCAATGTGTGGTTGAAGACATTGACTGTGAAGAAGACAAGCACCAGCTGACGGAAGAGTTACTACAACTGTTCAGGTTAATTAACTTGTGTCTCCTTTTTTTTTAGGTGACTGCCTTTCATGAGCCACGCCCACTGTACACACCCACTCAGATTATCGGGATACGTGTCGCGCTGTAACCATGGTTACGGGAGGAGCAGTACGGACAGGCAGTTCTTTTTTTTTAATAACCGACCCTGCGACCATCCGAAGGTAGTTACTCTCCATTGGTCATGTCATGCCACACCCATGTCATGCAACGTGTATTGTGGATGTGTGGGTACGGGTGTGAGTGTATGTACATTGTCAGTACAAATTATTGTTGATTGTTATTAACTGGGGGGCATGTCATTCTTTCTGCTCAGCTCGCAAAGCTCGTCAACAGCACTTATCGAGTGTACAATCAACAGTACCCTTTCGTGGTACTCAACGTTCACACAAACAGAGGTACTGTTGGAAGGATGAGAGTTGACTCACCCTATTCCCTGCCGCTTGGTCTAGAGCTTGTGGATGTCAACTTGACACCAGACAAACGTCAAGTCATGGTCCACCACGAGATTGCATTGTTGGCACTGATCAAGGTAGATGAACTACCAGCTGTGTGTGTATGTGTTGTGTGCTGTCCTGAGGGGCGTGTGTGCCTGTGTCAATACAGAGCACATACCAACCTGGGGATTAGGTAGGGTACTGATCAATGGTACATGCCAGGATATCTCAGGATACCCAGGTATGCACACAGGATATTGTAGAATACTTTAGGTTCCACACAAAGATTTGCCACTTATCTATGGTGATCTGTGGCAGAGTAATTGATAAGAAAGGCCATTGTCAGACTTGAAAGGGTTGTGCACCAAATGAGTGCACAACTGGCTGTACTGTTTTCACAGAGAGAGTTGCATGGGATCATAATTCATCAACATAGATATCATTTGGAGATGGTAGTCAATAAAGAAAGTTACATCTTGTACAATGTGTGATGTTCTTTTACACCATCCCCATGCCCTCACCCCATGCCTCATCCTCATGCCCTCATCCCGCCCTCATCATATGCTCATCCCCATCACTCATCCCCATGCCCTCATCCCCATGCCCTCATGCCCTCACCATGCCCTCATCCCATGCCCTCATCCAGCCCTCACCCCATGCCCTAATCCTCATCTCATGCCCATCCTCATGCCCTCATCCTCATCACCATCCATGCCCTCATCACCCATGCCATGCCTCATCCCCATGCCTCCCCATGCCCTCATCACCATGCCTCATCCCCATGCAGCCCATGCCTCATCATGCCTCATCCACATGCCTCATCCCATGCCCTCATCCCCATGCCCTCATCCCATGCCCTCATCACCATGCCCTCATCCTCATGCCCTCATCCCCATGCCCTCATCCCCATGCCCTCATCCCCATGCCCTCATCCCCATGCCCTCATCCCATGCCCTCATCCTCATGCCCTCATCCCATGCCCTCATCCTCATGCCCTCATCCCCATGCCCTCATCCCCATGCCCTCATCCCCATGCCCTCATCCCCATATGCCCTCATCACCATGCCCTCATCCTCATGCCCTCATCACCATGCCCTCATCCTCATGCCCATCCCCATGCCCTCATCCCCATGCCCTCATCCCCATGCCTCATCCTCATGCCCTCATCCTCATGCCCTCATCCCCATGCCCTCATCACCATGCCTCATCACCATGCCCCTCATCCCCATGCCCTCATCCCATGCCCTCATCCCATGCCCTCATCCCCATGCCCTCATCCCATGCCCTCATCCCATGCCCTCATCCCCATGCCCTCATCCCCATGCCCTCATCCCCATGCCTCATCCTCATGCCCTCATCCCCATGCCCTCCCCATGCCCTCATCCTCATGCCCTCATCCCCCATGCACCTCATCCCCATGCCCTCATCCCTCATGCCCTCATCACCATTGCCCTCATCCTCATGCCCTCATCCCCATGCCCTCATCCTCATGCCCCTCATCCTCCATGCCCTCATCCCCATGCCCCTCATCCTCATGCCCTCATCCCCATGCCCTAATCCCTGCCATCATCCTCATGCCCTCATCCCCATTGGCCTCATCCCTCATGCCCCTCATCCCCATGCCATCCTCCCCATGCCTCATCCCCATGCCCTCATCCCCATGCCCTAATACCATGCCCTCATCTGCCTCATCACCCTGCCCTCATCCTCATGCCCTCATTCCCCATGCCCTCATCCCATGCCCTCATCCCCCATGCCCTCATCCTCATGCCCTCATCCTCATTGCCCTCCTTCCCCATTGCCCTCATTCACCCATTTGCCCTTCATCACCATGGCCCTCATCACCATGCCCTCCTCCCCATGGCCCTCATCCCCATGCCCTCATCCACCATGCCCTCATCCCCTGCCCTCATCCCCCTGCCCTCATCCCCATGCCCTCATCCCCATGCCCTACTCCCCATCGCCCTCATCCTCATGCCCTCATCCCCATGCCCTCATCCCCATGCCCTCATCCTCATGCCCTCATCCCCATGCCCTCATCCCCATGCCCTCATCACCATGCCCTCATCCTCATGCCCTCATCACCATGCCCTCATCCTCATGCCCTCATCCCCATGCCCTCATCCCCATGCCCTCATCCCCACCACACCTCCCACACACACACTCCTTCCTTATTTCTACAGTGCTCTCTGATGAAGTTGTTTAAAAAGATGGAGGGACAGATTGATCCACACATCCCGAAACCACACCTCTTGGAACACGTGGGTGGAGACACTGTATCACAGGGTAACTGCATTGTATGGCCTTTTGTGTGTGTGTGTGTGTGTGTGTGTGTGTGTGTGTGTGTGTGTGTGTGTGTGTGTGTGTGTGTGTGTGAGGGATGAAGCTGTAGTTGCCTCGGAGACTGGTTTCAATCCATACTAGTTCAACACATCATGACATTAGCAAAGCATTAAGTTTCAGAATTAGGATTGCAGCAGTTAACAGAAATGTTAGTAGCGTGCTTCAGTGTTTGAGATTCAAATGAAAAACTATCATCTTTGTTGCTGTGTAGTTTACATAGCTAGGTTTTTCTTCACCCAGGCTCCACCCATGGCTCCACCCGTGGCACCCTTTTCACACAAGTATTGCTAAAGAGAACAAGGTATGTAAGTCTACCTGCACACTGCTGGGAACCCCACCCCTCTCCCTGGTCTACCTGCACACTGCTGGGAACCCCACCCCTCTCCTTGGTCTACCTGCACACTGCTGGGAACCCCACCCCTCTCCCTGGTCTACCTGCACACTGCTGGGAACCCCACCCCTCTCCCTGGTCTACCTGCACACTGCTGGGAACCCCACCCCTTTCCCTGTCAGAGCCCGCCTTATTTTGTATTGCAGGTCCACAGAGGTCAGCACCAACTTCGACCAAAGTCCACGATCGAAACGTAACGTTATTAGCATGAAGTTATTAGCATGAAGTTATTAGCGTGAAGTTATTAGCATGAATTATGAATTGTTATTAACCAGCGGCGCACGATATCTGCTTTTTCAGAGACCAAATTGACCATATTTCAAGGGTCCAGTTGTCCTCAATCATCACTACAGCACCAGAGTCTGGAAAGAAGCAACTGGATTGGTCGTCACAATACTTCGTTATCCCCCATAAGGGGTGAGAGGTCTGATGCAGTGTGTGACGAGGAGGGAGATGACCTCCAAGATGGTGCCTCCAGTGAGAGAAGGGAGAGAGCTAGTGAAGAGGAGTCTGATATGATGGTGCTGTGTGCCAGCAGTTCAGTGAAGATGCAAGAGTGTGCAGGTGGGGATGGTGAGTGGTGGGGGTGGTGGGAGTAGTGTGCAGGTGGGGATGGTGAGTGTGCAGGTGGGGATGGTGAGTGGTGGGGTAGTGGAATGATGACTGTGATGGGATGGTGAGTGGTGTGGATGTGAGTGGTGAGGATGGTTAGTGGTGAGTGGTGTGGGATATGGGGATGGTGAGGATGGTTTGGATTGCACTGTAGATGTGCAGTGCCTGGACCATGAAACCCACGGGACCTTAGAGACACAGTCCAGGTCCTTAGAGACACAGCTTAGGGGCAGTCCAGGAGCAGACCAGAGAAGGGATCAGCGGCTGGACGAAGACAATGCATCGACAGCTGCTGGCGTCCCTGTCGTGCCTCAGGCACCTTGCATTCTGTACGATGATGTTAGTTAGTTAACTATTCATGTTGGCGGGCATGTGTTCCTCTCGCTTTGCTCACCAGGGGGAGTGGTCTCATGAGAGGCTTGATCACAGTACCTACGTGACCTTTAGCCTTAGGGAGACTGTCGAGAGAGCTAGATCCAAACCTCTCACATCAGATCAGACCGGGAGTTATTCCAAGTTCAGGGCCCGGATCAGTCCTAGCCACAATGGCAGCGCAGAGGAGGAGCTAAGAAGAGAGATCAGGTAACCCCTGTAGTTGGATCATGTGATCCACTTTGTTTACTGGTGCGTTGCATGTTGATCTGTCTATAGCAAGGATATGTTTGCTCACATGGAGATCATTGGACAGGTGTGTGGGGGTTGAGTTATTAAAGATTAGTAGATTTTATTTCTCCTTTTTCAGTTCAATTTAGGTTTCATTATCTGCAAGCTGGGCCATGATTTGTTTATTGTTGACCAGGTAACCTGCTCAAACCCACTTGCACCATCACCTTGCCTCTTGCCTTGGACACTTAGTGGAACACCAAACACATATCTAGTTAAGCAAGCATCCTAAATGCATTTGTGTGCTTCAGACCATGTCACAAGACCCCTCACATCAGACCATGTCACTTAGCACACTAGTAGCCCACACACAGGCACTTAACCTTCTGGAACAGGCCTTTGTTATGTGGGTGAAAGGGCTCTGACAAGTGGACAGGGTTTCGAACATTGGCAATTGCTGCATAAAAATTACTGCATTGCAAATTGTGCAACGTGTTGCACAGTGACTTGGAGGGGGAGAGAGAATTTGCAACACAAGTTTTTAAAATTTGTATAGGTACCTTTTTAACACACGCTACATTAAAGCTTATAACCCTATGTGCACACACATACACCATCCCACATGACCTACACACATGACCTGCCATACTTTTGTATCTGGCTCCAGCATGCTTCAGATGAGAAGTATAATTTTGAGCGGCTCAGCAGAGACACGGTCATCAAGCATCAGAGCCTGCTGAGGCAAGTGGGAGGGGCCATGTCACATGACAGGTCAGGTGATGGGAGGATGCTGTTACATGACGTGTGCCTTTCGCAGTCCCAGGCCTCTGGAACTAACTGCCACCAGTGAGATGGTTGTCATGGACAACATGCACGTCTTCACGAAGAACGGGTTTCTCTTTGATATTGATCCCAACGGTATGTACCACTCCTAGTGAAAGCCATCGCTTTGTATGTGTGGTGCTCAGACAATCAGCATAAAACAATTAGCATTGAATATCAACTAAAACTGCTAACATTGATTATCTCAGTGGGGGGCGAGGGGGGAATATTGATTAACTCAGTGGGGGCAAGGGGGGAATATTGATTAACTCAGTGGGGGCGAGGGGGGGAATATTGATTAACTCAGTGGGGGCAAGGGGGGAATATTGATTAACTCAGTGGGGGCAAGGGGGGAATATTGATTAACTCAGTGGGGGCGAGGGGGGAATATTGATTAACTCAGTGGGGGCGAGGGGGGAATATTGATTAACTCAGTGGGGGCAAGGGGGGAATATTGATTAACTCAGTGGGGGCGAGGGGGGAATATTGATTAACTCAGTGGGGGCGAGGGGGGAATATTGATTAACTCAGTGGGGGCGAGGGGGGAATATTGAATAATTAACCACAATAAATCAGAGTTGTCTGTATGAATGATTTCCTGGAAGGGCCTCTCCCCCCACTACTGTACGATTAGCATTGGGCATTATGATAATCTAAATCCAGGCCATTAACTACTACTATGGTGTGTGGGTCTTGAATATGACGGACTCTACTATCATGCTAGAATAGTATATCAGGTATTAAGTAATGGTTTGTAGTGTGTCATGAGAATAAATACTAGCGTAATGATTACCCTCCCATCCTGTTGCCCCTCCCATTGATGGGGTAGTGTTTATAGGTTTTTTATCATAGCTTTACTAAACGCCTCAATATCATTATGCTACATCATACACGCACACACTTCACCATCCACACTTCCACACACACTACACCATGCCCTCATGCATACCTAACTAACCTCAGCATTGCCTATGAAGAGGATCAAGCTAACCGGCCATCCCGTGAGCAAGAACTGGTCCTTCGGACCCAGTGGTTAGTTCATATTGTCCCATCTGTTGTAGAGTTTTGTGTCAAATGTGTCCATTTTGCACAGATATAGACGAACTCATCTTTATGCTGGCAGACTCCCCAGTAAGGAATGTGGTCCTCATTACCCTAAGCCACACCTCTTACCCCATCCCTCTGCCCTCTCCACATCTCTCACCTATCCCTCTGCCCTCCACACACCTCTCACCTATCCTTCCCTCCCCACACCTCTTACTCCATCCCTCCCTCCCACACCTCTTACCCCATCCCTCTGCCCTCTCCACACCTCTCACCCCATCCCTCTGCCCTCCACACACCTCTCACCCCATCCCTCTGCCCTCCACACACCTCTCACCTATCCTTCCCTCCCCACACCTCTTACTCCATCACTCTGTCCTCACCATACCTCTCACCCCATTGCATCCATCTATCTCCTCGCTCCATCTCCCTCCCACTCATCCATCCCTCTATCCATCCCTCTATCCATCCATCACCCCCATCCCTACATCCTCTACACACACCATCCCTCTCCCTCCCACTCATCCATCCCTCTATCCATCCATCACCCCCATCCCTACATCCTCTACACACACCATCCCTCTCCCTCCACCATCCAGGGGGGAAATGGTACGACTTCCTCGTGTCACACAGATGTTTGCATCTCGGGCGTGTAGGTCATCTGTGATGGTAGGAACGAGCCTCACCAAAGCTGAAATGAAGAAGGTTACACTTTGATACCAGTGGGCCTGTGGTGTGATGTGTGTGTATGTGTGTACCTGTGTGCAGTACATAGGGTTGTTCATGTATTTAGATGCTTATGTTTGCAAATTCTTAAGAGTAATTGATGAAGTCTACTACTGTGTTCTACATACTGATTAGTTACAGTGCGATTTCGACAACTTTGATTAATACTTTTGCTGTTAGTCTACTACTTTGTTCAACAGCTTAATTTTATGTATTTGAGTAACTAAATTTATGTTACAACCTGTGTCATTGTTCTTCCTTAGATCCTTGTGCATATGTCTGAGCTCAAGCATCCATGGGTATGTGGAGACCAAGATGGGTGTGTACACAAGGGAAGAGAGAATGCATGGTCATGTGTGGGGGGGGGGGGCTTAGGTTGTAGCAGTGATATGGTTGGTTGGTTGTAGCATGTACTCAAAAGGATAATGTCATTTGACCTCAGTGTGTGTGTGTGTGTGTGTGTGTGTGTGTGTGTGTGTGTGTGTGTGTGTGTGTGTGTGTGTGTGTGAACTGGTGAAATTAGGTTTAGTGTTCATTGTCAACAGTGCTATTGCTTAATAAATGGAGCTTAACAATGTCTACATTTTGGTGTATGTGTGTGTATGTATATATATGTGTGTGTATGTGTATGTGTGTGTGTAGAGCTTAACAATGTCTACAAGTTTGTGTGTGATAGTTTATCACTGTCTCTTCCACTAGAACTGTCCACATGGAAGACCTACAATGCGACATTTGTTTGATCTGTCAAACAGGATTTAGGAGAGCTGAAATTTGTTTGATTTTTTAATTACTTGTGTGCATATATGCAGGTGCAAGTTATATATGTGGTTCATCGTAGAGAGGTACAAGGAAGGATGAAATTATCTCTGGTTGTACCTGCGATAGGCTGAAGATTTACCTCTCCAGAAGTGCAACTCGTTAGGCTGGTCCGATCTTAAGTTTAACTTGCCAGACATTGAAGTGCATCGTTGCTGCCTGCTTCTGAAACATGGCATCTTAAGAGTAATATCCATTTTACTATTGTCAGTCTCAGTTACTAAGCGAGTTTGCAAAAGCTCCATTTCCCGATGAGTTTCTTGCCCGAAGTACGTATGTTTTCTCATTTTTAAACAGTTATGTGACTTGTGACACAGACAGATGATTGGACTGAAACGTACAAATAGACATCAATTTCCCAAAAAGTAGGCCATTTCTGTACCTGAATTTCAATTTTGAAGCTTAAGAAAGAGTTGCGTTTACTACGCTCTAATTAAATATCCATCAGAAGTAAATAATCTAGTACTAATTACAGACAAATGATTCAGTTGCAATCGTCTCATACATTAAAAAGGTACTAAGGGCCAAAGTTGCAGTAAAAATCCAACTCATTGGACAATAACTGCTAATACCAAATGGGCAGTTCATATCTCGGGCTGATGTTGAGTGAACTGCCACGTGAAGTTCAAAAGTCACACCCTCTCAAACTGATGCTCTAAATAAATAATCTTAGTTACAATCGACATCAATTCCATGTATCCATCTATTCCACAAGTCGAAGGCATAGCCATCCTGTGAAACACAACAGCCAGTCACCTTTCCTCAACCATCAATGAACAATCATCGCAACCCGCTCATCCTCAAAGAGAACTACTTTACGTTTAACCATTCTCTGTACCAACAAATGTCCAGTGTTGCCACGGGCACCCCAATAGCACCAACTTTTGCCAACTTCTTCATGAGCAAGATTGAAGAATGCTTTTTCCTGACACAATGACAACTATCCTTACTATACAAATGCTACATTGACAACATTTCATCATTTGGACACATGGGATGGACGCCTTTCAACGATTTTATAACAAATGTCACCCAAAAACATTCACCCACTCATCCTCTACCAAAAACATACTGAAACTTCCTCAACCTCACCATTTACGCAGACCTTGACAGAGACACCCTACGATACAGACTGTACACAAAACGAACAAACTCTCACCAGTATGGTCACGCATCCGGCAGCCACCAAAAGGTCCATCATCTTCACCAAAGCTCTCTGCCACCTCAGAAACTGTTCAAACCTGCAGAAGCCAAACAGAAACTCACCACTACAGGAACAGAGGCTACTCCAACAGCACTGGGTCCTCATCTCCACAGACTCAGCACTAAACTAGTCATCTGCAACAAGAACACAGATTGACCAAAGCAGCACTCCAAGGTGAACTGCATCTTAAGCAACCATGCCAAGAATCCCCAGACTAGTAAAATCCTGTGGGCACACACAGTGCAGCTACTGTGACAAACTCAGCGGAAACACCATCTCTGCCACAGCTACCTACCAGAAACTACAAATCATCGCATGCACATCACAGAGCCTGATATATGTGATCCAATGTAGGGAGGAATGCAAATACAATACGTAGGACAAACGTCGATTGCATGTAAGAGAACACAGCCAGTATTACTTCTTAAAAGGAAGTTATAAACGTCGATTGCATGTAAGAAAACACAGCCAGTATTACTTCTTAAAAGGAAGTAATATTCAATAATATTGAAATCACGGATCATTGCATTGAGGTCGGTAATATATAAGATTAAAGGAAGATCGGATCTTGCGCTAGAGTATTGTATTTATTAGCTAAGAGTTGGTTTCCATGCATCATTAACTGTTCTGGGAACAGAGCCATATTCTCTCCGTACGATTTGGCTGCATTCTCTGCCTCGCCACATGGTATGTTCTGTCTCTGTTTATATTTGAAATTGAACGGTTCTCTTGCGAGAACCTTCTAAAAATTATAGAAGACTCATCAAATGTCCTCCTCCACGGAAATCTTTAGTAAAAGGCGAAAGATTTATTCGCTCTGAAGGAAGACCAGAGTGAAGTTTCATCTGTATTACGGTAAATTTATATCTCTGAGCTAAAAGAGCAATTGTGGGTTACCGGTAGGTGTTCATCCCACAATGATTTCCTCCCACTTTCTGTGCTAAGTTAATTAATGTAAGAGAGTTTTATTTTAGACCGCATTGTGGGTATGCATTATTTTCCCACTTGCAACAGAAAAAAACACGCACATACACACACGGCACACACACACACACACACACACACACACACACACACACACACACACACACACACACACACACACACGGCACACACACACACACGGCACACACACACACACACGGCATACACACACGCACACACAGGCATACACACATACAAAACACACACGCACACAAAACAAATAAAAAATTGAATTTCCGATAGTAGTATAATTGTTTCCATGGATTTTATAGCAAACACTTCGTCAGTACTATAAATATGATACACAGAGGACACCTAGCTCTAGGCCCCACATACTAGAACAGGCCCCAAAATGGAAATTGCGTTGGTTCTTGTGAAGTCACTTCGCATATTGGAAGAACCACTGGTCACTTTCGAAAATAAGGAGCAGGAAATATACGTCAGTGAGGAATACGGGGGACGCTTTGGAAAAGGGGCAGCTAACAGGACAAAGGAGGGCACTGAAAAATGGAACTTGAAAGAAAATATTACTATATAGAGATGCACATAATGGAATTCTGCAACTTGTTTTCAGATTGTATTTGTAAAAACTGCAATGTATATGTGTTAAAGCCTTGTATTTACATCTACTTTCGCATTGAATCCCAAACTAAATATTCACGTGGTTAATAATACTATTTTTATAACACTATAATTAAGTGCTGCAATAGCGCAAGATGGAGGAGAAGAAAGCGTTTCAGCGATTACCAAAAGACGTCGTTCCCAAGAACTACGCGGTGGAGCTGACTCCCGACTTGAAGGCGTTCACGTTTGGTGGGAAGCTTCGAATCGATGCCGAGGTGTGTAAATGTTTGCGTGTCACTTTTCAAGTGACTAATGGCGAGCTTGTTCTGTCCAGGTGGTCACGTCGACCTCTCGCGTGGTACTCAACTCATCGGAGATTACTATCATCAGTGCGAGTGCCGAAGTCCCAGGTTAGCTCATCATCTGCTGCATATCGTTTATTGATAGTTCCAGCAGCTGTATATTCTTGCCGCCCGGGAAATGAACCTATTTGCGCGTGTGGCAGTTTCAGTTGTGACTCATTCGTATGGCTTGCTGGGCGAAATGAGCCTAATACATCCATTTTCTCTCACGTTTTCCTGCAGGCGCTTTCAGCCAGAATGCGACCGTTTCCTTTTCGGCGGAGGAAGAGACCGTGATCTTTGAGTTCTCTTCTGCCCTCCCAAAAGGCGAGGTCACTCTTCATGTGCATTACACTGGCATACTGAACGACCAGCTGAAAGGATTCTACCGGTCTAAATATTTTCATCCCAGCCATCCTGAAGAAGAGCGCTACATGGCTGTGACCCAGTTTGAGGTTAGACCATTACTTTATTTTCTCCTCCTTGTCCCCTCCTCCCCAGTCCATTGCTTCCCCCCTCAGGCCACCTCTCA
>JABACO010000012.1:9233276-9318276 GCA_013339895.1 Ephydatia muelleri | reverse complement strand
GTTGGTGTAAGTTGCAGCTGTGCTGTGCGCCGTTGTGTTGCCACAGGCGGCTGGTGACTTCTTTTTTTTTTCTTTTTTTTTCACACACAACTGCCACACCCCTCTGTAGATTGCCACGTCTTACTTTGTGACTGAGGAGAAGGCCACTGAGATTGAGCAGTTCTTCAAGGCCAACCCCTGCCCTGTGGCAGAGCGTGCAGTCAAACAAAACTGCGAGTCGATCAGGATATATGCCAAGTGGCTCAAACGAGATGTTCCCCTTGTCAAGGAGTGGCTCAGCTCGCTCTGAAGAGAAATTTTTTTTTTCTTTTTTAAATTTAAATTTGCGAGGACATTTTGGGCTGTAGTGTAAAGCTTAACTGGATTTGTTTAGATGCACTTTTGAAAGGTTGTTTTGTTATTCTAATCATAAGCGGGGTAACATTTGATATGATGAATTGTGTGCGCTGAGTAAATCAACAGGTGTGCTGTAGAAGTTAACTGGTATTAGTAAATAGTAAACCAAACCCCATATTCATCTTTCTGATGGAATAATACATTGTGTTGTAACATCATAAAATGTCCCAATGTCATGATGATGTAATGTCATTCAAAAAAAAAAATGCCCCCAATGTCATCATGATGATGTAATGTCATTTGAAAACGCTCCTGCGAGTCTGAACTGGTCCTTTGTGAGCACACAGAACATCCTCTGGGGACACGGGCATGAGGTCACGCCAGGGGAAGGCAAGACAGAACGTAGAATGAACTCCCTCCCTGTTTCGGGAGGGAAAGTATTGACGACCTGTGCCAGAAAGAGTTGTCTTGTTATGACAATATCCAAACCTCTTCTAAGCACTCAGCCTGTGTTTGACATGGTGTCGGAATCAGATGCACTACCAAAAGGAGGTAATTAAGGGTGTGAGGAGTGTATAATTTACAATGATCGGAAATAGATTCTGGTATAGCTATTTTGGTAGTACATCTGATTCAGACATGTGGAAAACACCCCATCAGGTGATTAACCACACCCCATCAGGTGATAACCACACCCCCATCCTCACCCCTTCTTCCACCTGTGTCATCATCAGTCCCTGAAGGGCTCGTCCCATTGCGGAGTGGGCGGGGTCCTTGACGGTCAGCTCAGGGCTCTCCACCAGTACCCCCACACCCATATTCACCTCCTTCCTCTCCCTCTCCAGGGGGTCTCTTGCTACTTCTGTCCCCACTCCTGATCCTTCCTTGCCCCCTGCATCACAGGACATTAACTCCAGACCCCTCTGCAGCTTGATGCGCAGGGAGTGCTCAGCTGCTAGCAAGAGCTCAGCTTGGGAGAGGAGGGATGCACACTCCTGTGGCAGAGGGAAGGAGGGAGTTGGGGGAGGGGGGACAGATACTAAATTCTGTGTTCCGCAGATACAACTCCCACATCCTCCTCCCCAGGGTGGGAGCAAATTAGATACAGCCCCCCCTCAGGGTTAAAAAGCAAATGCTAAGTTCACGCTACTCCGATACAAAACCCTACAGGGACCAGACCTGGAACTTTGGTATTGCCTCAACAGAGGGGTGGTGTATGGTAGAGAGAAGAGTGTTGACATCTTGGAGGTGGCTGATCACCCCGGTCAAAGGATGTTGGTCTGAAACACACACACACACACACACACACACACACACACACACACACACACACACACACACACACAGACACACACACACACACAGACACACACACACACATGCACACACACACACAAACACACACACACACACACATACACACACACATGTACACACACACACACACACACACACACACATGTACACACACATTCAAAACATACAATAAAAGGAATGTTTAATGTACTTCATTTGGCCCAGAATTCCCTAGGCATGTTCAGTGCTAATTATCAGGTATTTTATCATTTGGATTTTGTATTAACCATCATAGAGAGGTTCAAACAAAGCCATGTCTAAAATGCATACAAGTATAATTGAGGTAATGCCCACCAGAACTGCGTAATGCCCACCAGTACTGCATAATGAGGTAATGCCCATTAGTACTGCATAATGAGGTAATGCCCATTAGTACTGCATAATGAGGTAATGCCCAATAGTACTGCATAATGAGGTAATGCCCATCAGTACTGCATGAGGTAATGCCCATTAGTACTGCATAATGAGGTAATGCCCATCAGTACTGCATAATGAGGTAATGCCCATCAGTACTGCATGAGGTAATGCCCATTAGTACTGTATAATGAGGTAATGACCACCAGAACTGCAAAGACGATGCTACAATGCTCCCTCCCTCTCCTCCCTCCCTCTCCTCCCTCCCTCTCCTCCCTCCCTCTCCTCCCTCCCTCTCCTCCCTCCCTCTCCTCCCCTTCCCTCTTCTCCCTCCCTCTTCTCTCCTCCCTCCCTCCCCTCCCTCTTTCTCACCTAGTTTTTGCCCGCAGACATCTGATGGAGTGATCCAGGAGGATTGGGAGTGTTGCCAATGCTAGCTCACTCGGGTGGAACTTCTCAAAATAGTGCAACACTTTCTCTGCTTCTCTCGTATCATCAAACAGCCTCTTCTGTTTGTAGGCAGGAAGGGGCGTGGCCAACTGCCAAGACTCTATCCAGATATTGTCCGTCTGTTGCATGCGACGACTCAGCCGACCTTTAGTGTACTGAAGGAGGGGGCGGGGCATGTGATGAGAGGGGAGGGGCATGTGACGAGGGTGAGGGGAGGGCATGTGGGAGGGGTGGGACATGTGATGAGAGGGAGGGGCACGTGACGAGGGTGAGGGGAGGGCACATGGGGGGCGGGACATGTGATGAGAGGGAGGGGCATGTGACGAGGGTGAGGGGAGGGCATGTGGGAGGGGTGGGACATGTGATGAGAGGGAGGGGCATGTGACGAGGGTGAGGGGAGGGCACATGGGGGGCGGGACATGTGATGAGAGGGAGGGGCATGTGACGAGGGTGAGGGGAGGGCACATGGGAGGGGCGGGACATGTGATGAGAGGGAGGGGCATGTGACAAGGGTGAGGGGAGGGCACGTGGGAGGGGTGGGACATGTGATGAGAGGGAGGGGCATGTGACAAGGGTGAGGGGAGGGCACGTGGGAGGGGCAGGACATGTGATCTTTTGCATATGTAAGAAATGGGGACATGTAACCTTCATCATTATGGTGGGGGAAGAGGAGGGTACTAACAAGTACTTACCCTCTTTCTGGGTGAGCTGGGCCCATCCTTCGAGGTCGCTGGCTCCTCCACTTTGGCCTCACTCGCTGTGAATGTCTCGGCCTTGGCTCCTGCTTGGTTGTTCCCCAGGATCATGTCCCAATCCTCCCCCTCGTCTCCCCAGTCTCCTAGTCTCTCAGACATGACCGAAGATGCCAGCTGGTCGTTCTGTTGAACCAGCTGCTTAGAGCTCCCAGGCAACGATCCAGTGGAACTCTTGGCACCTTCTTCCTCCCTCTTTCTCTCCTTCTCCTCCTCCTCCTCCTCCTCCCCCTCCTCCCAGTCCCGTGGTGAGTACCACCTCACAAAATCCTCTAAAAGACACCCAGGGTTTGCAGCCTGTGTGTGTGGGTGTGTGTGTGTGTGTGTGCATGTGTGCATAAGTGTGTAAGCAGGTGTGTGTATATGTACGTGCACATGTGTATGTGTGTGAGAGTATGTGTGTGTGTCATTTGACAGTCATCAAGAGGGCAAGCACAACAGCACACAACAGCCATCAAGAGAAGCGAGCACAACAGCACACAACAGCCATCAAGAGAAGCGAGCACAACAGCCATCAAGAGAAGCAAGCACAACAGCACACAACAGCCATCAAGAGAAGCGAGCACAACAGCACACAACAGCCATCAAGAGAAGCAAGCACAACAGCACACAACAGCCATCAAGAGAAGCGAGCACAACAGCCATCAAGAGAAGCAAGCACAACAGCACACGACAGCCATCAAGAGAAGCGGGCACACAGCACACGACAGCCATGTGACCAAACCTTGAAGGCCTGCATGTCGGAGACGAGGGAAAGGCTCTGCATCTTGGCCCTCACTCTGGCGGCCTCTTCAGAGGTCCCCAGCTTGGCCAGCACACCCTGCTGCTCCCACATCATGTCCTCTGTCATGGGAGCGTGCTCCTGGGGAGGAGGAGATAGAACACCAAAACAAAATGGCACGAAAATGGGAAAGGGGATGACTGAAGGTTAATTACAGAAACTGATGTAGCAAAAACTTCTTTGTTCCTATGGTAACACTCCTCCATTCCTAAACCCCGCCTCTTACACACCAGCACAATCACGGTGTTATGCATAGGTGTTATGCATATGTCGTAAGGACATGATCATTGCTAATAAAACTAGTGGACACAGTAGAAAGTGAAACTTAATGTTTTGAGTGAATAGGAGTGTTCTTCAAACCCACCAAATTGACCAAATCCATCAATAGCCAAAATCACGCTGAAGTATGTTTTTGAAGCCATTAAACGAGGGTGTAAGGGGATGTGCATGTGAGGGGGATGTGCCTGTGTGAGGGAAATGTGCCTCTACTTGTGTGATGGTGCTGTACCTGTGTGACGGGGATGTACAGTGGCTCTCCAGTTACAAGCAGTAACAAGTCTCCACAAGGCTTCAAGGCCCCAGACCTCTGCCCGTCAGTTGTCTCCTCTTCGTTGTAAGACAACAAAGAGAGGATTACTCTCCTCCCACCATCACCTCCACCTCCAACTCATTCATCGACTTACTTGTATTTGCTGGCAATGAAAAGGGGTGTGGCTCCATGCAGGCTCCTCCCCCATCCTGCTCCGAGCCCTGGGTCTGTGAAGGAGTGGCTTTGGTGTCACTGTCTTGGCTCTCCAACGCTTCATAGAACTCCTCATCACTCTCACCGCTGTCAGCCATTGAACACTTGCGGACCGACGCGAGGGAGACTGATGATGTCACTGCCTTTGTTACATTGGTGGCTGTGGTGGAAGTGGGGTTAGGGGTGGTGGTGGTGGTGGTGGTGGTGATGTTCGAGTTCTTTCTGGTAATCTTGTGGTGAATGCAACAATTCAGCATCTCCAGTTTCTGGTGGAAAAGTGAACTACCCATGTCAGGGGCTCCTGTGCCGAGACTGCATAGGAGGGAGGGGAACATGGTCGCTGCATCCGCCACATAGTCAGCTGCCATGCTGGTCCACTTACTAACTCAGTAGGTTGCCCTTCTCCCAGCTCAGTCGTAGTTTGGATAGCACCATCTTCCAAACCTTAGAGAATGCCTCAATCCCTGAGGGGGGGGAGGGGGTAAGGCACAAATGAGATTGCAGGGGAGGGGCTAAGCAAGGGCACCAATGAATATTGCAGGAGAGGGGTTAAACAAGGGTCGACCAATGTGATTGCAGGGGAGGGGCTAAACAAGGGTACTAATCATAAGTGACACTAGTAGGAACCCATCACAGGAGATAGCCATAACATAGAGGACACCTTCCAAGGGAAGGCACCAAGCAACACCTACCAGATCAACCCAAAGGCCACCCACCAAACCAGCTGCCATTGGTTCACCCACCAGACCAGCTGCCATTGGTTCACTCACCAAACCAGCTACCATTGGTTCACTCACCAAACCAGCTACCATTGGTTCACTCACCAAACCAGCTGCCATTGGTTCACTCACCAAACCAGCTACCATTGGTTCACTCACCAAACCAGCTACCATTGGTTCACTCACCAAACCAGCTACCATTGGTTCACTCACCAAACCAGCTACCATTGGTTCACCCACCAGACCAGCTGCCATTGGTTCACTCACCAAACCAGCTGCCATTGGTTCACTCACCAAACCGATAGTTGATCATGCAGAGAGCCTTCACCAGTCTGGACGTGAAGGATCCCTCTGGAGCTGACCTTACCCACTGTGCCTCCTCCCCCTTCTCGAGACCTCCTGCCTTCGTGTCAGCCGCACTGGGGAAGAGGTACTGTGTGATGGTGTCGCACGATACGTGAGTGGTTTTATGCACATATGTGTGGTCATGTGTATGTGTGGTCATGTGTATGTGTGGTCATGTGTATGTGTGTGCATGTGTGTGCATGTGTGTGCATGTGTGTGTGTGCATGTGTGTGCATGTGTGTGCATGTGTGTGTGTGCATGTGTGAACATGTATATATGTGTCAAAGGCCACATGAAATCTGCCCACACCATCACACATGCACTCACCCTCACACATGCACTCACGCATGCACTCACCCTCACACATGTACTCACCCTCACACATGCACTCACCCTCACACATGTACTCACCCTCACACATGCACTCACCCTCACACATGCACTCACCCTCACACATGCACTCACCCTCACATATGTACTCACACATGCACTCACCCTCACACATGCACTCACCCTCACGCCCTCACACATGCACTCACCCTCACACATGCACTCACCCTCACACATGCACTCACCATCACACATGCACTCACCCTCACACCCTCACACATGCACTCACCGTCACCACCTCATCCAGCTCAGTTCCCACCATGGCCATGGCCTCCCTCTGGCTAGCAAGCTCCACACGCTGACTGCTAGAATAAGACATGGCCGCAGAAAGGACCGGGGACCCAATGACATTGGGATTGGGATCGGTCAGACGACTCAGGGCAGTGCTGAAGTCTGGTGGCCTTGTGATGTCATCCTCCTCTGTCAGGGAACCCACCAGCTCTGAGAACTCCTCGTGGGTGTGGCCTAGCTTCACAAAGCACAACAAGTGTTCAGCTAGACGAGTTTGTACGTCAGTGTAGCGAGGTCAAGGTCAAGAGGATAGTCAAGGTCAAGAGGATAGTCAGGTTTCATTGGTTCATCAGGATCAGGATAGTTAGAGGTTAACGGTTCATCAGGGATCAAAAGGTTAATGATTCATCAGGGGTCAAGGGAATAGTCAGGGTTAATGATTCATCAGGGGTCAAGGGGATAGTCAGGGGTTAACGATTCATCAGTGGTCAAGGGGATAGTCAGGGGTTAACGATTCATCAGTGGTCAAGGGGATAGTCAGGGGTTAATGGTTCATCAGGATCAAGGGGTTAAAGGGGTCAAGGGGATAGTCAGCGTTCAAAGGGTTATTCAAGGTCCACAAGTAACTTGGGGGGGATTGGAGGTTGGAGAGGGGGACGTATACCCTGGACCCCTATATTTACAGGTGAGGGTCATGGCACACATAGGCAGAATATGAGAGGAGAAAGACGTCACACTTACCCAGCAGAGAACTGCTCTGCTTGGCCAATGCAAGCCTCACTGTCCAAACTGGTGCATTGGTAGGATTGAGGTCTCTGCAAAGAAACCAAAAAACAAACAGAACAGGTCATGTGAGGTGAGAGAGACAGGGAGGGGGTTCCCCTTACGAGTGGGCGGAGTTGTGGACGACAAACTCCTCTGTCAGATTTGGCCACACTGCAGACAAATGCAACTCTCTGCGGCAAGAAAATGTGCTCTGGTCTCACCACTTCCCCCACGCACACACACACCACTCACTGCACAGCGCCAGACAAGGCTCCCACACACCACTCACTGCACAGGGTCAGACAAGGCTCCCACACACCACTCACTGCACAGGGTCAGACAAGGCTCCCACACACCACTCACTGCACAGGGTCAGACAAGGCTCCCACACACCACTCACTGCACAGGGTCAGACAAGGCTCACACACACCACTCACTGTACAGGGCCAGACAAGGCACACACACACCACTCACTGCACAGGGTCAGACAAGGCTCCCACACACCACTCACTGCATAGGGTCAGACAAGGCTCCCACACACCACTCACTGCACAGGGTCAGACAAGGCTCCCACACACCACTCACTGCACAGGGTCAGACAAGGCTCCCACACACCACTCACTGCACAGGGTCAGACAAGGCTCCCACACACCACTCACTGCACAGGGTCAGACAAGGCTCCCACACACCACTCACTGCACAGGGCCAGACAAGGCTCACACACACCACTCACTGTACAGGGCCAGACAAGGCACACACACACCACTCACTGTACAGGGTCAGACAAGGCTCCCACAGGAAGCATCCCTTGCAGTGTAGCACCAAGTCCCTCCTGCTCGCCCCCTGAGGAGATAGTCTTTGGTCCATTGTTTGACTGTGCCATACATCAAATAAATGCCCCTCTTACCTAGCTAGGGGTTCAAATAATGTCCCTCCCTCCCCTCCCCCACCTAGAAGCTAATGTCCCTCCCTCCCTTCCCTCACCTAGAGGCTAATGTCCCTGCCTCCCTCACCTAGAAGCTAATGTCCCTCCCTCCCCTCCCTCACCTAGAAGCTAATGTCCCTCCCTCCCCTCCCTCACCTAGAAGCTAATGTCCCTCCCTCCCCTCCCTCACCTAGAAGCTAATGTCCCTCCCTCACCTTGAGGGCCCTAATGTCCCTCCCTCATCTTGAGGCTAATGTCCCTCTCTCCCCTCCCTGGGCTAATGTCCCCCTCCTTCCCCTCCCTCACCTAGAGGCTAATGTTCCTCCCTCCCCTCCCTCACCTAGAGGCTAATGTCCCTCCTCCCTCCCTCCCTCCCTCCCTTACCTAAAGGTTCAACAGGCCATTCGTCCAAGCTCCAATGCCTCAACACGTAAGTGAATCTGATGGCAATGCTGACTGGATCCATCTTGGGCAAAGGGCACCGCTTTAGAGAAGAACAATGCAACCACTCACTACCTCTGCTTCACACCAAGCAACAGAGCACCAAGCAACAGAGCACCAAGCAACAGAGCACCAAGCACAGGTCTCCCACACTTCAAACATTCCACACCCTCACACACCCATAAAACTACACATCCCTCACAGCACACATCTCCACATGCCACACACTCCCAACCTCCAACTTCACATATCACACATCTCCACACCCCACATCACTCACCCCACATCATGTACTCTCACCATCTTGCAAAAACACTCACCACACATCTTACACACACTCTCACCACATGTCTTACACACACTCTCACCACATGTCTTACACACACCAATTACCTCCAACACACTCACCACACTCTGCACACACCACACTCACACCACATCCCCCCCCACACACACACCAGCCTATCTTTGAAGACATCCAGCAGCCCAGAGAGGTGGCTATATTGAGGGGGCGTGTGGTGCAAGTGTACCATGTCGAAGTTGGTCCTGACCCTCTTGCCCTGACACACACCAAGGTACATCTGCCTCCAGTTCTGCTGCACTTGCACAAACACAGGAGTTTCACTGAGGACCAAGACAAAAGGAGGCGTGGCTCTAGCCCCTCCCCATGAAGCCATCTTACCAGCCAGTGTTGGCAATGGCAATGGAGACTGTGCTTAGCATGAGGTTAGCCTGGGCTTGACTGGTAAGTGCATCGCTGCCCTCCTCTGGGGCCAACACAATGAACTCAGTGATACCATACCTGCATTTGTGTGTGTGTGTGTGTGTGTGTGTGTGTGTGTGTGTGTGTGTGTGTGTGTGTGTGTGTGTGTGTGTGTGCATGTGTGTATGTGTGTGTGCACGTGTTTGTGTGTGTGTGCGTGTGTGTGCATTGTGAGGTTGTGTGTGCATGTTTATTCATGTGTGTGCATATGTGTGTGGATGTGCATGTGTCCATAAGTATGTTTGTGCACACACACACACACAAGTACACTGTATACATGGGGCGATGTGCAAGCATATGATGTAGACACTCTACTAAAAGGATCATGCTAAACAAATGAGGACTCACCACCTGGAGAGATGGTGAGCTTTAGGCGGGAAGTCAAGGGAGACTGCCATCATTTCATGGAAGGCTAGTGGCCAAAAGTCTTTCTCAGCTGAGGTGGAAGGACAGAAGAATGGGCCTTTTATTTTTGCAAAGCGCCCGCTGCCTAACTCACATGCTACGCCAGGGATTATGGGGCAGCCATAAACATCGTTTACCTTTTTGCGCGGGCATGGTTACTGTCGCACCAGACACGTCCAAAGTCATGACAAAGGTTCTCCCGGCATACTTAACCCTTTCTGACTTGCGGTGCTGCTTCCGCGCAACCGTGGGCTAAAGTCAGATTCAAGAGTGAATGAACGGGGGGGGGGGGGGGGGGGGGGGGGGGAATCTTGACAACGCAAGCACTCGACCGAACAATTCGCTCTGCCACGGTGGTTTCAACGGCACAAAGACCTACCACTTCTTCATGTTCCGACGATGCTAGTCCCCACTGATGCAACACGTTCTCAACATCCGTTATGAAGCTTGAAGCAAAAATATTAGCACTTAGTCACAGAAGCCGTTTGGAAGCACAACAAACCTTTCCCATGGTGTAGCGTTTGTAAAGTCGTTTATCTCGTGTATGGACCGCTGCAGAAGGTCGTCTTCGTCTTCTTCCATGCGATACAAGATTGATCATCTAATTATCAGCAATCGTTTCGAAATGAGGGCAAGCTGCTGAAATATCGGAGAGACACCGGCAAAAAAAAGGTATCCGCACGTGTGATTCTCCAGAATGCCACCGAAGAAAGGTGCGCAAGCTCAGGGGAGCAAGAAAACGCAGGAGAAGAAGAAGGATAAAGTGATCGAGGTACCAGCGTTATAGACGTCCGGCCAGTTTGCCTATCGTAGCTGCTGCTTGCTTATAGGACAAAACTTTCGGCCTGAAGAACAAGAAGGGGAAGAAACAACAGCAGTTTATTCAGCAGGTCACAAGTCAAGTGAAGTATGGACAACAAAGTCTACAAAAGGTATGCAACTGTACAAAAGAATACGAGCGTACTTCGCTTTTTAAATTTCAACCGCGGCGTCTAACGGACAATATTTATCCATCCAGAAAAAGGCCGAAGAAATAGAGAAAAAGGTAGGTTGCTGTACCGGTGTGGACAGGTGGGTATTAGTGCGCACGCTGTACCTTAAAACTATAGAAAAAGAAAGAAGAAGAAGAAAAGCAGAAGGCTGAACTCAACTCCCTCTTAAAGCCCGTGGCCCAGGCCCAGAAAGTGTCCGCAGGTGCGTTTCCCCTTACTTTCGTCGTTTGGGTTTCCTTTTAGAAGTCATTTGCCTCGTTGCAGGTGCTGATCCGAAGTCTGTTCTGTGCGTATTCTTCAAGCAGGGCCAGTGTGGGAAAGGAGACAAATGCAAGTTCTCACATGACCTCTCCCTTGAGGGGAAAGCAGAAAAGAGGAGCATGTATGTCGACGCCAGAGACATGGAAGACGGTATGATGTTTGGGGGGGGGGGGGGGGTAACTATGGGCAACCATAGATACTCTACTACTTTGGGGTAACCAAGTGTTCAGCCATATGTTTGATGATGACCCTATACCTCCTGAGAGAGTGGGGAGGG
Source organism: Ephydatia muelleri (assembly GCA_013339895.1). Lineage (NCBI taxonomy): Eukaryota > Metazoa > Porifera > Demospongiae > Spongillida > Spongillidae > Ephydatia > Ephydatia muelleri. Next base: position 9,306,991 of record JABACO010000012.1, on the reverse strand, counting down.
GTGGGTGCTGTTGCTAAATACCATGCCAAGGTTTGACAGAGCCTCTTGAACTCTTGAAGCTGCTGCAACTGAAATGTTGCGCTCAAAACAATGGGCTGGTGCTTCTTGTCTGTGTGTGTGTGTGTGTGTTTGTGTGTGTGTGTGTGTGTGTGTGGGTGTGTGTGTGTGTGTGTGTGTGGTTGTGGTTGTGTTCAGTGGACTACTTGCCTGCCCTTCAGCCAGTCAAAAGAAGTGTGCCCCCCCCCCCCCCCCCCCCCCCCCCCCCCCTCCGTTGGTATGGTAGAAGAGGGGACAGAGTAGGCATGTCTGTTAGTCTGTACCAGTTGACTTATTCACTTGCTCACGTGGCTTGTGGTGATTGCTTTAAGCTGGTCTGTGTGTGTGTGTGTGTGGATGTGTGTGTGTGTCTATGTGGATGTGTGTGTGTGTGTGTGGATGTGGATGTGTGTGTGCAGACACCATGGACAAGTGGGACGAAGAGAAGCTGAAGGAAGTTGTGAAGAAGAAACACGACGAGGAAGGAAAGCCGAAGACAGACATTGTAAGCCTTGGGTTGTGAAAATGGAAGGGAAGCCAAATCACACCACATCTTCTGTGACCCACCTCCCCCTTCATCCTCCTCCCCATGCGCACAGGTCTGCAAGTTCTTCCTACAGGCCATAGAGAAGGGGTTGTATGGGTGGTTCTGGGAGTGTCCCAATGGCGGTGACAAGTGCATGTACAGACACGCCCTTCCCCCTGGGTTTGTGTTGAAGCAGAAGAAGAAAGAAGGGGATGAGGAGGAACAGACCATCTCATTGGAGGAGCTTGTGGAGCAGGAGGTAGGTCTACGATTGTGACACTGGGTAGAGAACGTGTTAACTGATGATGTCAATCACACCTCTGTGGTCTGATGTGACCCTAATGCTGATTTGTGCGAGTGTGACCCTACCTGAACATGTATGACCCTAACCTTGATTTGACGTGTATGACCCTAACCTTGATTTGAGTGTGTGTGACCTAACTTTGATTTAAGTGTGTGTGACCTAACCTTGATTTGAGTGTGTGTGACCTAACCTTGACTTGAGCGTGTGTGACCTAACCTTGATTTGAGTAAGTGTGACCTAACCTTGACTTGAGCTGTGTGTGACCCTAACCTTGATTTGAGCATGTATAACCTAACCTTGACTTGAGTGTGTGTGACCTAACCTTGATTTGAGCGTGTGTGACCCTAACCTTGATTTGAGTGTGTGTGACCCAAACCTTGATTTGAGTGTGTGTGACCCTAACCTTGATTTGGGTGTGTGTGACCTAACCTTGATTTGAGCGTGTGTGACCCTAACCTTGATTTGAGCGTGTGTGTGATCCTAACCTTGATTTGAGTGTGTGTGACCCTAACCTTGATTTGAGCGTGTGTGATCGTAACCTTGATTTGAGTGTGTGTGATCGTAACCTTGATTTGAGTGTGTGTGACCCTAACCTTGACTAGAGCGTGTGTGTGATCCTAACCTTGACTTGAGTGTGTGTGACCCTAACCTTGACTTGAGCGTGTGTGACCCTAACCTTGATTTGAGGAGGCACATGAAGTTTAGTAGGACTCACTGATGTAATGAGATGCAATAGCAAGTGTTTTGAGAAACTCTATTGATGTAGTCATCACTAAACTAAGGTGCTGAGTGTCATCAGAGTGTGCAGTTGTGGTTTGAAATGGTTGTAATCTGAGATTTCACATGTTTTTCACAAGAAACAATAACTATTGCTAACCTACAATCACAAAATCGTCATGCCCGTCTATTCAATATTTGGGATCGTTTCTGCGAAAAGGGACCTAACACATGTTTTTTCAAGATTTTAAAAATATTCTAGAAGTCTGGAATGTCCTTTACACATTGCTTCTTACGTACTGAGAGTCGGAGTATCTGTCATGGAGTTGTAAGGCTCTGAATTTATAATTAGCCATACATTTCAACGCAAGCGTTACATTTCTATTGCAGGTTTGCTAGGTTCCTTTTCTAACTATTGAGTTATAACTATTTAGTGGCTGTTGTGGTCACTTACGGAGCTTATAATCGTGGTTGAGAAAAAGAGAGTTTAGCAAAATGAAAGTTGTAATGACCATTTCGTTGGTTGGTCTTATGTGGAATGACCCTTATGACTTATGACATGCATGGTGTTTTTCCCTCTTGCAGCGCCAGAAGCTTGCATCCTCAGGCGTACCCCTCACAAAAGTGACCCTTGACTCCTTCTTGGCGTGGAAGGACAGAAAGGTGAGTGAAGGAGAGGGAGTAGAGGAGCGAGGAGGCAATGCTTCAGTACCGCCCAGATGCAACTTTACACGCGCATGCGAGAGTAATGCGTGAAACATGGTGGTCTTGGCACGATAATCGCTGCCACTAGACTCCATGTTAGTGGTAGCGATTACTGTTCGCAGGGTAAACTTCTTTCCATAGAGGTAGGCCCGGAAGTGTGGCAAGCAGCCCACACCCAAGGCAAGCATCTCCCTTCTTGTGGCACAATACTTCCTTTCTGACCTGCTTATCATGCCGAGACGTCCGCGTTTCACGTATTACTCACGCATGTGTGTGTCAAGTTGCGTCTGGGTGGTACTGTAGTCGGTGTTTGGTGGAACAATGCAGTTTAAATATGTCCTGTTGCCATTTTCAGATCAAAGAGAGGAGAGAGAAGGATTCAGCTGAGTCAGAGAAGAAGAAGGAAGCATTCAAAGCAGGTCGAACTGTTGGGGTAAGGATGAGTGGAGGAGGGTCACATGTGAAAAGACTGCTGGCTTTACCACTACCTTCTCATGTGTGGACAGATCAGTGGTCGAGAGATGTTTGAATTCAACCCCGAGCTGGTTGGAGAGGATGACCTTGATGAAGATGGAGGAGAGGTGGTGTACCAGAGAGAGGAGGACCAGGTGAGGGTGTGTCTCCGTTGTACACTGCACACAGGTACCAACACACAGGCACCAAGAAAAATTATATAAAGCATGCTATATGGCACCGAAGGTGTCTCCCGAAGTAGCCTAAAAAAAAGGTAAAAGCTCGGGATAAGAGACGGGTGTTTTTGACAACGGATTTGTAATGTGGGTGAAAAGTTGACCTAGTTCGTGCATACCCTAAGGGCCTTTGGCCCTACCCTAAGTACCCTAGTCCTAATATTAGCTAAGTTTAGCACACAGGTACCAACACACAGGTACCAGCACACAGGTACCAGCACACAGGCACCAGCACACAGGCACCAGCACACAGGCACCAACACACACAGGCACCAGCACACAGGTACCAGCACACAGGTACCAGCACATAGGCACCAGCACACAGGCACCAACACACAGGTACCAGCACACACAGGCACCAGCACACAGGCACCAGCACACAGGCACCAACACACACAGGCACCAGCACACAGGTACCAGCACACAGGTACCAGCACATAGGCACCAGCACACACAGGCACCAGCACACAGGTACCAGCACACAGGCACCAACACACAGGCACCAGCACACACAGGCACCAGCACACACAGGCACCAGCACACACAGGCACCAGCACACAGGCACCAGCACACAGGCACCAGCACACAGGCACCAACACACAGGCACCAGCACACACAGGCACCAGCACACAGGCACCAGCACACAGGCACCAACACACACAGGCACCAGCACACAGGTACCAGCACACAGGTACCAGCACATAGGCACCAGCACACACAGGCACCAGCACACAGGTACCAGCACACAGGCACCAACACACAGGCACCAGCACACACAGGCACCAGCACACACAGGCACCAGCACACACAGGCACCAGCACACAGGCACCAGCACACAGGCACCAGCACACACAGGCACCAGCACACAGTCACCAGGTACCAGCACACAGGTACCAGCACAGACAGGCACCAGCACACAGGTACCAACACACAGGTACCAGCACACACAGGCATCAGCACACAGGCACCAGCACACAGGTAGGTACAGTGTACAAGTACCTGTAGGTGTGTATTTACTTTTCACGCACAAGTATGTGTGTACATACCTCTCTTCTCATCTTCACACACGCAAACACACACACACACGTGTGTGTGCCTGTTGCTTCATTGTCAGGCAACAAATAACAAATGCAGTATGCAATGATTGACACCCCACACATAACTAGACTTCAAACGGAGATGGCAAAAGCACACAGTGCTAGATGGCACATGTAGCCAGAGGGCACCAGAAGAGGGAGGAGGAGGGAGTGTCCTTGATCATACTAGGGAGGGAGGGCATAGAAGGTCATCTACATTTAAACCAGAAGAGCGAGTATAAAATATCTCCATTCTGTGGCACGCATCTTTGGGGGCTGGTGTCTACGTTCTCACAACTGCTGCTTCTTCACCCACAGGGTGATGAGCAGGGAGCCCTAGATGTTACCCTCATCAAGGCTGTTGCAGACACACCCAACCCTCTCGGTCCAATGAAGCCATCTGAACCCAGAGCTCCGGGTGCAGTGGGTGGAGCTGTGGGTGGAGATGACGAGTTCAACCCGTACAATCAGGAGTACCATTCGTCGGATGAGAGTATGTTCCAGGCTTGTGTGTGTGTGTGTGTGTGTGTGTGTGTGTGTGTGTGTGTGTGTGTGTGTGTGTGTGTGTGTGTTGTGTGTAAGTGCATGTATGTATACCCAGTGAGTAGGTGTGGCTATGATATACCCAGTGAGTAGGTGTGGCTACCAGTGTTAAGCACTTCTACTCTCACCACAGGTGATGGTGATGAGAGGGACGATAGTGATGGGGACCAGCAAGAGGAGGAAGGGGTACCCGTTGATGAGGCTCTCTTTGATGCTGAAGAGTTGGATGCTTTGCAGATAGATGATGAGGCTGGCGAAGATTGAGTAATCATTATGCCCATATTATGCTCTTTTTTTTTTTTTCTGTACATGTCACTGTGTGTCCCCAGCCATTAATCAGGGGCGGGGTCAGAACTGGGAGGCCAGACCGCCACTCATGTTTAGCTGAGCCTCCAAGGAGAGACACCCTGGGGTGGCTATGAATACGATAGCCCGGATGGTAAATTTCATTGTCGCCCATAGCAACAGGTAGAAACAAACAACCCAAAGTCCCATCCAAAGCACAATTTTGCCATCTTTATCGCGCATACTTTTGGGCCAACAAAGTTGATTGAGAATGCTTACATTCGCACGCGTCATCCAGTGAGTGGATGCTGTCTGTTGTGTTTGTTAATGCAAGTGTTTTCATAAACTTGTGATCGGCAAATGCCGCTGTCTCCTGATTATATTCATAGGTTCGCGTGAGCGCCTCCCAAGGACTTGAAACCTAAATGAAACTCCATGTTTGAACTGCGATGAGCAGCAAAAAGGTTCAAACGCTGTCCCCGTTCCCGCAATACGTCTCGAAGGTACAGCGCATTATTACAGAGCAGAAGCAGCAATGGTTCTCATCCACGGAGACCCGCCGCAAGAGGGGTCGGAGCTCGCGTCCGTTGCAAAACTGCACAGAGGCCCAGCCTAGCCCCAAGCTGCCCCAGAGGCAAAGGCCCCTACCTAGGACCCTCTCGCCCCTTCACAAACTGAGGAGGAAGCCTAGTCCTAACGTTGCGGCGGACGCCCCCAGGAGCGGTCGAAGGCGCAATGACCAGCTGCAGGACCTCAGCGAACGTGGTATTAGCGGCATAAGCCACTTGGTTGTACCGGTGCCAGGTTTCTATGGACAGGGAAACTCTAGCTGTTCTTCGAGTAGCTCCAACTCTCCCGTTCCAACATCGTTGATCACCCTCCAGCTAGGGTGCAAGTCCAAAGAGAGTCTGTCTTCGGGCTCAAGCGACCAGTCGCCACCCGCATTCAAGCGAGCTACGCCCATTTCATTAAACGTCATAGGAGAGAACGAACGAGACCAATCTACTGCTACAGTAGAGCTGCAGCGAGCTCGCAGCCAAAACTCGCTTTCTATGCAGCGTGCTTGCTCCAAGTCCCCGTACATGGCGCCTTTGGGGGTGGTTCGCAAAAAATCACGGCGGGCGAAGAAAGCACAACAGCTGAAGCCAGCGGATCGGTCCCGGGATCAAGGCGGGGTCCAACGAACCGCAAGCTCGAGGGAAACACTTGTTACACCTATAACTCTCGTTTCTAGAGACGCTCCACCAGTTAGTCAATGTGCAATCAAAATATGGAACCCATCGGAGAGCTCGGAGGAGACAGCGACTGGTGCACGTGACCAACAAGTCGGTAACAACTGCACTATCACTGTCTCCACCTTCCTTCAGGAGCCTGATGGCGCTCTTTGCATTCCCACAATCACAATCCGTTCAGCAACTCCGATAAAGGCGCCAAACGACGACGAGAATCTATTGGCACTGTGCGAGAAACTGGCGTTCAGAGCCGACATGGAAGACGAACTGGATAGACTGAGGGAAGAAATTAAAGCCCTGTCTGGATTCCAGCAATACGCCAGAAGCGCCCACCACGCAATAGAACCTTCAGAAATAGCTCAAACAGAAGCGAAGGAGGACTATCAGGCAAAATGTATTTATTTTTAAAATGACTGATTGCATATGTTTCATAACAATTCTGATGTGCACGTGATGAACGGATCAGGGAGGGTTGACCAGGGGTCACGATCTGGGTGGATGGAGCTGGGGAACATGTCGACTTTGGTCCAGAGCTGAAAATAGGACTGAGTGGAAAGCATCAAAAGGTTTGGGTGGTCATTCCATGTCAAGTGTTCATACGCTGATACCACCAACACGGGGTAAAGGTGGGGGGGGGGGGGGGTGGGGGGGGGGGGTTTTTTATTTTTTTTTTTTTTTTTTTTTTTGTGTTGTTTTTTTCTTTTTTTTTTTTTTTTTTTGTTTTTTTTTTTTTTTTTTTGAGGTTTTTTTTTATTTTTTTTTTTTGCACAAAAGGTCAACACAGATGCCACCCCACCACCACATGCCAGTACCTTCCAAATGGCCAACTGCATTTCCTCGACTCTCTCAGCACTCACAGTCAGAAGGATGTCTTTCAAGCTTGACAGCTTGCAGAGAGAACACAGAAATGCACTAGCTCACTGCACAACTGTTTATAAGCAGCCAACTCTCCATCATCTCAAGAACTAAAGCTACACACTAGGAACTACACACATAAACAGAGATAACAGAGTTACATGCATATCTCACTATGTGGCATATCAGCTACATCACCTTAATAGTGCAACCATATCACAGCAACGGTCACATTTTTACAAGCAATGCACCAAAAAAAAAAAGACGACAGCTGCATCAGGACAGCAAACTCACCTGGCTCTCTGGAACGGTAATGGACATGGCCGCCCAGTCGATCAGGCCGTACAGTGGTGGGACATAGTAATCAGCGATTATTACAGGAATACACCCAAACCAGAGAGCATCCATGACTCGCGGGCTCCATGCCACATTACCCCTCGGGCAGAGGCAGAATGTGGTAGTTTTGAGAGCACTGGTCGATTTGCAAAAAAAAATTATTAATGGAGACATTATTAGGCCAGCCTCAGAACACACCCCTGTATTTGCAAATTATTAATGGAGACATTATTAGGCCAGCCTCAGAACACATCCCTGTATTTGCAAATTATTAATGGAGACATTATTAGGCCAGCCTTAGAACACACCCCTGTATTTGCAAATTATTAATGGAGACATTATTAGGCCAGCCTCAGAACACACCCCTGTATTTGCAAATTATTAATGGAGACATTATTAGGCCAGCCTTAGAACACACCCCTGTATTTGCAAATTATTAATGGAGACATTATTAGGCCAGCCTCAGAACACACCCCTGTATTTGCACACCAATTGTAATGAACGCACATAGACAATGTACCCTAATATCTATGGTTTTACAGCTGTCTTAATAACACATTGTAACTAGTATTTAGGAACAACACATGATTGCAGTAGGTTTTGTAACACTACAGAATGTACGCAGTATGACCTTAGGGAAATTAAGTGAAATTGGCCTAAGCTTTTGGAGGACGACCAGTTGGCCTGATGGAGGTCACAGAACACAGAACACTTACTTCATATAGTCATGGTCTGACATGTGACCATTAACCACCAGGATGTCTGCATCCTGTCTGAACAGCTCCAACAGTTTGGGCCGAACTGGACCTCTGGCCAGCAGGGAAATGACATTAACACACATACACCATCCATTCTAAACTTATGCATGCTTACAAGTGTGTATGTGTGGACGTACACATTTCACACGTGCACACACATATACACATGAACACATATATACATGGACACACACATGCACATATACACATCCACACATGCACACACATACATATGCACACACATACATATGCACACAAATACTCGCACGCACACACATGTAGCATACAAACATGCACACAAATACATGCACACACACACACGCACGCACGCACGCACGCACGCATGCATGCACGCACACGCACACACGCACGCACGCACACACGCACGCACGCACGCACACACACACACACACACACATACACACACACACACACAGAGTACATCCATGTATACACATGCACACGGATTACAGACATACCTTGATAAATTCCCTGCAACAAACGCTAACCTAACCCTCTTGCTCGGGTCAAATGGTGCCCCCCCTTGTCCCATCTTGGACCATAGTATGCTCCCCCGGCCCGGGTGTGGCGGGACCGAGATGTCCTTGTGTACCACAAACGTCCGCTCCAAGATGTCCGCCGTGTTCACTAAGGCGACAGCATTCCTCAGCAGGTTCTGGTTGGCCGCACTGGTGACACGGGTCCCCATGTCGTGGGCACATATGTAGAAATGGTCGGCACCAAGGGAGGCGTTCCAGTGAGGGTAGCGGTGTATAACGTGGGTCACCATCTCGGCAGTGATGGTGGAAGCCACCTGTATGCCGGTCTTCAGGTTGGACACAGACTTCCTGTATGCTGTGCAACGCGAGGGTACAAGGAAGAAGGTCGCAAGCATTGGGTCCTGGAGGTGGAGGGAGGGGAGAGGAGGACATGATCATGATGAGAATGGGGATGGGAGGGACAGCAGAGAATTTAGTGGATGGAAGGGTGTAGGTGAGGGTGTGGGAGTGGATGGAAGGGTGTAGGTGAGGGTGTGGGAGTGGATGGAAGGGTGTAGGTGAGGGGTGTGGGGAGTGGATGGAAGGGTGTAGGTGAGGGTATGGGAGTGGATGGAAGGGTGTAGGGAGTGGATGGAAGGGTGTAGGTGAGGGGGTGGGGGAGTGGATGGAAGGGTGTAGGTGGGGGTGGGGGTGGGGAGTGGATGGAAGGGTGTAGGTGAGGGGGTGGGGAGTGGATGGGGGTGTAGGTGGGGGTGGGGTGTGGGAGTGGATGGAAGGGTGTAGGTGAGGGTGTGGGAGTGGAGGAAGGGTGTGGGGAGTGGATGGAAGGGTGTAGGTGAGGGTGTGGGTGTGGGGAGTGGATGGAAGGGTGTAGGTGGGTGTGTGGTGGAGGAGTGGATGGAAGGGATGTCGGTGGGGTGTGGGAGTGGCTGGCCTTGTGAGTCGGTGAGGGGGGCGTGGCTGGCGGGTGTCGGTTCGGGTGTGGGCGTGGATGGCCAGGGTGTGGTGGGGGTGGTGTGGCGGCGTGGATGGACGGGTAGTCGGTGGGGTGTGTGCGTGACCTGACGGGTGGGTCGGTGAGGTTGGGGGTGGGGTGGGGGAGTGGATGGAAGCCCTATGTGACAGAACTTATTTAGATGTAACACAGATAAGGCTACAGCAGAATTCAAGGAGAAGTGGATCCCTTAGCTACATATCACACCACCCACACAGTGTCCACACATACACTAGCACACTTGCAACCTGTTGTGAAAGTTTTGTGATGGGCAAATAATTGCAGCTACAGTCTATTAACCTTAATTAATTTTACATGTAGGTTTCTGATTATTGGTTACAATCCATAATGTTTTTTGTTTTATTATTATTTAATAAAAATACCCTATGCTTGGTTACACCTACACCCACCCACACACATACACCCACCCACCCACACACACACACACATACACACATACACCCACCCACACACATACACCCACACACGTGCACACACGCAAATGTCCCACACATGTCCACGTATTTTGACGCACTAGGGTTCTAAACTTGCTCTTTGATAGCAGAGTGATGAAGAGGTGCTCCACACCATACTTATAGTCCTCCAAGGACGGTATCTCTTTGCCAATTGGGGTATCATATATATAGCTCACACGTGAAGGAAACAGATGTGGCGTAGAGGCGACTGTGTGAATGCACGTATCCGGATGTGCAAGTGTGTATGCATTGTGTACATATGTGTGCATGACATGTATATGGCACATGTATGCATGTGGTATGTGCGTGTGGGAGGTTGATCAATGTGTGTACTGGTGTGTATTTATGTACAGGTGTGTGAACGTGTGTACAGGCATGTGTGTGTGCACATGTGTGTGCATGCATTGTGTACATGTGTGTGTATGCTCATGTATACATGTGTGCATGTGTGAGGGTGTATGTGTGCAGATTGGTATGTGTATGGGAGGTTGATCAATGTGTGTGTGTGTTGTGTGTGTGTGGATGTGTGACTGCAAGTGTGTGTGTTAGGAGGTACAGTATGGATTAGGGTTATGGAAGGATACATCTTCAAGGAGCTCTCCATATTCCTGTACTCCTCATCGTGTGAAGCAAACACACCAGCCTCGGTGCTACTCAAGCTCTGTTACACACACAAGAAAGGGAAGGGGAGGAGGGGGCAGGTGAGGGTCACATGCACATGTAATGCAATGGCACCCTCTGGCATCAACCTATAGCTGCTTAACGGTACCACGCCCACAGAAGCTTCTGCCTCGTTACGCACCTTGTTCTGTTTAACCCCCAGCACCGTCTGCTTCAAGTACAAGTCGATGGCGGGAGACTTGGCTTTGCTGGTGATCTTGGACTTGAACTGACCCTCGGAGTTGAAACCGTGGCAGAGGGGGAGCGCGGTGCACATGGCCTTCATCTGCTCCACACTGGCACCCCGCACGGTGAATAGCTCCTGTGTATGCGCGTGCGCGCGAACCCCGTCATACACATACTCACTTATACGTACAGAAGACAATATGCAAACTCAGTCGAATAATAAATTTCAATTTTAAAAAACCCTATATACCACCATTTTCTCATGCATGGAATAGACCACTTCAAGCGCACCAGTACACACATTGTGCTCAATATGGCGCGCTCAAGGGTGATCAAGTTGATAAATACGCATACTGATATACTGTCAGGGAAACCGCCACAACACGCTCCTTTGGCTGTGCAGTCATGCGGAAATAAACAACTAATTCTCACAGATGCAGAGGCGTCAACCCCATCCAGCTTGATGTACAGGACGTGGGGCTGCTTTCTCACGGGATCGATTGATTCACCGGTGCGATGGAGCTAAAGAAGTCAAAGTCGGTACCATTTAAAATCGGAATATTTACGGCATGAAAAAGCACTAACACTTGAGCACCATTTGAATAATAGGGCAAGCAGCAAGCTGCAGGATACAAGGACGAGTGCATTGCACAATGAGAGACGCATTTGCACAACCCTCGTGCCCTGTTGAATTATCTCTCGTGCCCAACCTTCAACCCTCGTCCCTGAAGCCACAAGGTGAATTTGGCATGCAAACAGCCTATAACTTCCTTTCTCAGGCGCGTCTCTATGGCGCCGCGATTCAAATCACATAACGCGTTCATTGAGCTTTACTATAGGGGAAACCAAACAAAGGATCTACATGTTACCATACGTACCACGTGATGGCACGTGACACAATTTCAATTTTGTGATCCTCCGTCTCGGTGTTAACATCCATACTCTTATAAATGGAGGTCACGGGACGGAGTTGGTATCGCTATCTCTAAGAGAACAGGGATCTTCCGAATTTTGATATACGACAGCAGAACCCCAGCTACTTGCATGAGTGCTTCGACTGACTGCATAGGACAGAAAGAAGGCAGTCTCATTTTGTAGAAGCTTCGAAGTGCGTAGTAGTTCAGCTAAGCATTCGAAGGAGCAGAGGAACTGAAAAAGACTCGTTCTGGAGTCGAATGCATCCCGATGCTAAAAGTTTTACCAGCTCTGCGATCTATTTGCAATCAAAACCAACTGATAACCGGACCAGAGAATAGTATGAGTGAGAAGCAACACTCAGAAAGGTTAGGACAGTAGCATTCTGTGTGCTTGTGGCGTGTGTTTAGCCAGGTGTGCTCCATTTAGAATTGGGGCGCCAATCATGGGGCGTGCCTGGTTGGTTTTTTCCTGTCATATAGCGGTTCTATTCCTTTGCACACAGCTTTTGCGACACCTCAAGAAGCGAACACAGAGAGGTATGCGGCTAGATGTACAAAGGCTCCCCGTTTAAAAATAACAGGTACCCCCTACGTTTCCAAGGGAACCAATGCCGGTATACTTCCATCTTCCCATTAGTTACAAAAGGTATCCATGAACGGGGAATTAGTCGGTGCTCGTTACAAAAGGTATCCATGAACGGGGAATTAGTCGGTGCTCGTTACAAAAGGTATCCATGAACGGGGAATTAGTCGGTGCGGCGTTCTTTTATAAATCCCATTTGGGCTGATTTGGAGAATTGCTTTGGACATTTAATGAAGGAAAGAAAACTGGGCCTACATGTATTTATAAATAGCGTATGTTGTAGAGTTTTTGTTACCATTAGTTCAATAGCCTACAAATGAATGCAACAATGTCAGTCTATTATCATTTAAAGTTGTTACGTTCCATTTGTGGACATTGTTATGGGAGGAAATAATTTAGAAAGGGGAAGGAAAGTGAAGCTGTGCAACAAGGAGTACACATGTTGTTTAAATTTTCAGCAGCATCATGTTCACTTATCCATATCACTTAGAATGCACAGATAGTACAGGCTTCATATTTGCAATCCATACTAGACAATTGGAGGCTTATGCATCCATTTTCGTGGAGATAAATATACTACGTTTTGTGTGTACACTGCCCCAAAAAGGCCACCACAACCTGATGTTGTGCAGTGACATTTGATTGCTGAGGATTTGTATGCAGTTAGTCAATGTTGGAATGTACCAGGAAACTGACTGTCCAAATAAGGATTTAATGCCGTTCAAGTGTGTACGGTACAGTGTAGTCTGCCTAAAGCAGTCACCCATTCCAAACAGTCGGAATTGTTATGGAGGTGGTTGCTATACAGATGGTGCAAGCAAGCATAAATTGGGGGACCATCCAGAAACCCACCGCAGTGGATAGGTGACCCGCCAGGGCAGGCTACACTGTAATATTGTTTCTAGCACTGTTGCCCCATTATATGAAGCGACTGTGCTCTCTCTCCAGCCCCCTAGGTCATCATCCAGGGACCGAAGGTATGGAGGTCGGAGCTCAGCCGAGGATCCTGCCATCTCCACCACCAGGTCCAGTAAACGTGTGCAGTCCAACTCACGGGACCACCCCAGAGCTGAGGTGGGAGGGGGTAGCTCCGCCCCTCGGGACCACTCCCGAACTGAGGTGGGAGGGAGTAGCTCCGCCCCTCGGGACCACCCCCGAACTGAGGTGGGAGGGAGTAGCTCTGCCTCTCGGGACCACCCCCGAGTGGAGGTGGGAGGGAGTAGCTCCGCCTCTCGGGACCACCCCCGAACTGAGGTGGGAGGGAGTAGCTCCGCCCCTCGGGACCACCCCCGAACTGAGGTGGGAGGGAGTAGCTCTGCCCCTCGGGACCACCCCCGAGTGGAGGTGGGAGGGAGTAGCTCCGCCTCTCGGGACCACCCCCGAACTGAGGTGGGAGGGAGTAGCTCCGCCCCTCGGGACCACCCCCGAACTGAGGCGGGAGGGAGTAGCTCCGCCCCTCGGGACCATCCTCGTACTGAAGGGGGAGGGAGTGGCTCCACTCGAGATCACCTCCGAACTGAGGTGGGATGGGGAGGAGGGAGTGGCTCTACCTCCCGGGACTACCTTCGAAGTGAAGTGGGAGGGGGAGGGGGAAACAGCAGCATTACCCGGGACCACTCTCGGACTGATGCAGGAGGTGGGAGTGGCTCCACTTCCCGAGACAATCCCCGAGCTGAGGTGGGAGGTGAGAGTGGCTCTTTGTCTTCTTCGAGGAGCAAGCATGGGGAACATGGTGAGGCCACTGTTGTGTGAGCATAGGGCATGGAGTTGGTTGCTATGGTGCCTAGTTATGGTTGCCATGGTTTGGTAACCTTATTGAGGAGGTAGGTTACCTTATTGAGGAGGTGGGTAACCTTATTGAGGAGGAGGTAGGTTACCTTATTGAGGAGGTGGGTAACCTTATTGAGGAGGTGGGTAACCTTATTGAGGAGGAGGTAGGTTACCTTATTGAGGAGGTGGGTAACCTTATTGAGGAGGTGGGTAACCTTATTGAGGAGGTGGGTAACCTTATTGAGGAGGAGGTAGGTTACCTTATTGAGGAGGTGGGTAACCTTATTGAGGAGGTGGGTAACCTTATTGAGGAGGTGGGTAACCTTATTGAGGAGGTGGGTAACCTTATTGAGGAGGAGGTAGGTTACCTTATTGAGGAGGTGGGTAACCTTATTGAGGAGGTGGGTAACCTTATTGAGGAGGTGGGTAACCTTATTGAGGAGGTGGGTAACCTTATTGAGGAGGTGGGTAACCTTATTGAGGAGGAGGGTTACCTTATTGAGGAGGTGGGTAACCTTAGTGAGGAGGAGGGTAACCTTAGTGAGGAGGAGGGTAACCTTAGTGAGGAGGAGGGTAACCGTAGGTGGTGCTGGAGGATATGTGTAGGTGAAAGTTTGTGTGTTGTGGTTAAACCCTTTAGTTGATGTGGTTAGGGGTGTTTGTGGGTGTAAGTAGAGCAGTGCATTAGTAACATTGACGTTCTACTGTTGTTTGTGATTGAGCAGGACAATCGAACCATTCCACCTCTTCGGGAAAATCACACAGCACTAAGAGGAGAAGACCTTCTGAGGTAAGGGTGTGTTGTGTGGGGGGTGGGGCGAGAACAGGGTAGGAGAGGAAGTCTTAACTGGCTGTGTGCATAACCCCTGATCAGGTGGAGGAAGAGGAGTCTGAGTGTGTGTGGACTGAGCATGCCAGCTCTCAGGGCAAGGTGTACTACTACAACAAGACCCTGGACAAATCCCAATGGGAAAAGCCTGCTGGCATCATCAAGAGGTAAGGAACATGCCCTTGGTAATTCAGCTACCCTTTTTTATATGTTTGTCGTTTGGACAAAGTACCCTTTTGCTGAGATAGTTGCTTTCCTCCTCCCATCCATTTCCCTAAAATAGTCCGTGCCCCTTCCCTTTGATCACCTATCCGTTGTGCCACCAGTCGATCGTTGTGTGTGTGTGCTTTTCTGACCACTTCTTTTCCCTCTCCCATCTGATGGTATTCCTTATAGGGCAAAAGAAGATACAGTTCCCAGTGACCCCACCAAATACTCCACTCCTGTCTCCAAGGGCAGTATCAAGGAGGAACCTACAAAGCCTGCATCTACTCCCCATCAGAAGCACCCCAACCACCACACACCTGCAAGCAAACGCTCGACTCAACAGGAGTCGGGTCATCGCGGTCGTCATGGAGATAAACCTTACGGGGGGGGGGATCGCACTCATGGGCACCGGAATCAGGTGTCCCCCAAGGATCGGGGTGTGTCCTCACACCACAGTTCCCCTAGGTCCAGAAGGTCTACCAGCAGGTCCGGAAGTGGGTCCCATTCCGCGAGCAGGTAACAGATTGAGCTGGTGCAGAACTGTTTGTCGTTGTGCTTGAGAACTTGACATATGTGCTGTTTTTAACCCCATTTGTTTGCCTTTGATAATCTAGTTCTATATACGTCCACCCTTTGTGACTAAGCTGTATGTGATAATCCCATTGTTACTTGACTTGAAGAGTTTTAAGCCTTCTGAGTGCATTCAGCTTGTTGTATTAGCACTGGCTGGCCATATGCGTAACATTTCTAGATAACAGCATCAATCTGTTCTGAGTACATTCAGCTTGTTGTATTAGCACTGGCTGGCCATATGCGTAACATTTCTAGATAACAGCATCAATCTGTTCTGAGTACATTCAGCTTGTTGTATTAGCACTGGCTGGCCATATGCGTAACATCTCTAGATAACAGCGTCAATCTGTTCTGATCGTGCAGGGGCATGAGTGGCAGCAGCATCCACTCCACTCCCACTGCAAGCAGGACAGGAGGTATGTTTGGGAGCAGCTTAGGATACTGGGATGAGTTTACCTTCCAATTCTCTCCCCCTCACTGTCTTATTTCTCCTCCCCTTGCCTCCATTCTCCCCTCCCATCCTCCCCTCCTTCACCCCATTCTCCCTTCTCATCCTCACTGTCCCGCTCTCTCCTTCCTCACCCTCTCCCATTGTCCTTCCTCCTCCATTCTCCCCTCCCTCACTCTCTGAATTCTCTCCTCCCTCACCTCCCATCCTCCCTCCTCACACACTCCATTCTCTCTTACAGCCTCAAGTTCATTGGCCACACCTCCCTCTCTCAGTGCCAGGAGCGCCACTCCCCTCTCCGCCATGACCCCCGTCTTTGCGACCCCCCACACCTCCCACCAGCTCACCCCCCACACTCCCGACCACACAACCATGCTGTTACAGCAGTATACCTCTGGTCTGGGTGATGGTGCTACTCTCCTGCAAGTGGCAACGACTCCTCAAAACTCCCACCACTACAGCCACATGCAGCCGTCCAGGACAAAGCTAACCTACTCTCCCTCCAATGGTCCCTTCCTCGACCACCACCACCATCACCCCGGCACACCTGTGCCTTCCTCATCCATTGGATACATAGTGCAGCAGCAGAGCCCGATGGTAATGGGCGTGGCCACCTTACAGCAGGCCACGCCCATGAACCTACAGCATGGCACGCCTGTGATCATGCATCAGGGCACGCCCATGCTGATGCAACAGCCCAACCCAGCGACCACTATGGACAGCTTGGGTGGTAAGGAGGGGTGCTTGTGCAAGGGAGGAGTGTGGTAGGGAGAGGTGATAGTGCAAGGGGAGGGGTGATGGTACAAGGGGAGGGTGATAGTGCAAGGGGAGGGTGATGGTGCAAGTGGGAGGGGTGATAGTGCAAGGGGAGGGGTGATGGTGCAAGTGGGAGGGGTGATGGTGCAAGGGGAGGGTGATGGTGCAAGGGAGGGGTGATGGTGCAAGTGAGGGGTGATGGTGCAAGCGGGAGGGGTGATGGTGCAAGGGGAGGGTGATGGTGCAAAGGGAGGGTGCTCTATCACCCCTCCCCTTGCACAAGCACCCCTCCCCTACTGTCATACCTTGGGTGTGGTAGTGCAGTAGAGTATGGCATAGAGTCTATCCTTTGGATAGAAGAATGGGGTTGGTGGATGAAAGGGGTGTGATATTTCATATTTGTTTTTTTTTTTTTTTTTTTTTTCGTTACTCTTTTCAGGTCTTCATCCTCTTCAGAAAGCACTGTTGCTACAGAACTTCTCTCAGGTGGGTAGTGGTTTCAGTTGGCCGGCCTCATCTTACCATCAGCATCCCCAGGGCTATGGAGTATCGGGCGATCCAATGTCACCATGTGCGTTACGTCTTTCTGGTTTGCTGGCACATTTGTCAGGAACTCTCTCTTTTCACTCACCCACTCCATCTCACTCCCCCTGTCACTCCTCTCCCCCTCCCCACTCCTCCTCCTCTCCCCATCCACAGTGGCCATCAAGCTCCTTGGTTCCCAGGTGACGGGGAACAGTCCTGGTACATCCCACATCATCACGGCTGTCCCCTCTTACTTCACGTCCCACCAGGGGTCGCACCCATCTTCCCCCCTCCCCCACTCTCCCATGAACAATGCCTCAGGCGCGGTCTACATGGCAGCTGTCTCCTCCTCCCCAGCCCCAACCACGTACTTCATTGCCCCGAGTGCCGGCTTTGTGGCCTTGGAGCCGGCTGCTAGTGGAGGGGGTGGGACTGCTCCCTCCCTGCCTTCCTCCTCCTCCTCCTCCCCATGGACCCAACTCCCCGTGTCAAGGCTGAATCTGGAGGGAAGGCGGGGCAGCTATCCTGACCCAGGTGCTCTTCCAGCTGTGCCCCAGCACTCACAGGGGGCGGAGCTGTTTAGCAGGGTACTGGCGGAGCCTTGGTTGAGCCACAACGACCCGCTTATGAAGCAGGTGAGGGGGCGGGGTCAGGGTTCACTGAAGTGGGGGAGGTGGTTTGTTTTACTTAGGTGGAGTGTGTTAGTTTACTAGCACGTTAGTTTTGACTGGTAATGAGTGAAATACATTGTACTAAGTGTGAGAATAGGCAGGTGCTTCCACGCAGAGCAAATGTCCATAGCAGCCACTACGATGGTGTGAAGTGCGTGTAATTCAGATGTTTAAAACATGGGTGTGGTCTAGTAGTTCAAATAGCACCACGGGAACTACAAAACCAAGTACCAACAGTTCTGTGTGTGTGGGTGTGCATGTGTGTCAGTCACATGTCGTGTTAAAGATACCCTAGGAACACAGAACAATTTGCATTTCATTTGAAGCCTATCTTTCCTGCTAGACTTATTAATTAGAAACCTTACACTACAGTATTCCTGGAGAGCAATTAAGCACGTCATGATTTCAGCAGGTTGATGTGCCATGACTACTAGGTCTGTGCTGGATTGGCTATCAATTTATATCTGGCCTGGGTTTTCTTTATTGCATTTTAATTTATTTTTTCTGTTCTGGCATCCTCCCAGCTGGACAATGCATGCCACGATTCCTTGTCGAAGAGAGTAGGGGATGCTGTATATCACTCCACTGTTGTACTTCAATGTCAGCTACGCAGGGACACAGTCCGGCTCAAGTCATCATCGATAGAAGAAAGGTGACTCATTGGTTTGGTCTTTTGTGGGTGTGTTGGTGTGTGTGATGGGATAGAGATTTGTGGAATGGTGACGCATTGGTTGGTGTCTGTGTGGGTGTGTTGGGTGTGTGTAAAGGGATGAAGATGTGTGGAATGGTGACTCATTGGTTGGTGTCTGTGTGGGTGTGTTGGGTGTGTGTAAAGGGATGAAGATGTGTGGAATGGTGACGCATTGGTTTGGTGTCTGCATGGGTGTGTTGGGTGTGTGTAAAGGGATGAAGATGTGTGGAATGGTGACTCATTGGTTTGGTGTCTGTGATGGGTGAATGGGCTGGGGCTTCCAATGTGGGCATTGTGCTGCAGGGAAGAGAGATCAGGTGTGCTCATCTGACTTGCAGCCATGTACCTATATATCACTGCAAATATATTCAGCCGTATATTGGCCATTCAGCCACTTACTAACCTGCCAAAATATTGTGTGCAGTTGGCAAGGGAGATGGTTAAGAGAGCAGAATGGTGTAGGTTTGTTGTAAGCGATGTGTTCTTTGGTTCTCTATAGGCTGAAGTCTCTCAGAAGCTTAGCTAAGGAGCTGGATGACAGCAGGTCCTCGTAGGCAAGCGTTGTCATTTTATTTGTATTGCGCCGTACTTTTACCTTTTTTGACAAGCACACACATTATATCTTGCCTGTTTTCTGATCGAAAATCTGTTTATTCCTAAGCAAAAATTTCTTATCTGTTCATATCATTGATTCTTGGATATGAAAGGGATTTGCATGTGTGTGTGTGTTTATGTGTGGACCTTGTGTGTGTTATGTACATGTGTGTGTGCATCACAGGGTACCCTCTTGTCTTACGGTGGTAGGCGATGCAACAGTTCGATTAGTTGTGCACTAATGGCCTCCACTGTACAAGGGGGTGGAGTTTGTGTACAAAGGGGCACGAGTACAGGCAGACACAGAGAGGAACATCAAAAGCCGTGGGGTCAACTATTCCAGCTGGCCGGAATCCATTGAGTGTTCTCCATGCTGTTGGCCACTTCCACCAGTTCAGCGACCACAAGGTCTACCGTTCTGAACTCCACGCTATGTTCAAACAGCTGGCTGTACCTGGTCTGTATGGCGCGTGCCTCTTGGAAGATGTTGGTCATGTCAGTTTCCTGGGTGGTGGGAGAGGGAGGGAACACTTGTGTGGAGGGGAGGAGTGGGGAAGGGTAACGTACCGTCACCAACCCCTGGGGGACCCAGTGTTTTCTCATGAATTCCCCGCTGGGGGGCTTGAGATATACACAGCATGGCTTGAGTTGTGGAGTTCTCACATGGTATAGTGCCTTCATGTCAAAGCGAAGGGGGGGGGGGGGGGGGCAGGAGATACATATAAATGGCTAGTAAAACGATCTCTACCAAGAATTGTGCAGTGGAGAAGGACAGTTATTTGAAGTTTGCATTGTATGTCTCTGAATTCACTTAGCACATCTCATTTACCGGCTGTCCACCCAATGGGTGCCCTTACCACTCGCACACAGCAGTATATAACCACTCCCATCACTATGACAACACCACTCCGTGTTGCCCCCCTCATTGGGTCAGAATTACATATGCATGTATTACGGGTGATGATGGCTTAAGGCCAGGTAGGTGTATAGTTCCCATCCACATTTGGAGACAAAACTGTGCTTCCATTGCTATTTCCTACCTGTGGGGAGTTGAGTACTACGATGCATATCTTGCCCTGGTCCATGGCACTCCTGATGGTGTCAGCTGAGAGCCCATACAGGGTGCCCTGGTGCACGCCCCCTTCGATCATGGTCCCATTAATGATGTCTCTCTCCAGCTGCTCCCTGGTGACAAAGTGATAGTCCCTCCCATCTTCTTCGTTTGGTCCAGGCTGCTTACATGTGTCTGGTGTGTTGTGTGAGTGTGTTTATATGTGTGTGTATGTATGTATGCAATGCATGTGTGTGTGTTTATACATTATGTGTGTGTGTGTGTTGTGTGCGTGTGTGTGTGTGTATCATTGATGAATTATGTAGGGTGGTGTGTTGAGGCTTCGGTGTGTGCTCACGTGGGATGGCTTGCATGAATCGGTCAGGATAACTCCCCACAAGTCTTCTGCTTAGCTCAGCCACCTCGAAAGGAATACTGGGAGGAGCTGGGGAGGAGGAGGAGGAGGGGTGTAGAAGGGCAGATGTGTTGGAGGAGTGTACACACCTATGAGCACCAGAGGTCTGGGGTGCTTTGGATCAGGATGGTACCACACCATCTCCTCATAAGAGAGGACCTGGCTGTGTGTCAGTTCTTGGGAGAAGCAGCGATAATGTGTATTGCGGGGGGGGGGGGGGGGGTGTGTTTGAAGGGGTGTGTGACATACTGTCGTCTGTGATGTTGTAATAGATGCTTGGCTTCTTAAGCTGCAACCTCCTCCTTAGAGTGAGAGTGTGTTTTGACATCGATGATGTCATGGCCTCCTGCCTGCGGGAAAAGGAAGGCGTCGTGGGTTACCAGGCAACGTGCGGGTTGCCAAAGCAACCCAGTGCTAACCGTTCCTTCATGAGTTTGCTGGGTACAATGCCTGCTCTGGTGTCTTTGCCTCCTTCGTGTTTAGCCTTGAAGATGAAGTAGTGGTACTTAGGATGAAGACACACAACACCCGAATAGCATGAAGGTATACACACACACACACACACGAATAGCTGTGGCTTTGTCAGCTAACTTGGACATACCTGTATACGTAAAAGGCAACTCCCAGGATGGACTGTATGCAAAGTGTTGCCCAAAACATGCACCTTTAGCCTGAGGGCCCCAGAGGTAGACACTACACACATTGATCCCTTTACTCTGTAGTAACCTTCCCTAGCAGTCACCTCTCCCCGTCGGTCCCCGATGTTATACTACTCTCCTCTGCACGCATGCACACTACCATCTGTATTGTAGCCACCTCCATAAATATGGCCAAACAATTCTGATCATTTTGCATCGCCTACCACCGTAAGACAAGAGGGTACCCTGTGATGCACACACACACACATACATAACACACACAAGGTCCACACATAAACACACACACACATGCAAGTCACTCCCAAGAGGCATGCGTACCTGCCACCAGAGTGGATCGTCTCTGTTGACAATGCAGAGGATGTCTCCACACTCAAACCTGAGTCCTGCTTCTGGGCAAGGCTGGCACTTGTCTTGGGCTGGGTCATATGAGAAGAATGTCCGCACAAACATGGGCTTCTGTATATGATGCAGATCATTAAGAGAAATAAAATATTATATCACTACCTGACGTCTTTCAGCCAATATCTGAGAGGGTTGTAAGGGTGTAAGTTTGAATGTGACGATCCCTTCAAGTCCCTTCTGCTTTGCAAAGAAGATTTTTTTATTTGGTTTGAAATTTGTAAATATTGTAACAAGATCTCCTCCCCCCTGGCACAACTTGCCATGATGTGTGCGATTTCATCGATGGTCAGACCAGTAACACTGCGACCATTGATCTCATGGATAATGTCCCCAGGCTGGAACAGGCCTTTAAAAGTAAGGGGTCATGTGAGCATCATACCCATCTCATTACCACACCACCACTTCCTGCCTCACAAGTGCCACACCCTCTCCACCTCTTCCTGTCTCACACATACCATTTCTACTGGCCAGTCCGCCATCCAGTACTCGTGCGATCGTTATCGTTCCATTCTCATCACTGGTTACCGTGGCTCCCTGGATAGTTAAGGGTTAAATGATAATCAACCACAAAGCAATACAAGCAGAGGTGGGGCTAAAGGTAACCAAGCAACACAATGGATCTCACGATGACGTACTAGCGCAGTGTCCTTGTCCTTTTTAACCTGAACCATTTGAACGCAGGGACCGTCCGACCCTCCATCGACGGGTGAGGCTATCTCCACCTCTTTGGGCAAGACTTTCTCCTTGCCCACGTGATCATGGGCAATCATTATGGCCTGAAAAAGCGGAGGGAAGCGAATTGACAAAGGGCGTTAATACACGGAGGGAAGCGGGATTTGTATGCAGCGTCCAGTGCCGAGCGCTCTTACGTGCACGAAAGGGTCTGAAAGCAGGTCGAAGAGCTCTTGCGCTTCGGCGAGTTGGTGGCTCTCCAAGTCGTAGGACACCTAAAAAAAAAAAGAAGGATTTGTCATCTGGTTTATCGGAGCTTCTGCTCACTCAGCGTTATAATTTGCTTACCGTACGAGCCAGTCCCGCTGCATCGAGAAGGACCGGCCTTTCAGAGCGTTCCGTCGTTTTACTAACTACTTCATGCGCCTTTTCAAAGGAAAAATAGCGAGTGGTGGGGGGGGGGGAACAAAGACATACTTAAGTTTTAACGCGCGGCAGAAAAGGCACACAGCAGGAAACAACAGACTACCAAACCTTGAAAAGCGAGACTACTTCATGGCTCCGAAATACGTTTCTGAGGAACCGCAGATCTTCCTCCCTGCTCTGGAGGCTCTTGGGAAGGTTCTGCAAGGCTTGGAGCAGAAGTTCGATGCCTACAATGTTGCGGAAGTGCCTTTGCATGCGTGTAGATTTGTTGCTGGGCTTACTAATCTCAGCTTGAGAGCCTCCCAAGCTGGATTCTTGCTCGAATCCGACTGTTTCGCTTTGGTTCATGGTAAGAAACAAATACTCAAATGGGAGGCCCGCCCACTATGTCCGGGCCCGCGTAAACATTGTTAACTAATAATAATTTTCGGGAGTCATTTCACCGCGCAAGAAAGGTGTGTTTCTCGCGCCATTGAGCTGCTGCGCTAAGTGCCTGGACCAGTGAGAAAGAAAACGGGCTTGTTGGAAAAATCACGGTAGGTGTTTCAATGCTAGAAATGAGATGGTGGCGCTTTGGGGCAGCTTTTTGAAATAAAAAGGAGCATTTGAGTCACGGCGTGGTTTCAACTAGTGCAATAATCATGCCTTGCGCGCCCTTACTCGTGTTAGATAAAGTGACAGTGCTTAGTCTTGGCGCAAATTTAGTGTTTACACTCCGAGATGGAGGTTGGCTTTCGCGATAGCTGCGGTTTGGGATTGAGGAGGGGTTAACCTGGTGGGTGGGGAAAGGGGAAAAGAAACAAGAGGCGTAACCAAACGAAAAGAAGGGGCGCTAGTACTTTACGCGCGTACAACACGCCATTTCTCGATTTACATTACATTCATGTCAAGCCTGCTGTCTGTAAAGGTGAGACAGGCAGTGGGATAAAGGTGACCCGTCTTGTCTCTCCACCTCGCATCACCAAAACAATATTGTCAGGCGCGCAGGGTGGAGCGAGGAAGCCGTGGCACAAGGTCGTACGAGGTACAGGAACACTTCGTCAGTTAAACGCAAGCACCGCACGAAGGGCGCGCTCTCCATTATAATAATTATTTTTTCCCTACCTGTTTTCTTGTTGTCAACTACATGTACATTTGTGGTGATGCTTCGGAATGCGGGTACGCATACCAGCGGTGTGGGTGGTATGTGAGCGTGTACTACACCGTACCATTGATGAGGTTTAGATCATCTTCCTCCACTCCCCGACCAGATCTCAGCACTCTCTTTAGGACACACCTTAGCAACCAATGGCTAGCAACAACAGGGACGGTGCAGAGGACAGAGTGGAGAACATGGAAGGTGTGGTGATGTGTTGGAGTGAGTGGGAGTGCGGGTGTGTGGTTAAGGGTCTGTAGTGGGTGTGTGGTTATGTGTACAAGAGATGTTTATCTTGAAGCTAACCAACATGTTGACTTGTTGTCACTGAGCTTGTCCTCCTTCCTCTCCTCCACTCCTCCTCTTCTCCTCTGCCTCCTCCCCTTCTCCTTCTCCTCGTTCCCTTCTCTTCTTTCTCCTCCTTCTCCTCCTCAACTCTAGAAACCATTTCCAGTTTGAAGTCTGCCCTAGGGACTCTGAAGACCAAGTGTGGGGCTAACAGCCAGGATATCGACTTCCTTCAAACCCTCCTAACCGATCATAACTTCATGGCTCTGGTCAGAACTAATGATTCCTGTTCCAGGTCCCAGTCTTTCAAACAGCCAGAGGGGAATGCAGAGGACTGTATTAAAGGGGTCAGTTGAGGGTGTGGTGAGGGGAGGAGTCAGTTGAGGGGGTGTGGTGTGTTGAAAGCGTAGAGAGGGGAGGAGCTAGTTGCAGTGTCGGATAGTTGCCTGGTTACTCTTTGTCTTCTGTGCTTAGATGGAGATGCGTGCTCCGTATAAGACCAGCGAAGAAACTGACCTAATGAACTTACTCCGGTCACCTTTTGTGAAGGTATGACTTTATTCACGTCCAGATGCTCACAAATACATACACCACACACATCACACACACCACACACACTTACCACACACCTACGCATATACACACCACACATGCAAACACACACCACACACACTCACATCATACATGCAAAATACACACATACCCCATGATGCAAATACACACCACACACACACACACACACACACACACACACACACACACATACTTAACCCTCTTCCCCCCCCCCCCCCCCCCCAGGCCCTCATCTCGGTACATGACACAGTTCGTTCCAGAATGTACGACACACCTCTCCCTGCATACGATCCTAGCTTCCACCCTAAGACCAATGTGCAGGGCAGAAGGCATGGCCAGGGAGCCGCGGAGCCACGCACCGTAGGTCTGCATAAGAGTCCTAACGAACCATTGGTGAGACATGAGCATCTGTTCAGCACTGCTTTGTTGATCCCATGAAATGTTTTCCCCCTTTCCCTCCCTCCTCTCCTCCCTCCCCGCCGCGCACGCCCTCTCCCTCCTTCCTCTCACGTCCCATCTCCCTCCTCCCTCCCTTCGCCCTCCCCCCATCCCTCCTCCTCCCTCCCCACCCACCCTCCCTCCCACTCCACTCCCGGTCCTCCCACCTATTTTCCTCAATCTCTCTCAAAAGGGAATCACGTTTCAAAGATGATTGATAACAGACTGGTGGGTAGCACGCATCCTGTGTGGGGTGGTTTGATTCATCGCCAAAGGTTAACTACTTTGTGTGTGTGTGTGTGTGTTGTGTGTGTGTGTGTGTGTGTGGTGGAGGGAGGTGTGTGTGGAGGGAGGGGTGTGTGTGGGAGGGGAGGGGTATGTTTGTGAGAGGGAGGGGTAGGGTGTGTGGAGGGAGGGGTATGTGTGTGTGGAGGGAGGGGTATGTTGTGTGGAGGTGAGGGTGAGTGGTGTGTGTAGGGGAGGGTATGTGTGTGTGGCGGGAGGTATGTGTGGAGGAGGTGTGTGGAGGGCGGTGTGTGTGGCGGGCGGGGTGTGTGTTGCGGGCGGGTTTTGTGTGGCGGCGGGGTGTTCTGGCGGGCGGTTGTGGCCGGGTGTGTGTGGCGGGCGGTGTGTGTGGGGCCGTGGGGGCGGGGTGTGTGCCGGGCGGTGTGTGTGGGCGGGTGTGTGGTGGCGGGCGGGTGGGGCTCAGGTTCCTTCCTGTTCTGTCCCTGCCGGGCCGTCGCTCGTTACTGTGTGTCTGGCGGTGTGTGTGTGCTTGTTGTGGTGTGTGTGTGTGTGTGTGTGCTCTGTGTGTGTGCTTGTGTGTGCTGTGTGTCTCTTGTGTGTGATTGTGCGTGCCTCTGTGTGCTGTGTCTGTGTGTGCTTTTGTGTGATATCTGTGTGGATGTGTGCTGGTCTGTCCTCTAGACTAACTCAGTGTGATGTGCTCTCCTCTTTAGGATTCATCCAGGTAGAGACAGGATACTTGAAGTGAATGGAGAGTCCACGTCGAGCATGAATGCCAGTGACCTACAAGCCACCTTGGTATGGCAGCCTCCCCCTCCCCCCCCCCCCCGGTTGCCCATGGAGTTTACTTTTCTGTACTCTGTAGAAAACATGTTCTGGATCTTGGTAATGAAGATTGAGGCCAACGTCTAGAGACCCATTGGTTCCGCAGAGGTGGGGTGAAGGGAGAGGGAGGAGGAGGAGGGGATGGTGGGAGGAGGAGGGGATGGTGGGGAGGAGGAAGGATGGTGGGAGGAGGAGGGAGTGGTGGGAGGAGGAGGGGATGGTGGAGGAGATGATGGGAGGAGGAAAAGGAGGGGATGGAG
Source organism: Ephydatia muelleri (assembly GCA_013339895.1). Taxonomy (NCBI): domain Eukaryota; kingdom Metazoa; phylum Porifera; class Demospongiae; order Spongillida; family Spongillidae; genus Ephydatia; species Ephydatia muelleri. Next base: position 9,280,159 of record JABACO010000012.1, on the reverse strand, counting down.
GAGAGGATAGCAATAAAGGCTCAGAGAAGTGATGTAAATTGTAACTCTCTATGTCCCATGCACACACACACGCACACACACATGCACACACACACGCACACACACACACATGCACACACACATGCACACACACATGCTCTTGGTTTATCTAGCTGTTTTATCGAGCTCAATTTGATTTCAACCCCCAACAAGACCGTCTGATACCAGCCAAGGAGGCGGGGCTACCATTCCAGAAGGGAGATATCCTCAAAGTGCTGAACCAAGAGGACTCCTTCTGGTGGCAGGTACTGTACTATACATACATACATACATACATACATACATACATACATACATACATACATACATACATACATACATACATACATACATACATACATACATACACATATACACATACGCACACATGCACACACACACACACACACACACACACACATTGCATTCATTTACTCTGGTTCTGGTTTCACAGGCTGTCCTTGTGGACAATCGTGAAGCAGCCAAACTCATTCCTAGCCAGATGCTTGAAGAACGGTTAGTTAATTGGCACTGGTTAGTGTTGTAGGCTGCAATTGTGCTAAGTTAGCTCTGGTTATTGATGCAAGTTAACAATGATTAGTTAGCTCCGGTTACTTACTAATCTGTGTTTGCTTGCATTTGACAGGAGGAGAGCCTACGGAAATGCAGACCAGAATGGTGTTGTGGGTAAGTGAGGGACCTCGGGCGATGTCAAAAAAAGAATGGGGGAGGAGGGAAGGCATGGGAGAGGACTGATGGGTATGCAGGTCATATGACATGTGTATGCATCACATGACGTATGCATGGCAGATCACATGGGTATGCAGGCCATGTGACCGATGTGATCAGGTCACATGACTCACTTGCACTGTTTTCTGATCAGGGTGTATGGGACGCAAGAAGCAGAAGAGAAAGGTCATGTACTCGTCACAACACACACTGGAGAGTTTGAGGCGTACGATATGTATTGTACGAACCTGTGATGGAAGTGGAGAACTTCCAGTTCTATACCTTAGTTCTCATTGGTAGGTATTCCCCAAAATCCTCCGCATCTTCTCTCTCTCTTCCTCTCCTCTCTCATCCCTCTCGCATCCCTCTCGTTCCCTTGCCTTGCTCTCAGCCCTTTAAGCTCATTTCCGCCAGTTCCCCTACAATAACCCTCGCTCCCTCCACTCTCCTCTCCTTCTCCCTTTCTCCCTCGTGCCTCCCTCCCCAGAAAGTCTCTCTCCAGAGACCAGCTCTCTCTCTTTCCCCATAAGATCCTCGACATTTCTCTGGTCCCTCTCTTTCCCCTCCTCTCTCTCCCCTCCCTCCATCCAGATTCTCCCTCCGATCATCCTACCCTCCCTCCCTAGAGTCTTTCCAAACCCTCTCTTCCACCTGCCCCCTCCCTCCTCCTTCCCCTCCTTCCCTCTCCCTCTCCTCTCCCCTCTCTCCCTCTCTCCCCCTCCCTCTCTCCTCCTTCCTCTTCTTCTCTCCTCTCTCTTCCTCCTCAGTGCTTTCTACATAGACACATGTCCACATACACATCAATAAAATGTCATGACTATTTTAAGCTCACATATGTGCATACATATTTGATATACATACTTTGGCACACTGGCACATACACACACACACACGTACATTCTCAGGTGCACCTAACATTGGTCGAAGAAGCCTTAAGACACGACTCTTAGCTGAATATGGTACAAGATTTGCAGAGGTGTAAAGCTCGTAAGTCAGCTATGTGCTAAATTTTGACCCCTCTCACCACGTCAATTTTAAGCACCTTCCCGAAACCGATAGGGATGGATTGGATGTGGGTGGAAGTGGAGAGTTAGTGGGTGGAGCCAATGGGAGTGGAGAGTTAGTGGGTGGAGCCAATGGGAGTGGAGAGTTAGTGGGTGGAGCCAATGGGAGTGGATTGGCAGAAGTTATAACGGCTTCTTGTTCTCACCTAGTTATGTCATTACATCATTACTCATTACATCATCCACATGTATAGTATGTTGGGAGAGAGGTTTTCTATATCCTACCTTCTCAATTCTTTTTGTTGCACTTTAAAAAAAAAAAGAGATGCACAAAGTACTTGACATGGACCTCACATCACACCCTCACATTGCACCCTCACATCGCACCCTCACATCGCACCCCGCATCACACCACCCTCACATCACACCCCACATCACACCCTCTCACCACACCCTCTCACCACACCCTCTCACCACACATTTATACGTCTACACACATTGCATTCGCACACATGCACATGCACATATCTACCCACATGTATCTATGCAAACACTTACGTGTGTACACACACACTACACACACACACACACCACACTGCACACACACCACACACTGCACACACCACACACACACCACACACTGCACACACCACACACTGCACACACCACACACACACACCACACACTGCACACACACGTACGCTCACATATGCACCACAGACACAACAAAATATTTCAGTGCCCCAGAGGACAGCGAGACTTACCATTATGTGACAGAGGAGCAGATGAGATTGGACATCATGCAACACAAGTTTCTGGAGTTTGGGAAACACCAACACTTCCTCTATGGGATCATGAGCGATTCTGTGATGGAAGTAATACAGTCTAAGAAGATGCCCATTCTCGATGTGCATCCACAGGTGTGTGTGTGTGTGTGTGTGTGTGTGTGTGTGTGTGTGTGTGTGTGTGTGTGTGTGTGTGTGTGTGTGTGTGTGTGTGTGTGTGTGTGTGTGTGTGTGTGTGTGTGCGTGTGTGTGTGCATGCGTACGTGGGCATGTGTGTGTGTGTGTGTGTGTGTGTGTGTGTGTGTGTGTGTGTGTGTGTGTGTGTGCGTGTGTGTGTGCATGCGTACGTGGGCATGTGTGCGTGGGAATGTGTGCGTGGGCATGTATGTGTGTGGGCATGTATGTGTGTGGGCATGTACATGTGTGTGGGCATGTATGTGTGTGGGCATGTACATGTGTGTGGGCATGTACATGTGTGTGTATATTGAGTGGAAAATAGCAAGCTAGACACATCATACCTCCAACATGGCACAGGCTTTGAAGAAGCTAAGGACACCTCAGTTCCGGCCATTTGTCGTGTTTGTGAAGGCGTCCTCGCCCGAGGGTGTCAGGAGGCTTCATAAAACAGCCAAGGTGGACAATCCCTACGAACACACAGAACTGAAGGTCAGTGGGCAGTTAAAGGGTTAACGAAGGATCAGGTCTCAGTGGAGGGAGGGGGGGTGGGGGGGAGTTAAAAGTCTCTTGTGTACACAGGGCAAATGTAGATTGATATCAGACCTGTGGGAGTTGTGCTATAAGGTTGTAAGGTACTGTGGTCTGACCTGTTTGAACAGTGTTTGGCCATATTATGAAGGTGGCTGCAATACAGATGGTGGTGTAAATGCATGCAAGCATAAATGGTGACAGACAGCAATGGGGAGGTGACCACAGGTTGCCACGTGGGCAGGGTAGATCAGGTGATGTAGTGGTGATGGTGGATCAGGTGATGTGATGCCAAGGTAGACTGCAGCATTGCCATTCAGTGTGAGTTAAGGTAGCATTCAGTGTGAGTTAAGGTAGCATTCAGTGTGAGTTAAGGTAGCATTCAGTGTGAGTTAAGGTAGCGTTCAGTGGGAGTTAAGGTAGCATTCAGTGTGAGTTAAGGTAGCATTCAGTGTGAGTTAAGGTAGCATTCAGTGTGAGTTAAGATAGCATTCAGTGGGAGTTAAGGTAGCATTCAGTGTGAGTTAAGGTAGCGTTCAGTGGGAGTTAAGGTAGCGTTCAGTGGGAGTTAAGGTAGCATTCAGTGGAAGTTAAGGTAGCATTCAGTGGGAGTTAAGGTAGCATTCAGTGGGAGTTAAGGTAGCATTCAGTATGAGTTAAGATAGCATTCAGTGGGAGTTAAGGTAGAGCAAATTCGCAACCTCAGCAAAGGGTGTGACTTGTCCCGATCTTAACCTAACTACAATACCAGTTCAGTTTAGTAAGCTATTAATTAACACCATCCTTTCTTTAATATCACCTTGGAAGGTTAAATTTTTAGATGATGTGATGGTGGATCAGGTGATGGGATTGTGATGGTGGATCAGGTGATGGGATTGTGATGGTGGATCAGGTGATGGGATTGTGATGGTGGATCAGGTGATGGGATTGTGATGGTGGATCAGGTGATGGGATTGTGATGGTGGATCAGGTGATGTGGTGATGATGGTGGATCAGGTGATGTGGTGGTGATGGTGGATCAGGTGATGTGATGATGGTGGATCAGGTGATATGATGGTGATGGTGGATCAGGTGATGTGATGATGATGGTGGATCAGGTGATATGATGGTGATGGTGGATCAGGTGATGTGATGGTGATGGTGGATCAGATGACGCATTGCACATTTTTCCCCACCAGGAAAAAGACTTTGAAGACTGCCACACTGAATCACAAAGAATTGAAGCGATATTTGGACATTATTTTGATGCTACCATTGTGAACGAGAATATTGATGTGGCGTACGAGGAGTTGCTCACAGTCATCCGTGTGTTCTCCTCTAGAAAGCAGTGGGTGCCAACCAACTGGGTCATATGACACTTGGGCCCAAGTCATGTGACATTGGTCACACTCCTCGCGTGTGTGCTGTTATCCCCTTTTCCACAGTCTATGTTGTGTTCACAATTTATGAATGTTATTTTGTTAAAAAGCTTTTGTAAATGGTTTTTTAGTTCAGTATGTGTTATGAAGAAGACAGTCCAACTGTTAAGGGTTGTGGGCTTGCATTAAATTTTCAAGGACCTAGACTTTTGAGGCTTAATCGTGGGGTGAGAGGGTGTGGCTACCACAGATGAAGGCTGATATTCATATCATCAGCTCAGAGGCAGTCCTTGAAAGTCCAGCAAATGAGGGGGGGGGGGGGGGGGGGGGAGGAAAGGCTTTATTATCAGAGAGCAGTGGGCAATTATTGTGGTAATTTTAATCCCTATCCCTATGTTCAGTGGATGGACTTATACATACCATTTTATCAAATGTATAGCTTAGCAACCAAGTGAGAGAAGAATTACTCAGAAACAGGTGGTTTTGTCAGAACGAGACTATCATTTTGCAATCCTGAGATCTAATAGCCTTTGTCTGTGAGGCTCTGGAGTGAAATGGCGAAGTTGGTCTAAGGTTTGACGATGGAGCAGCACTTCCTGCTCACCAGCAAAACACCACACATCAGCTTGTTCCAATCCTATTTATTTCCATTGTTATATTTTTTAAATTTCTATCTCTTTTTTTCTTTACTTGTACATGTATGTGGCATACACTATTTGAAAGGAGGTCGCAGCTGACTATTGTTAGATCCTTTTCCTACATAAATGATCTATCAGATACCGTACCTCCAACTGTTAAATGCTTTTTGTATGCTGATGATTCAGAGTGTTACTTCAATCGCTCCTCGTGCACGGACTGCAAAGCAATGGAGAGAGCACTTCAAAACTTTTGCAATTGGAGTGACCTTTGGCAACTAAGAATTGCATACCCTAAATGTAATACTATCTCTTTTGGCAACATGAATATCCCTGATCATCAGTACTTCCTTCATAACCATGAGTTGGAAATGGCTACCACAACTTGAGATCATGGAATTATTTTGTTATCTGACCTGAAAAATACTGCACATTGTAATAGTATTTCTCTAACTACATTTAAAAAAAAAAAGCAAAACTCTATCAGCTTTCCATTCCAAGGAGATCCCATTATACTGACCCAAGCATTTACATTTATGTCAGACCTTTACTTGAGTTTGATACTCCAGCATGGTCACCATCACTTCAAAATGGTTGAAAGTGCACAACGGTACCTCACATGTCAAGTGTGCAGGGTCTAGGTTTGCGATTCAGTAGCCATGAAGACTGGCTCCACTTGTCATACCTTGAGTCCCTTCAGACTCAGCGAACCATCTATGATTTGTGCTTGGTACATCAAATATACTAGACGTCCCTTTTCAATCACTATTCAAGTCAGCTGAATCAAATTATCATCTTCGACAAAATTCCTGTCAAATCAGGGGTATTGGAAGATTGAGAAGCAGCACAAAATTACATTCTTTTGTGGAGAGAGTCTCTTTGTGGAATGCCCTACCCAATGATGTTGTCACTTCATCCAATGTATCTATGTTTAAATATAAGCTTAGAGACAGTAATGTTTTAGGCTCACTGTAAGAGCATGGCAGCTTACCTCTGCCAGCCTTGTCTGTCCTTTGAATAAATTATTATTATTATTATATGTTTGTGGCCCCACTGATATGCTCAGATCATAGATGAATAAACTTGTGTTGCTAAGGTTATTCATCTGTGTTCGGATAGACATTGCCAAAAGCATAACAGCCTGGGAACAACGCTTCCTTAGGTGGGATTATATCACCGCTACGTGCTAATATTTTGCATGACATGCTTTCATAGGGAGGTGTTAATCATTGTCTTGTGGTGACTGTTGCATTGGCTGTGTGACTGAACATCATTTGTCTTAGATCATACTACAATAGATTTTTGTTGGCACATCGTTTGTGCATGCGTCTAAAGAGTTTTTTTGTCTCTTCAATTGAGGGCTCTGCAAAAGAAAAGATTGGTAGTTCAAAAACGTCTTTTTTTTTATAGCTCTGACTAGAGTCCTACATAAGTGCTAGTACAAATGAAGGGAAGTGAATGGGATTGGTCACTTTGTGGGACGAGCTACACGCAATTTATCAGATCAGAGTGTGTGAGAGGTTTGCCCTTCAACTGATAGATGTTTCTGTTCGATTGCTTTCATTACCCTCTGATCCACTAGTCTGATGAAAACTGGTAGGACACAGGCTCGTCTCTGCTGTGTGCTGCTGCTCTGTAGTAGTGGTAGGTAGATCCAACTCCTGTGCCTTTGTTGTGTGGCATTGTGATGATGTAATGTTATCACACGGGTCCATGCACGTGTTGGGGACATTGGCTGTGCCCACCTCCGGCACTTCTGAGCTGTGGTATGAAATTGGGATAGGGGAGAAATCTTGCACTGTTGGACAGTGATCCGGAATCGGGACGGGAGGGTTGTCTTGCACTGTTGGACAGTGATCTGGAATCGGGACGGGAGGAATGTCTTGCACTGTTGGACAGTGATCTGGAATCGGGATGAGAGGGGTGTCTTGCACTGTTGGACAGTGATCTGGAATCGGGACGGGAGGAATGTCTTGCACTGTTGAACAGTGATCTGGAATCGGGACACGAGGGATGTCTTGCACTGTTGGACAGTGATCTGGAATCGGGATGGGAGGTGTGTCTTGCACTGTTGGACAGTGATCTGGAATCGAGACGGGAGGAATGTCTTGCACTGTTGAACAGTGATCTGGAATCGGGACACGAGGGATGTCTTGCACTGTTGGACAGTGATCTGGAATCGGGATGGGAGGAGTGTCTTGCACTGTTGGACAGTGATTTGGAATTGGGACGGGAGGAATGTCTTGCACTGTTGGACAGTAATCTGGAATCGGGACATGGGGGACGTCTTTCACTGCTGGACAGTGATCTGGAATCGGGACACGAGGGATGTCTTGTACTGTTGGACAGTGATCTGGAATCGGGGCAGGATGATCAACGCTAGTTACTGACACTGCTGTGTTTATCTGTGCTATAGCCATTGTATCGTGCAGTGATCTGTCACCATCTTGCACAGTTATTAGAGCATGATTTGGGATCTCATCTTGCAGGCCTTCTTTTAGTACCTGAGCACTTTCCCTTGTTGCTGGATCATGAGAGAAGCCTTGATGAGGCACAACTTGTAGGAACCCATCTTCAGATGACACACTGAGCTCTGTTGACCTCACAGTGGGTGTGGGATGTTCCCCATGGTTAGGGTGATGCTCATCATGGTTAGGGTAATGCTTATCTGGGTTAGGGTGATGCTCATCATGGTTAAGATGATGCTCATCATGGTTAGGGTGATGCTTATCTGGGTTAGGGTGATGCTCATCATGGTTAAGATGATGCACATCTGGGTTAGGATGATGCTCATCATGGTTAAGGTGATGCTCATCATGATTAGGGTGATGTTTATCATGATTAGAGTGATGGTCATCATGGCAAGGGTGACAGTCCTCTGTGTTGAGGTGGCCCTGTAGTTGGTAGCTATTCAAACCAAACTCCACCTGGTCTTGGCTGTCAGCAGAATGGTCGGTGTCCACCCCATCATCTCTCTCCATCTCCATAGCCACATCCACATTCCTCCCAGTCTCCATAGCAATATTCACATCCCTCCCAGTCTCCATAGCAACATTCCCAGTCTCCATAGCAGCATCCACATCCCTTGTAGTCTCCACAACGACACCCAACTTTCTCACAGTCTCTGTGTTGTTCTCTGTTGTCCCAACCAAATCTCCACATTCCTCCAGTATGTTCTCTGAGCTAGCAGTGCCAGCAGGAACACTTAGTTGGACCTTCGGTTCTTGTTTGCAGGTTGCTCTCCCTATACCTTCTCCACTCTCCCTTCCCTCCCATTCGGTACCCTCCTGGGCCCTGCCATCTAAGCCCACCAATCTTTCCCGCTCTAAGCCCGCCAGTCGTTCCCGCTCCACCTGTCTCCTCTTCCTCTCTCGCCGCAGCTGAGTTGGAGTCTTCTTTCTGCTCTCTGAAGCCACGCCCTCCTTCACTGAAGACCTGGGTAAGCACGGCCCTAGAGCGAATGGTATGAAGTGTGCCCAGCTCTCTCACACAAACACATACACACACACACACACACACACACATACACACACACACACACACACACACACACACACACACACATACACACACACACACACACACACACACACACACACATACACACACACACACACACACACACACACACACACACACACACACACACACATACCATTTCCGCTGATTGGGTCATACAGATACTAGAGAGAAAGAAGCCTTATAAATGCAGCATCTTGGAACCTTCCGTGCAGTCCCTAACACATCACATTTCCCATCACTCACCACACTCCCTAACCATAAATCCACACACCTGCACACACCTCATACACACTCACCATACACCCTAAACTACACCCCTAACCCCATATCCCTACGTACCACTCCTTGCTGTTCAAGTGAGCTCTTTACTCGTGCCTGTATCAAAGCTAGTTGTTCAGCAGAGTGTTTCTTGGCATAGTTACCTGGTGCAATGGGGGTGGCAGGTGGCATTTCTGAGCTACAGGGATCATATGACCTCCCTTTCCAATTACCCCTTGATGAAAGATCCTTTGATGGAACGTTCCTGGAAGAAGAAAGATCATTTGATGGAACATCCCTGGAAGAAGAAAGATGCTTTGATGGAACATCCCTGGAAGAAAGATGCTTTGATGGAACATCTCTGGAAGAAAGATGCTTTGATGGAACATCTCTGGAAGAAACATGCTTTGAAGGAACATCTCTGGAAGAAACATGCTTTGAAGGAACATCTCTGGAGGAAGAAAGGTCCGTGTTCTTTGAAGGAACATCTTTCAAAGAAGGGTCCTTTCGGTGCTTCCTTCTCAAGTGACCAGACATTGAGTGAGGATCCTTTGAGATGAATCCTTTCTCTAATGCTGTATTGGATATTTGCTGCATGTAAGACCCGTTCTGCTCATGTCTAGTTTCCTTAGCTTGGCTCTCTGGAACAGGAAGTTGTTGGGAGGAAGCTTGGATTTTTGGAGCAGGAAGTTGTTGGGAGGAAGCGTGGATTTTTGGAGCAGGAAGTGGTTGGGAGGAAGCTTGGATTTCTGGAGCAGGAAGTTGTTGGGAGGAAGCTTGGATTTCTGGAGCAGGAAGTGGTTGGGAGGAAGCCTGGATTTTTGGAGCAGGAATTGGTTGGGAGGAAGCTTGGATTTCTGGAGCAGGAAGTGGTTGGGAGGAAGCTTGGATTTCTGGAGCAGGAAGTGGTTGGGAAGAAGGTTGGATTTCTGGAGCAGCAAGTGGTTGGGAGGAAGCTTGGATTTCTGCAGCAGGAAGTGGTTGGGAGGAAGCTTGACTTGCTAGAGCAGGAAGTGGTTGGGAGGAAGCTTGGCTCTCTGGAGCAGGAAGTGGTTGGGAGGAAGCTTGACTTGCTAGAGCAGGAAGTGGTTGGGAAGAAGCTTGGCTCTCTGGAGCAGGAAGTGTGGATGCATACAAAGGGTCTGCTTCTCTATCCAGTCCTCTTCGTTTCCACAGTGTATATGATGGTAGTGAGGTCACAACTGTGTGATCACACACACACACACACACACACACACACACACACACACACACATACACACACACACACACACACCACAATTGATAAAAAGGAGAATATGAGCTTGAAGAAGTTGGCCTCCACCGACAAGCTAACCTTCTGCAAAGCTCATGACAGAGGGAAGTAAGTTCAATGGATCTGCCCGGAGCGAAACACGCGTACTAACTTCCTCGTCCACCTTGCGCTCAGTAATGAAGGACTGTGTATGTATGTATCGGTACTGTGAGCATAAAGAAGCCACAACCCAGTACATCACTTCTACCTTGATGCATTCTTTTAGGGATTCCAGCTCTCCCTCGCTCAAAATGTGTGCACTCTTCAACTTCTTTTGGAGATGGGTCAATGTGTCTCTCCGATCTTGCAGTATGCCTGCTGCAGAGGGGTTAACGATGATTGATGGGGCGCATGCAGGGAGTGGTGTCCACATTGATGGAGCGCATGCAGGGAGTGATTTACCCAACTCCTGTCTGGCCAAGGTGAGCTCAGAGGACAGTGTGCCCTCTCTGGCTTCGAGCGCATTGCGTACTGTTGCAAACACATCGTGCAGCTGCTTCAGTCTCGACTCACAGCTCTTCAGGAGAAAAAGGGGCACAAAACCAACACACATTTTCTCTGGTGTGACCAACCACACAAGTTGCATCAAGGGTTAGGTAACTAACTGTCTTTGTTAAATCGCCACCATCATATCATCTACGATTTAAATAGTATCGTATATATCGATGGAGTAAAGTAAAAAAATGCTACCTACCCACGTGTTCTTGACCTGTTTAGATGGCTCTGTAAGAAAATCAATATTTTTTGGAGGATATAAATACCTGAAAATTGCTCTGAAGCAGCGTAATGATTTTGAATGATTGCGCCTACGTGTAGATGGTCCGTCGATTGAACATTAAAGGCATGCAACCTAACGCATAACAACCCAGAGGTTTCCAAATCTCCTAGGGCAACCAATCGATGCGAAAGGCATGCAATGAATATCAAATCGCCTTGTTGATACAAGAACCGATCCCGAATATGACGTAATCACGACCGCCGTACGCAAACCGCCTCATCACTGCCTTAATTACCTCGGACAGCACAGCTTCATATTTCAGTATTGACGCGTCACAGCGCCTAAGGTCCTTCCAGAGGCGAGTAAGCGAAGCATCGTGCGTAGCGACGCCTCCACTAGTCGAGACGTGATGACCGCCGGCTGCAAAAGGTTGTTACAATGGCATATACAGTCTCCATTGGAGACGTGCGTGCGTGCTCACCTTCTTCAGACCCGCCACCGTTGGACAATAGTAATTTATTTTTCACGGCCAAGACGTTATGTTTGCTGCTTCCGGTTGCGGAATCTTGGGTCGCCTTGTTCTGCAGATGTTGAGGGGATCGCTCGGCGCTATCGTAGCCGCTCTCGTGGGACACTTCCGCTGCGGCTCGTTGTTGCCCCTGTGTAGGAGGTCTGCTACACTTCGGAGCCTCTTTTCCTGCAGGAAAGGTAAAGAGAGGACTTTGGACTTCAAACGCGAAAGTCAGACCATATGAAAAATCATCTCACCGCTTCCGGTTGACGGGTTCGAGGATGCCGCTGTTCCCTGTCCTCCTACTCCTCCTCGCCTCTTTCGTTGTGGGCGCTGCCAGGGCAAATCAGGTCTGCCTGCATAAACAAAAGAGGTTGCGCGAGTCGAAGTATATACAAATGCAGCTGTTAAGTATGCACGTGCTGTTGTAACGGCAGCACAAATGACGCCATCCGCTACAATTCGCCCTCCATGCATGTACGGTTTCCGCGGCATGCACGCGTTTTGACCGGATATTATACGAGCATGAAATGGTTTCACTCAGTAATTACCAAACGTAAACACAACACGTACATGTACATGTACATAACACACGCCACTCACTTATCTGCTCCTCCTTTGTTTCGTGTACCGACGGCATTGTATAATAATGAACTTGCACCCATGCTTGCAGTCTTTATTGTGGGGCGCTTCTTTGGCGCTTTGGGCGCACAATGAAGGCGACAAAGCGTTTTGTCCGGACAATGGGTTGCGTAATTGACCATTATTAATTTTATTGTAAGTTAAATATGGCTGGAAAAACAAAAAGAAAACAATGAAACGCGACGTACAGAAAAGGGAGAGTAAATTTTTGTAGTTCAAAAGTTCAAAACCTGACATTAAATTAATTGTGGGCGGCGCCTGCTTGGCTAGTTTAATCATCTACTTCACACAACCATGTAAGCTGGACGTGGCAGAGGTGCACCAAAAGGAGGATGCTTATTATGAGAGGGGTTGGGCGTGCGTTGCCTTGGTTGCTAAAGGTGGTTGGAGGCTTGGCGGGGGGGGGGGGGGGGGGGGGGGGGGGGGGGGGGGGGGGGGGGGGGGGGGGGAGGGAGAAAGGCAATCCTGCAATCCTGTTCTTCATACAGCATCTCCACCATGGAACCCCCGTAATTTTTTAAACGCTACAAGACACGCCTACCGGACCGTACAAGTGCTCATGATTATTATTTTTTATTAAAAACCATTTGCGTCAAAATGGCATCTGCTGATCAGGACCAACTGAAGGCCATTTTTGCGCAGGTGGACGAACTATTCGCTACAGGCAAGTCTCCAGAAGCCCTTCCTCTCCTCAAGCCGTACAGCAGCCGATCGGACAATGCCGAGGTCCAGTGGCGACTTGCTCGACTGCAGTACACGATCGGGAAGTTCTTCACCAAAGACCAGGACGTTGCCAAGCAACTGTCCGTCGAGGCTCTCGAGGCAGCCAAGAAGGCTGTCGCAGCAGATGAGCGCAGTTGCTTCGCCCACAAGGTACCGCTTTTATGCCTTTGTGTGTGTGTGTGTGTGTATGTATGTGTGTGTGTGTGTGTGTGTGTGCATGTTGTGTGTGTGTGTGTGCATGTGTGTGCGGACGTGTGTGCATGTGTGTGCATATGCACGTGCCTCGGGTTAATGCACTGCTCTATATGACACCCCGCTCAGTGGATGGGAATTGCTTTGAGTTGGTCGAGCGACTTCGAAGGAAGCAAAATGAAGATAGAGAATGCCTACATTGTCCGTGATCACTTCTTGGTGAGCAAAAGGCTAGCCCTACCTGCCCTATAGGCTCCACTGTGTAGCTGCTCGCCTCGGATTGCTCCGTGTTCAGTCCCCCTCTGAGCTCTAATCCCCTCCCCTTAGTTCTCCCACGCAAACCACTCCTACTTTTTATGTGTTTGACTTGCCTTTGGCACTTTGATTGCAGAAAGCAGTGGAGTGCAATCCCAATGACCCAACTAGCTACCACCTGCTAGGAGTGTGGTGAGTAAACTGTTGCCAAAGGGGGTGTGCATATATAATTGACTCCATCACATAAGCAATTCCTCCCCAAATCACACCCTCTCTTTCTCCACACCTCTCCTCTGCCTCGCTTAGGTGCTACAAGGTTGCCGAGATGCCTTGGCTTCAACGCAAGCTTGCTGAAGTAGTGTTTACTGCACCTCCAAGCTCAAGCTACGATGAGGTGGGTTCTGACTCTTATATCATCAGAGATCATGCATCATCAAAGATCATGGTTGATTATATATCCGCAAAGAGCAAGCATTAATTTTTATCTTTGCTTTGCTAATGCAAATAATTGGGATCGTTTCAGCGAAATAGCGCATGTTTTTTTCAAGATTTTGATTTTCTAGAAGTCTGAAATGTCTTCTATGCATTGCTTCTAAGTTCTTACACACTTAGAATTGAAGTATCTGTCATGGAGTTGTAAGGCGCAGAATTTTTAATTAGCCATACATTTCAACCGCAAGCATTACATTTCTATTGCGCGTACTGGAAATTTTATAATGCATGCGCTAGGTCCCTTTTCGCGGAAACGATCCCAATTATTTTTACTCTAACCTTAATTCAACTGAAATGTTAAATGATATGGCAGCATATCAAGATGGTATTAGTACTACATGTTTAGTTTCATACAACTCTATCAGGATAAAATATCTTACTGAAATGCTACATCTGGTCCTCCACTTCACACATGCACACCAACAACACATGTACACCCACACCCTCCACTCCACACATGCACACCCACACCTTCACTCCACAGGCTTTGGGTCATTTTGTAAAGGCAGAGCAAGGTATGCACATCGATGGCCACACCCCTACATCTAGTTCCCCTCCTCCTCCCCACCCCCAGTACAACCAGGGTTCTATGTCTCTAACTGGCTGTACCTTGGCAAGACTTACTCTCAGTTGGGGAAGAAGACGGACGCAAAGGAGTGGTTATCAAAGGCTGCAAGCGTAAAGTCAGAGGACCCAAAGGATGTGGAGGTGTGTACATGTGTGGTGTGCTGGTGTGGAGGTGTGTAGTGTGTGGTGAGGTGCTATAGTGTGGTATGGAGTGGAGGTGTGGTGTGGCGTGGGAGGTGTGGTGTGGCGTGGGAGGTGTGTAGTGTTAGTGAGTGGAAGTGTAATGGTGTGTACATATGTGGTGGGGAGGTGTGTAGTATGAGGTGAGGTGTATGGAGTGGAGGTGTGTAGATGTCTGGTGAGTGTATGATGAATATGTGTAATGTGAACGAACATGTGTGGGTGTGTCTACTGAGGCCACAGTGAGGTGCACCTTGCATAACCATTTCTCTCTCAAAGGCGATGCGTGAGGCAGCCGCCATGTTGGCAAAACTATAAAGATGCTATGACGAGTGGCTATGTGTGGTGTTGGTTACTGCTTCGTGTTCAGTGTGCTCTGTGGCACTGTGTTATGTAATACTGACATTACGTTATATGATTTTGGGGGCAAGGCCGGTGTATGAGGTCTGATGGACACCAGGCAGGTGTATGAGGTCTGATGGACACCAGGGGAGGTGTATAAGGTCTGATGAACACCAGGGGAGGTGTATAAGGTCTGATGAACACCAGGCAGGTGTATAAGGTCTGATGGACACCAGGGGAGGTGTATGAGGTCTGATGAACACCAGGCAGGTGTATAAGGTCTGATGAACACCAGGGGAGGTGTATAAGGTCTGATGGGCACCAAGCAAGTCTATCATTTGACTGTACACAATCACCTGACTACACAAGCATGAAAGTATGTCCCTGCTGCTGAACTGCATCACACACTGAATAATAAACTGAAGGAAAAATGGTGTTGCTGTTATTCTGAGGGTAAAACACTATATCAAGCAATACACCTATCTCCTCTCCTCCTCCTCCGTCTCCCCCTCCCTCCTCCATCTCCCATCTCCTCTATCTCCCTCCTCCTCCCCTCCTCCTCCCCTCCTCCTCCCCTCCTCCCCTCCTCCTCCCTTCCTCCTCCCCTCCTCCTCCCCTCCTCCTCCCTTCCTCCTCCCCTCCTCCTCCCCCTCCTCCTCCTCCCCTCCTCCTCCTCCTCTCCTATCCGCCTCTATCTCCTCTCTTCCTTCCCCTTCTCACTTTCATATTCACTCTTTCTTATAACCAAGGCTATGGGCCAACACTGTTAGTGTGGAGACAAGTTTGGTGTTCAATTCACCTAATGCAAAGAGCTGCTGTATACTCAGAATTTCAACCCTTTCCCCCAATCAAGGATGTACACCAGCCTTGTGCAGTGCAATTGGGGCATTGAGAGGTGGAAATTGAACCATGGATACAGTTTGGTTGTACATATGCCTGCCTAAGCTGCCATATGTGTGCACTACTACACCATCATGCAAAATGCAACAAACTCGACTCTCAGCTGATTTTCTTCCTTCATTCGCTGCAAAGACCTGGAGTGGTCCAACTGTTCATAGTGTTAAGCCTGAGCAAGGAATGCAGGCAACCGAACCACTACAGCTTCTTATATTGTACACTGTACCATCCATCTGACATGAACTTATGTCCTGAGTCAAAATGAAACCATTCTTATCTCTGATGAAACTGAAACAGTAACTTTGCTAATGCCTCCACCATCATTTGGGTCACATGCATGGAGTAACCCACACACAAAGTGACCATGCAGCTAGCGCTTTGAGATGCTCCCATCTTTTATCATCAAGCCAATTTCAGTATCCACTGGATTAGGGAGCGTGTCGTGGTGATGTGCTATGTTGCCTTCACTCAAGACAAAGCTTTTGGCCAGCATTATATTATATTATAGGCGATAATGTGAACGAGACCACCTTAGCAAAACTGCATCATTTAGTTCAAATCCGAAAAAAGAACCCTCACCCAACATGTCACCTCTCCACCGACAAAATTGTGCAGAGCTATAGTAACGGACCTGGGGGTGCAGCATTTAACAGTTTACATGTAGTACAGTGAGAATTGCCAACTGATGCGAATTATTATACGCCAAAACATACTAGTTGTAAGCACATGTATCCTTTCTCACCTCGACTCCCCAAGTCCTTCCCTATAAAGATCGAGTCGTGATTGCAGATATTGTATTATAAGATTTTGGGTCAGAATGGCATCTGCTGATCAGGACCAACTGAAGGCCATTTTTGCGCAGGTGGACGAACTATTCGCTACAGGCAAGTCTCCAGAAGCCCTTCCTCTCCTCAAACCGTACAGCAGCCGATCGGACAATGCCGAGGTCCAGTGGCGACTTGCTCGATTGCAGTACACGATCGGGAAGTTCTTCACCAAAGACCAGGGCGTTGCCAAGCAACTGTCCGTCGAGGCTCTCGAGGCAGCCAAGAAGGCTGTCGCAGCAGATGAGCGCAGTTGCTCCGCCCACAAGGTACCGCTTATGCCTGTGTGTGTGTGTGTGTGTGTGTGTATGTGTATATGTGTGTGTGTGTGTGTGCATGTTGTGTGTGTGTGCATGTGTGTGCGGACGTGTGTACATGTGTGTGCATATGTATGCCTCGGGTTAATGCATTGCTCTATATGACACCCCGCTCAGTGGATGGGAATTGTTTTGGGCTGGTCGAGCGACTTCGAAGGAAGCAAAACGAAGATAGAGAATGCCTACACCGTCCGTGATCACTTCTTGGTGAGCAAAAGGCTAGGCAGTATCATGCAGCCAATTAACCACCGAATGTATTGCTACGTTCGTGTCTCATAAATATTAATTACCGTGCACCATTAAAATTTCTGGTTGTCCACAGTGCGCGCGGATTGCTCTCCCTAGTCTCGTTCCCAGTCTCACTTACGTAAGTATTATCGCATACATGTAATGTATAATGCTTCGAAAAGTATGCGATAATGCTTACGTAAATGTGTCTGGGGACGAGACTATCCCTCCCCCTCCCTCATCCCCTCCCCTTCCTTCTTCCACGCAAGCCACTCCTTTTTATGTGCTTGACTTGCCTTTGTTGCAGAAAGCAGTGGAGTGCAATCCCAATGACCCAACTAGCTACCACCTGCTAGGAGTGTGGTGAGTTAATCTGTTGTCAAAGAGGGTGGATATATAACACATTGCAATGCCTTTGCAATTCCTCAACTTCCGTTTCTCCACACCTCTCCTCTACCTCACTTAGGTGCTATAACATAGCCGAAATGCCTTGGCTTCAACGCAAGCTTGCCAAGGCGGCACTAGCCACACCTCCAACCTCAAGCTATGATGAGGTGGGTCTGTGACTCTTTTTGTTTATCATCAGAGATCATGCATCATTGAAGGTCATGGGCTGATAATATATCATCTGAGAGCAAGCATGACATCATTAGAGGTTAAGTGTTAATCTTGTCAAATAATTATTTTTACTCTAACCTTAATTCAACTGAAATGTTAAATGATATGGCAGCATATCAAGATGGTATTAGTACCACATGTTTAGTTTCATACAACTCTATCAGGATAAAGTATCTTACTGAAATGCTACATCTGGTCCTCCACTTCACACATGCACGCCAACAACAGAGCAAAATATGTGTTGCATCACTAGAATAGACCTCAAAGCCTTCACTGCTCGTTGCTCCAATTAAAGGACTCCTAGGCATATCACCCTTGTGAGTGTGTGTCTGTGTATGGGTGTGTGTGGTGTGTGTACATGTGTGTAGGTTAAGAAATATGTGCTTTGCAATGTGCCGTTCAGGATGCTGACATTCACTGCAGTCTTTGTTTTCTCCTACCATGTAACACATCACATCCCCTCCACTCATGCACACCCACACCCTCCACACATGCACACCCACACCTTCACTCATGTACACCCACACCCTTCACACATGCACACCCACACCTTCACTCATGTACACCCACACCCTTCACACATGCACACCCACACCTTCACTCATGCACACCCGCACCTTCACTCATGTACACCTGCACCTTCACTCATGTACACCTACACCTTCACTCATGTACACCTACACCTTCACTCATGTACACCTACACCTTCACTCGTGCATACCCAACCTCCACTCAAACACATTCACACACACACACCTCACTCATACACCCATACCTTCACTCCACAGGCTTTGGGTCATTTTGTAAAGGCAGAGCAAGGTATGCACATCGATGGCCACACCCCTACATCTAGTTCCCCTCCTCCTCCCCCTCCCCAGTACAACCAGGGTTCTATGTCTCTAACTGGCTGTACCTTGGCAAGACTTACTCTCAGTTGGGGAAGAAGACGGATGCAAAGGAGTGGCTATCAAAGGCTGCAAGCGTAAAGTCAGAGGACCCAAAGGATGTGGAGGTGTGTACATGTGTGGTGTGCTGGTGTGGAGGTGTGTAGTGTGTAGTGAGGTGCTAGAGTGTGGTATGGAGTGGAGGTGTGGTATGGTGTGGTGTGGGTGGTGTGGTGTGGGAGGTGTGGTGTGGTGTGGTGTGGTGTGGTGTGGTGTGGTGTGGTGTGGGTGTGGTGTGGTGTGGTGTGGTGTGGTGTGGTGTGGTGTGGTGGTGTGTGGTGTGTACTTATAGTGTGTAGTGAGTGGAGGAGGTGTGTGGTGTGGATGTGTGTAGAGTGGAGTGGAGGTGTGTAGAGTGGAGGTATGTGGAGGTGTGTAGAAAGGACGGTGTGCAGAGTGGGGTTTATACAGTGGAGTGTGGTGTGTAGGTGTGTGGTGTGAACTTGTGTGGGTGTGTCTACTGAGGCCACAGTGAGGTGCACCTTGCATAACCATTTCTCTCTCAAAGGCGATGCGTGAGGCAGCCGCCATGTTAGCAAAACTATAAAGATGCTATGACGAGTGGCTATGTGTGGTGTTGGTTACTGCTTCATGTTCAGTGTGCTCTGTGGCACTGTGTTATGTAATACTGACATTACGTTATATGATTTTGGGGGCAAGGCAGGTGTATGAGGTCTATGGACACCAGGGAGGTGTATGAGGTCTGATGAACACCAGGGGAGGTGTATGAGGTCTGATGAACACCAGGCCGGTGTATAAGGTCTGATGAACACCAGGGGAGGTGTATGAGGTCTGATGAACACCAGGCAGGTGTATGAGGTCTGATGGACACCAGGGGAGGTGTATAAGGTCTGATGAACACCAGGGGAGGTGTATGAGATCTGATGAACACCAGGTAGGTGTATGAGGTCTGATGAACACCAGGGGAGGTGTATGAGGTCTGATGAACACCAGGCAGGTGTAGGAGGTCTGATGGACACCAGGGGAGGTGTATAAGGTCTGATGAACACCAGGGGAGGTGTATGAGGTCTGATGAACACCAGGCAGGTGTATGAGGTCTGATGAACACCAGGGGAGGTGTATGAGGCAACAGGCAGATGTATAAGGTCTGATGGAAACCAAGTAGGTGTAGCAGGTCTGATGGACACCAGGCAGATGTATAAGGTCTGATGGAAACCAGGCAGGTGTAGGGTGCAGATGCGAAAGCCCCTGAACAAATTAAATTGACATTTATACTAAGTAATACTGTGCATGTTTCTAATGAACAAACTCGGCTGGATCAAGGATTAATTGGGTCAATTAAGAATAATACAAAATTAAAATTAAAATCTCTTATTAAACATTTCTGTTTAAAAACAACATATTTCTTTTGTTGTTTTAAAATACACATTATTACAAAAGGCCATGCACA
Source organism: Ephydatia muelleri (assembly GCA_013339895.1). Lineage (NCBI taxonomy): Eukaryota > Metazoa > Porifera > Demospongiae > Spongillida > Spongillidae > Ephydatia > Ephydatia muelleri. The sequence goes on along the minus strand of JABACO010000012.1, from coordinate 9,259,990 downwards.
AATCTACCCTAACCCTCAAGCAGGTCCATTGTTGTAGCTTCAGAAATTGACCTTGCGATGAAAGCATGGCTTGAACTAATAGGAGACTTAATCTGCCATAGATGGAATTAGCATGGTAGCCTTTGTGGAGTTTCTTTGTGCCGCTAGTCGTACTGCTAGTTGTGCAAAAAACTGGCCTGCTGTTTTTCCTCATGCACCAAATGTCTCCACCACTAGTGGAACACACTTCCAACCCAGTTCGGAGCAGATCGGATCACTACATGTGTGCTTTCTCTCCTCTGTCTGTCTAGCTGCTGCCCCTGCAACCACACCCGCTTCGGACAAAATACTTGATTTAACTGGAGAAGTGATGGACACATCAATGGTTGCAGGCTTATCACTAGTGGACCAGTTTGGAATGAGTTTATTTGCAGGCCTTGTTAGCCTCCTTTCATGACCCAAACCAGCACCAGCTTCCAGCTTTGGGTTCGACAGAGCTCTTTTGCAAAATTCAAATATAATATTACGTAGAGTGTTATGGCGAGCCACTACATCTCCCCCAAATTTGCAGGTAACTGCATGGTGCACGCATCCAGAGCTTTGTCAGGACAGTAAGTACATACCCCTCCTTTTGGTGTTAGCGGCAGACCAAGCCACCATTTGATGCTCCACTGCATTTCAATGGGAGCCAAGTCGAACCCCAACCTAGGGGAGGGGACTACCTGTAGCCATGAGGAGGCATGCACAGACGAAATGGAGAGTATACGAGCGCGATCAGCCAGGCTGCCAGAGTCGTATAGTGCACTGAATTGGCAATTCTCCAATTCGTTGTGATAGTTCATGCTGAAGATGAGACTTGATTGGTAAAGGAATGGATAGTGTATCCTCTGCAGAAACCTGGAGATTGAAGAGGTTAATAGCATCTATAACATAATGGCTGGACACCAAATATGGGGAAGATGAGCTAATTGAGCCTAGGTATGTAGCAGTGGAATGAACAGCTACGGATCTTAAGCCAAGACCTCCTCTGCTGAGACTTAAGCCAAGACCTCCTCTGCTGAGACTTAAGCAGGCTTGCTTCCAACCATAACTTTGTGGTGACAGATTGAGGGCCAAACACTCTGATGAACGCTATCATCAAATAGAGACAGTGATGGCTTTATTAAAATTGGAGGTGTTACACGTGAAATGTGGGTCAACTTGCAAAATGCAACCTGTGGGTTCTCCAACCCCTGTAATTAGTGGAGAAGGAAGGATACATTTGACTGTTTAGGGGCCAAAAAGTTGTTACAGAAAATCTCATTACCTATTGGGGCACCTAAGGTTTCAAGGTGAGGAGTATGAGACCGCTTAGTGATCTCACATGGGAAAACTGATAAATCTTCCTTACCAAACACCTCACATTTTGCAAAGTTGATGTAAAAACCAAGAGAAGGGCCCAGTGATGAGATGAGATCCAGTGCAATTTTGACAGAGCAATGTTCCAGCAAGGGTTCCATCATCAAGGTACCACTTATTGAATAGTAAATCTCCAGACAGGTCATCCTCCACAATCTTCAGGATCAGTCGATGCAGCACAAGTGAAATTAAGAGTGGTCCAAGTGGATCACCCTGTTGAACACCAGTAGCTGAGTGGAGCATGTCCATAGGATGCTACAGTTTTGGATGTACTCCATAACACCAGAGTGTCCATGGGAAAAGTTCTGGGAAAAACTCAGCACAGTTTTCTAGCACAGCATTTCGAGACACCAAGTTAAATGCATTGCGTAGATCAACATTGGCAACAGTAAAATCTTCATCAAACCAATGATCATCGATACATGAACATAGTGAATGATCCTACTCCATTTGGGCAAACAACACCATATTGGTAAGGACTGAAATATTCACCGGCTTTAGATTTCACAACAGCACAGAGACACTTGCTTGTTAATCTACACAACACTTCACCGACAGCAATAGGATGAATATCATTTCCCATGGGTTTCTTAAGAGCAATCACAGTTGCACCTGCAAGATACTCAGCTATTTCCGGAAGAGCTCTCCCAGAAGCCAGTATGTTCATTACCGCCTTGAGTGCAGACAACAGGTTGGCAATGAAGCTTCAGAGGCGCCTAATAGATGTTGGACTCGTAAACCAGAAGGTCCACAAGAAGTATCTTTCGGAAATGAAAGTAGAACAGCAAGAATATTAAGGTCAGATGGCAACAGGTCAACAGAAGATTGAGATGGTACAGATGTAGGGGGTGATGGGATGGGAACATAAGGATGCTTTGTTTTCAAAAGCTTCCAAGTTTCCTCATTGTTGTCAGCAATGCCAGATGATGTAAGCATATGGCATGCTTTACCAAATAGCCCTTCTTCTGCTAATGGCAACATGATTCCTTTCTAGCTGTTGCTGACTACCGGTACAACTCCTTTTGGATGCTTTCTTAGAATAAGCAGTACTTCTTGAAATTGCATTGTTCCAAAGTTGCAACTCATGGCCAGTATCCCACAGTTCACATGTCTGTTAGTTTAAATGATCGACCCCTGCATTGACTGCAATACAATATGCACTTTGGGAACATAAACAATTTTTTCCAAGCAATAATTGACTCACTGAAAATGATAGACTGCAAAATACTTAGAAGGACTCTTCCAACAGCCTGGCGGGCACAAACAGGGATGTGCTTGATAGTGGGAAATGATGTGGAGAAAATATCGTCAAATGAAGGGTGCACATGATCCGTATTTACATCTGGAATACTTGTAGTAGCAGCATGTCTGTCCGAGATAGATGAACTGTTGCCAGAGCAATGAGAAATGTGAGCATGAGCATGTGAGATGGCTACCAGTGTGGAACAATTAGAACAGACAGTATACTGATTGAGGGAAAGGCATTCTTGTGGCATCTTGCCTGGGAGAGCACCAGAGGCATGTCTTTACATGTGAATTTTCCACATAGATGGAAGAACTTGTTCACGACATGAGGAAACTGGGCAAGGTAGGGAAACTGCTGGTCTGTGCTTGACAAAGACACGAGTAAAATTCTTATTGACGGTAGCAACGTCCACGCTATAGAGCTAGCGGCAAGGGTTGGTGATCAGTGGCGTGGTGGCTATTTCATGACTGGGGGCCTGAATATGTGAATGCGCCCCCCCCCCCCCCCCCCCCCCCCCCCCCTCGCTTCGTAGCGTTTACATGTAGCACTTTCCGCAAGCAGCAAATCAACGCAATTGTGTTTAATTCAGTGCGGTGTTCACGGCGGTTTGCTCTCATTGAACGCGTGGAAAGTAGGCCCTCCGCCCCGAAAAATTGAAATGGTTTACATGCCCCATAGCAACGAACATGACAACCGATGTCCTTTAGAACCAGCTATGTTACTAAGTTCGTAAAACGCATTAACACCTAAAAGCCATGCTAGAAGTGACAAACACCTCTGACCTTTATTTTAAGCATAAATCACGTGGCCTGACGTTTGTTGTCTGTCAGCTCTGGCGCTTCGAAGCAATTGACTTTCAAGCGGTGATCGCCGACCTCGCGTGTTCAAACGACGATAACGACGCTCAGGAACCGAGATAGAACTGACCCAAACTATCACGGTAAGGTTAATAGAATGCTGTATCTGTTTTTGGTACAAGCTAACGGTGACGCATTTTCTGAAGTAGTTTTCAAGCCTTTAGAAAATCCGCCATTTTGGCGTCTTTTGGGGGTTGGAACTGTTGCAAGTGGATGTTTATTATTTTGACAGAATGTTATTAAACACTCCAAAGTGAGCTGCATCACATAGCTAAATATTCTTTACTGTCTTAGCTGGAGGAGGGATGGCAGCTACCAGTTGTGGTTCAATGCTTAATAGATGTTCTTTAACTATGCACAGCAGATTGGAGCAAATACCAAGCCATGTCTATTAAACTTGGCATGAATCAATTCAGCCCCCTGTTCTCCTAAAAGGCTGAAGCCAGCATGGTAGGTATTTGCCCACTGTACTGCATGATCCTCCAGGAGATGCATTTGAATGGAGACTGTTGCTTCAGGATATGGTAAAAGGCCAGAATAGCCTTGGAATCCACCTTCACTGGCTGGTATAAACCCTTCATGCCAGGTAAGCCTGCCAGCATCGCAACCATGCTTTTAAAAGTAAGAGCATTTGTATTTCACTCTTACCTTTCTTTTTCATTTAAGAAGTGGACAACCTTATCTACCAGATGGGGAACGTAAAGTAAAGGAGCTCCTTTGATTTCATCTCTTTCCTTTGAGGTTATCACCCACAATGTGGCTGGAGATGCGACACATCCTTTCCTCACCAGCCAGATGAATTCAAGCCACCTGAGTGAGTTACCTTTGCTGCATACATTTATGATATCATAACGTCTTAGAAGTCTCAATTTATTCCAAGGTATAGCAAGACCAGCCTTTATTGCCAATACCTGAGCTGGACCAATCTCAATGGATGATGCGATGCTTGCAGTAGCTAGCCAACAAACATTGTCACTCTTCATCACTGAAGGTGAGAACTTCTGTTTGGATGAGGACAGATGCTTCTCCACTGACAATACTTCGTATTCTATGCATTTTAGAGCAGCTGGTCCTTGAGCAGGCGGCTGTGGTTTGTTGCTTGGCTTTGGTGACTTGTGAATGTCATTGGCTATGGTGAGGGTAGATATTATGTAACCTCAGTACCAGTCAAAACACTTCCTTCCTGTAGCAAGCTACAACAATTTTGTCGGAACTGGTAGAGATGGCTCTATTCAGCAGCTCAGCAGCTTGCCTCTCCTCCTCAGGGTACACACTCATGCCCCTCATAATCACCATTTCTAATGTCCCTGTTGCAACCAGCACAATGTCTTCTAACATCTGATAGCAGCAGAGGAGTATTGCATTTGATGCTGGTCTGACATGTGACGGATCATCGTCTGAGCAACAGGGACAACTCACAGCGCCAGATGCTGCTATGTACTCTGTGAGGCACTTGGTGCATACCAGTGAACTGCACACATCAATTCTAGTGACTGTGAAAAAACGTTGGAACACAGGCACACTTCAACTTCTCTAAGATCAACAGGTTGTTCACGCTGGCCAAAGGTGGACTAGGCTCATGCAATAAGCTGGTGGAGAGACAATCTTCTGAAGAGGAGCTATTAGTGCATTAGGTGCCTGGCGAACGCTTTCTACTTTTGGCCTTTTCATGTGTCCACCCATCCACATGCACGAGTGCTCACACCATGATATCATACTATTGTATTGTTCACAAGTACATTGTTGTACCTTGCATTGATGAAATGTATGTTTGTGCCACTGATATACACTGACTGTACACTTGTGATGCACCCCCTTCATTATGGCACATATTGTTTTCTCCATCAAATGCTTACAGAGCAAGCAGCAGGATGTGTGTTGACATCACCCCCCAGAAGTGTTATGTCAAAAAGCTATTTTCAGATCAGTTGTGAATGCATTGCATTCATACCTGATCTTTTGCTTTGCTTTGGATTTCCACAGCCTCTGTCCACACACTCTACAACACCGGGTACTTGCTCTATATGGTAATTATCATGTACCAGGTATATATACATGTACGAATGAAACCACAACTTGTATCGATTATTCATGAAATACGCTCCGCTGGTTCGTGGTGAAAGAAAACGCGTCACCACTTCAGGTTCGTATATACATATTGCCACATGCCTCCCGATCACTACCGTAGTATGCTTACCTTCCAATTTTGTTCCTGAAGTTAACTTCGTCTTACTTTGTAATGGCCCCTTCAAAATACGTGCCGCGTGACCTTACAAAACGGCCTGCGCGTATTGATTATGTGTCATGTAGACTATGCGTATAGAGTGGGCATGCTAGAAACTTAAGTACAGTGCGTGAATTTGATTTCATACTTTGATTTGCAGTTTCTGGTGAGTCATGGTAAGTTTTGAAACATTGGGTGGCTATAATGAGGCGTCACTTCAGAATTATAGAGTGATACCGTAAATTGTCTAATTGTACACCCAGTTTCCAGCCGCATACAACCGTGTGTTGCATGTGCACGTGTAAATTATAATGCGAACGGCATTATCAATTTATCGGCAAAGCAATGCGCGGGACAATTCCGCCGAGCTGCGAGCGAATTCATCAATAATTGCATCATGATGCAGGAGAGACTAGATGGGCTACTGTTAATAGAAGTTGAAATGAAAAATTTGAAAACGATTAATTGTGCAATATTTATCGTTTTCAAAATTTTCCTTTCAACTTCTATTAACAGTAGCCCATCTAGTCTCTCCTGCATCAATGTCGATCTCAGACTAGTCTTGATCCTTTTCAGTGCAGAAAAACTATCGATGTCTACGTAAAGGTATACCTTGGTGACTAAGGAATATCAACTTCCACTTTGCGACGAGCCGCTTCTGCTTCGAAGCCTTCAATGATCGTTTGGTCCTGCAAAAAAAAATTGCTTGAGCAAGGACAACGTTCTGATGTGCACTTGAGCCTTCGTGTCTTGCTATACCACTGCATTGTTTTTTTTTGAGTACCCGTTCATTGTAAACGCATTTTACTCTTTGATGTTCACCTCTCAAGGAAGCATCAGTGAACAGAAGACATGGTAATGCAAAAGAGAGCATTCTTGCTCTGGGAGTAAGAAACCCATCGCCTTTTCGTATTGCCAGGATGAAAGAAACACTTTTTGCGAACAATACCTGTACTTAACGGCTCCACATTTTACTATTGTAGCCATTAGGTCACTTTTGGAAGGCTGACACGCGCGCGGGCCAAGCTTGATTTTATGCTCTTTTTTTTGTACTCTGAGCTACCAATCTTGAGGGATCAATGGTGCCTGTTGTTTCGTCAGCAGAAATGCTGATTGATGTGAATGGTATTACTATAGTGCTACATTTGAAATTGCTAGCTGGCAATTTCGGAACAAGGTTAGCTTCTGTTTCGTTTATTGCGGAGAAAATAGTATACCGCCATGCAACTGTACGTTGTCTGCATGCTGCATGTTTCCTTCTGGTCTACATAATGGACAAATTCTGTGTTCGTGCAATCCGATTCGTCACTTCATGCAGGTTCCATCGCTATCTGAACAAACAGTGTGTTCGGGATCCCCATCGCTTGAATCAATCACATGGACTGTGGTGGTTGCTACAGACTCAACTGGCATTACAGTGTGTACATCTACTTCAGAAGAATCAGTAACTGTACTAACTGAATTTGCCTCTGCTGCTTTTCTCTCCTCGCTGGTAGAACCTGAGCGGCTTACAAATGCATCCATAAACTCACCTAATCTCTTGTCTTCATCAGCTCGCATTCTCTTCTCCTGTCGATTCGTTGCGCCGGCGCTTTCCTCTTTCCATCGCATGCACTTAAACTTTGAAACAGCGTTCTATGGTTCTATTTATGGACATGCACAAACAATACGGTATAGAGGACTTACGACTCGTATCACCTTATTCGTGTACGTACGAGGGCGTATGACGTCAAGTCCTTATTAATAAAATGATGCTTTATTGGCGCCCCTTTGTATTACGGCACGTTGGCGCCCCATAATTTTGGCCCGCAGGGGGGGCCTGGATCCCCAGGCCCCCCCCTGGCCACCACGCCACTGTTGGTGATGATGGTAAAAATTTATTAATCTTTTCGACAATAATGGCAAGCGGTAACAATTATACGATCCACAGCTCACCCTGGTAGGAAGAAGCCCCGCGCACCGTTCCTTCGAGCTCCGATGCAATTGCGCTGCTTTAACACACAATGATGTTAACGATCCAGGCGTTAAGTCTGTCACTTTCATACTTTATTAATTAACTTCATAATGACATCATTATGGTCGTTGGAGACAATTGCCACCCTGAAATTACGTATTACGCCTGAGATAGATGAAAGTGCTGTCAACCATGCCCCCGGTGTTGCAAAAATTTATTGTAAAACGTGGGCACAAAAATGCTTAATCTTTGACCGTCCACTCTCGGATGTTTAATTTTACGGGCGACTAGCTATTTGTGCCTCGTACCCAGACCAGTATGATGCGAACTGTTTACGTCGAGAAGAAAACTAAAGGTTAACCCTTTAAATACGATAGAAGGAGTTTCCTTATTGTCCTCGCTCTGGAAATGGAAAATCTTTATAACCAGACTCAAAGGTATAAAATTCGTACCGCGCTAGATCCTTTTTGTAATAAAAGCGTAAAAATGTGTTGTGTCCAAGGTTGCTGGCGGACACGCGAAGCCGAGTGCACGACCTAGTGTCTTTGACATCGGGAGACAGTAAAGGTACGAAAGGAGTACATGTTGGTTACAAGCCGTAGACATATAGGCTACCTACCACTTATGAGGCATTGTTTTCTGTGCGTACGTCACACCCGTACTTCGTGACCCCCCCCCCCTCCCCCTTCCGCCATATGGCACAGTAACCATGTACGTGAAGACATGCTCATAAATATGCTGCTGCACGTTAGTGCTAAAGAAAGCAGCAGTGAACTACTACAAAGCACTAGCATGCTTACAATAGTACGTGGTGACTGATCTCAATGGATGGTAATAGTATCAGAGAAACCTCATTTGCAAACATTTATCTGACAGAGTTATAACCTTTCTCATTACTCCTTTGTGTGTGTTTGTGTGTGTGTGTTGTATGTATGTGTTGTATGTGTGTGTTGTATGTGTGTTGTATGTGTGTGTTGTATGTGTGTGTTGTATCTGTGTGTTGTATGTGTGCGTGTTTTTGGTGGCTGTTTCAATTGATATTTGGGGTTGTATTTTCAAGCCTCTGTCCATTTTGATATTTGGGGTTGTATTTTCAACATTATATGAGATATCACCTTTGACTACTAATTAATAGAAACCACCTCTCCCTCTCATCCCATCCACACCCCACCCCACCACACCACACCACACTCACCCCATCCACCCCACATCCCACCCCACACACACCCCACATCCCACCCACCTCACACCCCACCCACCACACCACACACACCTCACACCCCACCCACCCCTCACCGCATTTGGTTTCTGTTGACTTGGTAGTATCACTCAATGAGGATCCTCCCATGTTGTCTTCAGCATGCTTGTGTCAGGTGTGTTTTCTTTTGGAGGAAGGTTATAATGTTCATTTAATGGCCGTGTTTTGGGCCTGAACTTTAGTTAACAGCTGAATTTCTTTCAAGTACATGTAGTACAAAGCAAATATCAGTCTAACATGTCACAACGGGCCCCAGACTGAAGCAGCAGCAGGTGGCTAGCAGTAGCAGTCAGGCATTGAGTAGTGTGAAGCCCTGGCCCCACACTGTCCTATGCCGTTACCTGGAGCTGGGCTTGGAAAAAAGTGGAGGGGATTTTTCACCACAAATCAGTGAGGGCTTTGAGGACCATGTATGTAAATAGGATTCAAATGGCGGGAACATCTTTTCATGAAACAGCTGGTTGCTCCACCTCGTATTGCAGCTGCTTTCCGCCTTGTAGACACCAAATCAGACTGTAAGTTTAATAGATAGACTCACTTAGCAAGGACAGACCTGTGATTGCGTCCAGTGAAGCACATACAGTTGAGTGGTTGCATGTTTCCATCAGAGGTAGTGATTTTGTTAATTAACATATTGGGTCTTCATTTCACATTTAATAACCACTTCACCTTTCACACATTTAATAACCACTTCACCTTTCACACGCTTAATAACCACTTCACCTTTCACACATTTAATAACCACTTCACCTTTCACATGTTTAATAACCACTTTCACCTTTCACATGTTTAATAACCACTTCACCTTTTACACGCATCTTGCTTCACAGTTATGTTCCATGTACGTACACGTTACAGTACTGGCTATTAGATTCGACAGTGCCATTACATCTGCAAGGTATCTTGCAATCTTGAATGAAAGGGACAGCTGCCTAGCCATGTCTGTGGTGCACAAATAAAGAGACCTGTTCACTTTTGATAATTGTGTTGCAAAAAAAATCTGCAGAATGGAACTACCTGCTTATCACTTTCAACATGCTCTGTAGATTGTCTCCATTCTTCTAATTAAAGAGCACAAGGCAGAAGTCAAGTGTATCTAACTACGGCAACACGCTCCTGTGCACACATGTCCCCCTTTCTTTCAAGATTACGCAAGGCCAGGTGGTGGATCAAGACATACGCTTGCAATGTGCACGTGCGTGGAAACGCTCGACTGTAGCATGCATCGTAGGATATCTGAACAGAAGATTTTTGTAACATGAAAGTGTCAATTACATCAGGAAATGACAAATTAATATGTTAATTAACACACCAGACATGTAAAAAAAAAATTGAGGGACAGTAAGCTGTCACCTTAGGGTACATATGTATTTCCCTAGGACGAGGTGGAATCGTCCTACCTTCAGCAGGATGAGGTGGAATCGTGACCTTGTCCTCTGCTTGTAGAAATTGGCCTAGTGGGTATAATTCCATTTCCCTGGGGTGTTGTTTTTATTTGGGTTTCATTAGGCTCATAAAGAAGCACAATAAATCTCAATGATGTTTGCTCACAATTGGTCACTGAATACTGCTAACAGCATCATGTATTATAACATGATTTTGTGGTACGACATGAGCTGTTATGAGTTATGACATAATTTGTTTTGTGTTATGACATGATTTGTTCTGTGTTATGACATGATTTGTGTGGTACAACATGGCAACAGCATTTGTTAACTAACGAGTTAACTAAGGGTAACCTTGTTGAGTCAGAGAAGTTGGAGGCTAGAATGGGGCAGTGAGGAACATAGAGGAGGAGGATTGGGTGGGAAGGAGGATTAGGTGGGGAGGAGGATTGGGTGAGGAGGAGGGGAAAGCACAAGAAGGTTGTAGACTTATGCAAATAGAACTTGTGCCCATCTCTTTCTCTCCCCTTCCTTCCTCCCTCCTTCTCTTCTCACACTCTTTCTCTTTCTCTTCTATCTCCCTTCCTCCCTCCCCATTGTTCTTCCTCTTTTCTCTCCCTCCTCCTCCCTCCCTCCCTCCCTCCCTCCCTCCCTCCCTCCCTCCCTCCCTCCCTCCCTCCCTCCCTCCCTCCCTCCCCCTCCCTCCCTCCTCCCTCCTCCCTCCTCCCTCCCTCCCATCCCTCCCTCCCTCCCTCCCTCCCTCCCTCCCTCCCTCCCTCCCTCCCTCCCTCCCTCCCTCCCTCCCTCCCTCCCTCCCTCCCTCCCTCCCTCCCTCCCTCCCTCCCTCCTCCTCCCCTCCCTCCCTCCCTCCCTCCCTCCCTCCCTCCCTCCCTCCTCCCTCCCTCCCTCCCTCCCTCCCTCCCTCCCTCACACACGTGGGCAGATTGCATGGAAGGGATGTAATAGATACCAAAGATAAGCAGGGTCATGGAAGGTGTGGTCAATGAATGGGTGGAGCCAAATGGTGTTGGTTAATTAAGAGATCCATCATTGTTAACCTGTTTCTTTTGGCCCTGCAGGCTTGGAGACAAGGGTCCATGAGAACCTCCAGCAACTTGAGCAGGACTGCTACAGCCTGGAGAACATGGCCAGAAAGGTTCCTCCTTCCAGAAGGGAAGAAGTCAGAGGGTGAGGAAGGTGGAAGGATTGGGGATGGTGGTGCATGTACTACAAGGCGAAGATTTATGTGCGATGTGTGTAGCTGTGGGCATGAGGTGGAGCAGAGGGTGTGGCAGAGATGGGGTAGAGGGTGTGGCAGAGATGGGGTAGAGGGTGTGGCAGAGATGGGGTAGAGGGTGTGGCAGAGATGGGGTAGAGGGTGTGGCAGAGATGGGTAGAGGGTGTGGCAGAGATGGGGTAGAGGGTGTGGCAGAGATGGGGTAGAGGGTGTGGCAGAGATGGGGTAGAGGGTGTGGCAGAGATGGGGTAGAGGGTGTGGCAGAGATGGGGTAGAGGGTGTGGCAGAGATGGGGTAGAGGGTGTGGCAGAGATGGGGTAGAGGGTTGTGGCTTCTTGTGGCATGAAATTTTGAGCAGGTGGTGGTGGTGGGGGAGAGATTGTAATAGGTGTAAAACGTGCTAATGTGGGAGATGGAAGGTGTGAATGTTCTTTTTATTGCTCACCACAAAATTGTGGCTTCACTCTACACATTTGCATGTCATGATGTGTGCATTCATTATTGATGTGCATGTACATCAATGTGGATGTACATTCAATATTCTTGTACATTCAATATCCATGTACATTCCATATGTGTGTACATTCAGTATGGATGTACATTCAGTATGGATGTACATTCAGTATGGATGTACATTCAGTATGGATGTACATTCAGTATGGACTGATGTACACCCGGGAGAAAAAAACGGCGTTATCGCGCGTTATCGCGCTTGAAAAACGGCCATAACAACGCCAAATTACGCGGTCTTCAAAACGCTGTATCTTCTTGATTGTGCAATATAGTGGAGCTGCATTTTGCACATTTACAAAGCGGTCCTGTGTCTGTAGAAGTCCAAAGATGGTTTAGTTTGCGATGCATCGTTCGGAAGATATTCACAATCAACTTAGAGCAAGATTTCGCGGGCTTCAAGTACAAAACCCCGCGAAATCAAGCCCTTTACTTGAATGTGAATATCTTCGGAACGATGCATCGCAAACTAAACCATCTTTGGACTTCTACAGACACAGGACCGCTTTGTAAATGTGCAAAATGCAGCTCCACTATATTGCACAATCAAGAAGATACAGCGTTTTGAAGACCGCGTAATTTGGCGTTGTTATGGCCGTTTTTCAAGCGCGATAACGCGCGATAACGCCGTTTTTTTCTCCCGGGCATTTAATATCGATGTACATTTAATATCGATGTACATTCAGTATGGATGTACATTCAATATCGATGTACATTCAATATCGATGTACATTCAATATCGATGTACATTCAGTATGGATGTACATTCAGTATGGATGTACATTCAATATCGATGTACATTCAATATCGATGTACATTCAGTATGGATGTACATTCAGTATGGATGTACATTCAGTATGGATGTACATTCAATATCGATGTACATTTAATATCGATGTACATTCAATATCGATGTACATGTACTTGCATCAGTAGTAGTAGTATATAAAATCAATTACATCAGAATCAATGGTTGCTACGGAATACAGTTAGAAGCACTTGAGCATGAGGGGATAGTCACGTCATGAATTGTCTAGTCTCATGGCAGTTTTCCTCCATTGGATGGAATGTCCAACACTCAGCAGACCCACCCAGTGATGTGGATGTACATGTAGCTGGGCTTCCCAGCTGAACATGCCTCCTTAACTCTATTTAGGAATAAGTGACATGCCATCATGCCTGCCTCGTACATTTGCACTTATCAGGGTGGTGTTTTTGTTTGTTTGCTACTTTTTTTTTTTGGGAGGGGGGTGAGGGCATCGAATGGGGTATGGTACAAGCGGTACCAGGATACCAGACCAGTTACTAAGTACCGTACCTTTGGCAAGGGAGGAGGGAGGTGTGGTCATCTTTACTTCCTTCTTCAATGGGGTACTTATCTCGCATCCTATGTGTGGGCTGCCACACTTCTGGCTTCACCACATCCCTTTCCTCTTCCCCCCCCCCCCCCCGGCACTGCCCATCCCTCTGGTAATGCCTTCACCACACCCCTCCCTCATCTCCTCCCCAGACTACATCTCCTGGTACTGTCCATGCCTCTGGCAATGCTTTCACCACACCCTATCCAGACCTATTCCTTCCTCTCCTCCCCAGACTCACTCCTTTCTGCTGTTTTTCCACAGGCGGGTCCAGCAGCTGCTGGCAGACTATAAGAGCATCCAGGGTGCCTACCTGAACTACCAGCAAAGAAGAGCGACGGCTGTAAGGGGAGGGAGGGAGGGAGGGAGGGAGGGAGGGAGGGAGGGAGGGAGGGAGGGAGGGAGGGAGGGAGGGAGGGAGGGAGGGAGGGAGGGAGGGAGGGAGGTAGGTAGGTAGGTAGGGAGGGAGAAGGGAGGTAGAGAGGAGTAGATAGAAGGATGGGGAGGAGTAGATAGAAGGCTCGGGAGGAGTAGAGAAATAATAATGTCCTCTTTTCGGTGGCCATGCAGGAGCAAGAGGTTCTAATGAGAGAAGAGCTGTTCTCCATGCAGTTTCAACCCAATGTAAGCTGAGATGCACAAGGATATTTGCATGTGCCACAATCATTGCATACTCCTCCACTCACAGCCGTCATGTAGTCCATTGCATACTCTTGCACTCACAGCCGTCATGTAGTCCATTGCATACTCCTGCACTCATGTAGTCCATTGCATACTCCTGCACTCACAGCCGTCATGTAGTCCATTGCATACTCCTGCACTCATGTAGTCCATTGCATACTCCTGCACTCACAGCCGTCATGTAGTCCATTGCATACTCCTGCACTCATGTAGTCCATTGCATACTCCTGCACTCATGTAGTCCATTGCATACTCCTGCACTCACAGCCGTCATGTAGTCCATTGCATACTCCTGCACTCACAGCCGTCATGTACTCCATTGCATACTCCTCCACTCACAGCCGTCATGTAGTCCATTGCATACTCCTCCACTCACAGCTGTCATGTAGTCCATTGCATACTCCTGCACTCACAGCCGTCATGTAGTCCATTGCATACTCCTCCACTCACAGCTGTCATGTACTCCTTTGCATCTATTTCAGCGATACATGGATCACAATACCTACGTGTATAATCCCATGTGATAGAGCTAAATTCAGTTATACCCAAATATATTTTCATTGGAAATTAGTTCTGCCTGACAACAATTCACTACCAATTATGGGGTGTTTACACATAGAACACTTGTAGTGTAAATTTTTTGCTGCACTTCATCATGGTACACTTAGCTCTGATGGTCCAGCATTCCTTACAGGGGTTTAACTTTAACATCAGTTAACCTCTTGCATTATCTAGCCTTAACATTAGTTCACCTTTTGCATTATCTAGCCTTAACATTAGTTAACCTCTTGCATTATCTAGCCTTAACATTAGTTAACCTTTTGCATTATCTAGCCTTAACGTTAGTTAACCTTTTGCATTATCTAGCCTTAACATTAGCATTAGTTAATCTTTTGCATTATCTAGCCTTAACATTAGTTAACTTCTTACATTATCTAGCCTTAACCTTTTGCATTATCTAGCCTTAACGTTAGTTAACCTTTTGCATTATCTAGCTCTAACCTTTTGCATTATCTAGCCTTAACATTAGTTAACCTTTTGCATTATCTAGCCTTAACATTAGTTCACCTTTTGCATTATCTAGCCTTAACATTAGCATTAGTTAATCTTTTGCATTATCTAGCCTTAACATTAGTTAACTTCTTACATTATCTAGCCTTAACCTTTTGCATTATCTAGCCTTAACGTTAGTTAACCTTTTGCATTATCTAGCTCTAACCTTTTGCATTATCTAGCCTTAACATTAGTTAACCTTTTGCATTATCTAGCCTTAACATTAGTTAACCTCACGGTAGCTTTATTAGTTACATTGGTTAACTTAAGCATTAATTAACTCGTTCGCGGGCAAAGCCAAATATTTCGGTACTCATGTTGTGCAAAAAAAAAGTGTTGTGCGTTGCAAGAAAATGTAGTTAGCTAACAACTTACACTATATGACCAGGAAACAACTGATCAATATGTTGTTGACTGCAGTGTTAACTGTTTAGATAAACAGAGTGGCTTTAGTATACCACCTGCAGCGCAATATCGCTCTGTTGCCTGTGAAAGAGTTAATCTTGGCATTAGTTAAGCTTGACATTAATTAAGCTTGACATTGATTAAGCTTGGCATTAGTTAAGCTTGGCATTAGTTAAGCTTGACATTAATTAAGCTTGACATTAATTAAGCTTGACATTGATTAAGCTTGGCATTAGTTAAGCTTGACATTAATTAAGCTTGACATTAATTAAGCTTGACATTGATTAAGCTTGGCATTAATTAAGCTTGATATTAATTAAGCTTGACATCAGTTTCTAGCATAGCAGTAATTCACCTTGACATTAGTAAGTTTTAATATTAAATAGTAATAATTACTACTAGTTTAGTAAGCATTAATTACCTACAACTTTAGCATTTTAATTAATCATGACATTAGTAATTGCTGTAATAATTAACCTAGATTGGCATTTCACTTCAGTTTATAGCCTTAATGACAGTTAGCCTAGAGGCTAATATAAGTTCTCACCCAAATTAGTAAACCATTAGGGGGCATTGGTAAACTGTTTGGAGTGTTGTTACATTTAATAATTGACCAGTGTGTTGTTATGAAATTATTGGTAAGGTGTTTTCTGAGAATTTTATTTGTATGCAGTTGTTATTGGTTTATGAGTGAGCTATTTGTATAACTAAGAGTTATTTAGTAACAGATATTTGGCAATTTGTTTGAAGCTATGTTTTTTAAGTGATAGATTCAAAGTCAAAGACTATTTAGCACAGTGGTTATGCTGTGTATATGCTGTGTATATGCTGTGTATATGCTGTGTATATGCTGTGTATATGCTGGGTATATGCTGTGTATATGCTGTGTATATGCTGTGTATATGCTGGGTATATGCTGGGTATATGTGTGTTATGCTGTGTATATGCTGTGTATATGCTGGGTATATGCTGGGTATATGTGTGTTATGCGTGTATATGCTGGGTATATGCTGGGTATATGCTGGGTATATGCTGGGTATATGCTGTGTATATGCGTGTATGTGTGTGTAGATACATGGTATCTGTAAATGTATTCATATGTGTGTTTTCGTCTGTGCAGTACTTGAGTATGGGTGCAAGGGCGCCCATTCACACATTTCGCTCAATGCAGGTGTTGAGGGAACAATGCCAGGAATTGAATAATTTTGAATTTGCTTGCTCTCCAAGGTTTCTGTTGGTAGCATACCATGGCTGGTGGCAGTTCACATACAATAATTATCCTAGCGTCAGAAGGAACTGTACTGTTAAAGTTTTTTTTTCCTGGTCCCACAATCATCTAATATCATGTGTGTTGCTCTCCTAAGCATTCCAATTAGTCCAAAATACCAAACATTACAATGTGATAAACGTTTTGCAGGTGGTTTGGCTGTCATGTTTTTGTTTGTATGTGTGTGTGTGTGTGTGTGTGTGTGTGTGTGCGTGCATGTGTGTTGTGGTGTATGTATGTATGTGTGTGTGTGTGCATGTGTGTTATGGTGTGTGTTGTGGTATGTGTTGTGGTGTGTGTTGTGGTGTGTGTGTTGTGGTGCGTGTGTGCATGTGTGTGTGTGTGTGTGTGTGTGTGTGTATGTTTGTGTGTTGTGTGTGTGTGTGTGTGTGTGTGTGTGTATGTTTGTGTGTTGTGTGTGTGTGTTGTGTGTGTGTGTGTATCCTGTACGTCATGATCACAGTACATTCTACCCTGCATTCTTCTGTGCACACTCATATTTGCTTGTGCCAAATTGTGTTATAGATTGCATGCCAGTCTCTTCTCCCTCATCCCAGAGCCTGCATGATTGCACTGAGTTTGGTTGTGTTTGTACACACCAGGCACCATCCACGCTCACCCTAGCATCACTAACTTCCCCTCCACCTGATACTTGTGTCACAACATCATAACATATATTATGTCTACATATTGTACATATTGTGAAGCATATTTTCAGTCGAAACTCTATTCCCTTCCTCTCCCCTCCCTCTGTGTCCATTTAGTATCATGTCTTCCTTTTGATCCATTCGTTTGCTTCTTTCCCTCTTCTCACTGTACTCTTGCGAGTGTGTTTTCCAACTAACAATTTAAATGTAATGGGCGGAGCCCAGCATGTAAGCAATGTGGTGTCTTTTAAACCTGGTGATGCCTCTCTCTCTCTCTCTCTCTCTCTCTCTCTCTCTAGATCTATCTATCTAGTCGATCTATGCTATATCTTCCTATCTTTCATTCTCATCGATTCTAGTCCCTATCTCTTCGTCTCTCTCTCTCTCTCTCTCTCTCTCAAGTGTGGAGCCGTGTAAGGGTGTGCAACTGAGGTGTTAGCGTGGAAGTGTGGTTAGAGTGTAAGAGCTGACTGACCACAGTTGTCATGGTGTTGTTATCTTCATAGTTCAACATCCACATTCAGCATTACTTTTATTTGGGGTGAATGGCTCAAGATAGTGCAGTTGCATATGTTGGTCCACAGGGGATGTAATATAGGGTGTCTCTACCCCTTCTGTTCATTCCTCTTTGCCCTGAACATTCTTTTGCATGTTCTCAGTTACCAATTGTCATCGTGACACCCCAGTTTTGGCATTTTGTTCCCTTGTTTGGGTAGGTTTGTTTGAATGGAGATCTTCACTGTTTGCACTCTATGCTGTCATCCCATGCATTCCTGGGTGGAAATTGGGCTCCTCTCGCTCTCTCTCTCTCTCTCTATCTCTCTCTCTCTCTCTCTCTCGATCTCTCTCTCTCTCTATCGCTCTCTCTCTCTCTCTCTATCTCTCTATCTCTCTATCTCTCTCTCTCTCTCTCTCTCTCTCTCTCTCTCTCTCTCTCTCTCTCTCAGTGTGGAGCTTGTAAGGTGTGCAGCTAGGTGTTAGCGTGGAAGTGTGGTTAGAGGTGTAAGAGCTGACCACAGTTGTCATGGATAGTGCAATTGCATACGTTTGTCCACAGTGTTGTAATAAGGTGTTTGTTGACGGACGTAAGCAGTGTTGTAAAAAGTGACAGTGAAAATGGTGTCCAGGGGGGGTTGGGGGAGTGACCGTTTTCAGGGATGGGTATTAGTTTGTATTTACCTCCCAGTAACTCACTGATGAAAGGAGCTTTCGAGTGCATCTGAGTGAACTCACCAATAGGAGATGCTTCTGACCCTATATTTCTTCATACTTTGATGTGATGAGGGTGGAGAAGTGAGAGGGAGATTGAGTGGGGAGGAAACAAAATGATAAATAATTACAAAAGTAATTGTTTCCAGGTTGACCACCACTGGGTAACTATGCATGGCAGATTTAACTACTTATGGCTCTTTTCAAGGTAGATTATTTTAATTGCAGATAAATGAGAAAACATACCTGGTACAGATCTATTGTGTGTTAGTTACACCTGACAAGAGCCACACTCAAATCAGTGCCCGCCAACACCTGTGCATTTTTCTTATGTGTGGTTGTAATTTTCCATGATTAATTATGGTTCTTGGTGGTTCTTAGAACCAATAACACCTGACTGTAGCCAATAAAGTAAATCAAACACTGCAGAGTAACACAGCTAATGTGCTAGAAGGGAAGGCCAGGGGATGAGGGAAGGCCAGGGGATGAGGAAAGGAAGCATGCCATGGTAAACAACTGGAGTGTGATTAGTGGCAGGTGTGTCAAATTTGTCCATCGGTATAGCAACGTTGCTATGGAGCAAGGATGTGGACAGGCTTTCCTAAAAATACCACTAAAAAGTGTGGCTTTTGCTTACTCTTCCATGCTGTAATGTGATAAGTTGTAACCCTTGCAGCAATAGGAGGTAGCAGTAGCTTCTAGTTGGGATTCCGAAATCTAAAATGGGGAATTGCCCAACTGCTGAAATTAGATATCCTTTCTCTAGTACTGTCTGAGTCTTGTATTTCTGCTGTTACGGGTCTTAGTCTTTTAGAGACTTCGAAATCTTGTTTTGTTCTTGGGAAATCGTATAAGAATTTGTAAGGGGGGGGGGGGGGGGGCCTTTGAAATCTTGAAATCTTGCATGGGGTCTTTGAAATCTTGTACGGACAGTCAAGTCAGCGAAATCTTGTCCTTGGAATCTTGGTGGAGAGTTTGAATCTTGTAGTTCCTGGGCCTTGGAGATCTTGTATAGTAGGGCTCTTGAGGTATGGATGTCATGGTAGTAGCTCACAAATGTGTCATCAGCATTTCATCTTTTAATTACATACCCTGGGCTTAAATTACACCACCTTGTAATATGCACCTTTGCTTTCGTGTGTCCGTCCATTAATTCTCTTTAATTCCACATTTTTGTTGCGTCTTGTGACCTCGCTTTTACCTCATTCAGTGGTAAACAGATTTGAGTTCCTTCATTCCAAGTGTTATACTGCACTGCAACCGGAAAAGGCATAATAGCTTGACCATATTGCTATTTAGTATGGAAAATGTGTGTGTCCTGTATCCACTCCCTAGCAGTGCATTATGTCACCTCCTTCACACACAGAACCCACCAAGAGCTGCGTCCATTCCTCCAGCACACCATGCATTCCCTTCGCGAAGCCATTACACTGGAAGTGTTGCATTTTGTGGTCTTTTATTTTCTTTTTTCTTTTGCTTGGCTACCAGGGCGGGATGGTGACATCATACCAGGAAGTAGTATGAATAATGTAATACTCTTAACCATACATACATTAGCTGAGCTTTGGTGTGGTGTGTGTGTGTCGGTGTATGTGTGTTGGTGTGTGTGTGTGTGTTGGTGTGTGTGTGTGTTGGTGTGTGTGTGTGTGTGTTGGTGTGTGTTGGTGTGTTTGCATGTTGATTTCGATGGCAGTGATACATTTATACTATTGCTTAATGCTTATACTTAACTTCAAGAAAACAATACATTTATATTGATTTGAATTTGATTGACTCCTCTGCATTTGTGTGTTGTGAATATGTGTGTGTGTGTGTGTGTGTGTGTGTGTTTGCAATGTGTGTGTATGTGTTTGGGATATGTGTATGTGTGTTTGCAATGTGTGTGTGTGTTTGGGATGTGTGTATTTGAGGTGTGTATTCATATGTGTGAGTTGTGCTGACTGATATATATGTGTAATTGACATAGGCAATTTATTTTCCTCTATTGCTGTTTGACGGTTTCACTTGTTGTCACATATGACCATTCTTCATCACTCCCTCAGCAGTGCTATCGTTCTTCATGATGTAGCCAGCAGGGCTATCGTTCACTTCCTTTGTCTACTTTCTCATATGCACACCACATCACACCACACACACACCACACCCACACACCCACACCACACTCTCCTCCAGAGTGCAGGAACCCAAGACACCACCATTGCCATGGACCACAACCAGGCACACCACGAGCGTCTGACGAGCGCCAGCAAAGGATTGGACGATTTGATAGACAATGCATCCAACGTGCTCGGCAACTTGAAGGATCAGAGGCAGAATTTGAAGGCATGTGATGTGGTTTGGTTTCTGAGATATAGTGTGTACTGTGGGGTACTAATGTGATTTGCCCAGTGTGTCTGCTACACCCACATGTGATGTGCCGTTCGTAATACTGAAAGGTTATCTCACTATTTCCCTCCACAAGGGTTTTCAAATTTATTTGTTTTTTGAAGTGGACCCTTTGATTTTGTTTGCACCATATGGTGTGTTGGATTAATCCTTTGAGCTTTTGTGTCCTCAGGCTGTGATCTGCATGGGTTGTCAAATACCAATGTGACCCCACTCAATATGTATCCTAGAAATCTCTCATGAGGGTCTGCTTTCCATGCATAATAGGTATATAATATTTTAATGAACACAATTGGAGGGGGAGGGGAGGGGAGGGGAGGGAGGGGGGAGGGGGAGGGGGAGGGGAGGGGGAGGGTGATAGATAGATAGAGAGTGTGTGTGAGAGAAAGGAGAGTGTGTGTGTGTATAAGAGAGAGTGAGAGAGGTGAGGGAAAAGTCATTTGCACATCATTTGGTCTTTTAGTAAACCATAATTTGTTGCACAACATGTATTCTCTGTAATCCTCTGTAATCCTCACCTGTTGGGCCTACCCTTTTCTCATACCCCATTGGTGTGTTTCAAAGAGTGTTCAGTGTGACCTCAGACCATTGACCATGCTGAGATCACATGTTACTCACATGACAGGCTGTATTGACTTGATGGTTACAGCTCTAGGTGCTCTACTGAATAATATACTCGGTTGTCTTATGACGATCACGGTGATGTCATAGCACATCTTTAATGATCAATTTCAATTTTGTATGAGTTGTCTTGTTGTGGCTGGCTTTGCGCTACCTTGGTGTGGTGGTGGTCACCTTGACACCATAACATGATAACAGTGACATCACCATGTCATAATAAGGACACTTGACTTCAACCCTTTCTGTGATCTCTCCGAATTGCAAACATGTACCCTTGCACCGTGTTAATTGCTTGTCACCTTGGCTACCTATCCAGCTTTTGTGCTGTTTTGTGTACAACTTCAGCAATAGAGATTCACACATCATGCCATCACACAGCAATAGAGATTCACACATCATGCCATCACACAGCAATAGAGATCGCTGGTGTTTGTCAAACTTCGCATTGCTCCTATTGTACTGGGCACTCCTACTCACTGGTAATCGTTACTCCGAACCATAACCACTTCCAACGCGAACAAAATTGCAGTTTGATGAGCGCAGTGTATGTGTTTTGTGTTTGTAGCTTTATCTGAATAGCTTAAGCGTGTTATGTTGTGGCTGTGGTAACAAAAGATTAATCGATTATGATCTTATGACCATCTAGTATGCATAATGAGGTATGACTAGAAAGAGGCTTTACCTTTATGCATTCAAGTTATCGGAGTCTTCTTGGTACTACCTGGAGCAAATGTGTGCATATCAGCTATAGACAACAGCAAGAAAAAAAATTAAAAAAATAAAACATAAAAATTAAGACCTGGAGAGATGGGGAGGAGGAAAATGTTGTGCAGTCATTTTATAATATCATAATATTTTGCATCAATAAACTAAGCAACACACGAGGGGCCAGTGATACATGCGATGGAGCAGGTTATTAAAGGGTTGTCATCCACAATGGAGCAGTTATTAAGTGGTATCATCCCCCAAAACTGAGCAATTAATGATGCAACAAGCATAATTATGTGCTATTTCAAAACAGACAGCACCTACCAGGTGGAGAGCCATTACTAACAGATGGTATTAGGAGGGCAGCATTTGCTAACGTTAAATGAAGTTAGTGAGTGTAGAATGGGACTGGTAGTGAATGGTACAACACTCACATAATGATGTGGACTTGTGATTTGGTGCAATATTCAGTTCAGACTGAGTGTCAGGGTCCCTGGTTAATGGAGAGAGATTTGATTGTGTTAACATGCTTGATAGTGAGTGGGGTTTATTACTTATAACACAACCGTTTCCATCATTTAAATTCTTTAGTAAAATAAACTGTTTGAGTTTAGTAGTATTTTCTGTTCACAAAAAAAGACTCGCATTGTTTAGCATCTGTCCTGTTCTCAACAGTCTGGTATTTTAAGAACAGTTTTTAAGGCAATCTTCTTCAAATCCAGTGATTTATGTAAGAGTGAAGTTCGAAAACTACAGAAGTTTGTAACAACTGGTATTGCATGTTGGCTTCTACTTGAAAATGGCTGGAAGACCTAGTATGTTCAAATTTATAGCATAGGAAATTGCATCTGGTGTGGTTCAGCTGCAATGATGGTGCTGCTGGTTTCTCATTGCAGAAGAACTCTATTCAGAAGTTGATGTCATAACAATTGTTTGTCATTCTTGTGTTGTTGCAGGGAATCCAAAGGAAACTGCTCAATGTTGCCAACACATTGGGGCTGTCAAACACTGTAATGAGATTCATTGAAAGGCGGACCACTGAGGTAGCTGAGTTATTACTTATGTGGTGTCGGGAGATGGAGGTGGTAGGGAAGGGGAGGAGGGTATTTGTTCAATAAACTTGGAAAGGCGAGAGGATTTTAATATAGGTGGAGTGGTGCTATTGATCCTCTGTGCCTTACATGTACATGAGATGCTCTTTTTCAATGGGGAATGTTGGGATATCCCATGTGCACTATTGAAATCTTTGTAATTTTATATATGTATTAAATGTCGTTTGAAAGCTAGCTAATTCGTGCTTGAGCGGTAATTGGTTTCATTGACCGTGCTGGTTTTTAAGTGTTCAACATGCATGCGTTCGTGATTCTTTTGTCGTTGAGATAACGAATTACGTTATCTTTGCGCAGGACAAGTTCGTATTCTGGGGCTGCGTTATTTGCAGTGTGGTGATCATGATTGTCGTAATCAAATACTTGGCCTGAAAGCTATCAGAAGGAAGAAGAAAAAGAACCACTCTGCACTACGATTCAAATTTCTTACAAGCTTGTTTAATTCTTAATCATTTGCGATGGAATTATATACGTACATGTATTATGCATCACATGTTTAATGGAAATAGTATAACTTTTTTTTTTGGAGGGACGCTCTCCGCAGTCACCGTGGTAACCAAGAAAGCAGAGAAAGGGACATCGTTTGAATGTTCTCTTGCATAATCCTCGAAGCGGGTGCATTTTCGCAACATTCATCCGTCAATTTTAATGCGCTTTTTGAATGGCTTCATAAAAATTCCACTTAGGTATAGGTAGTTCAGATATAAAAGAGCGGGACTCCTGCAGAAGCACATAGTCGTAAAAGAAAAAAAAAAGGAGGAATCATTTCCTGCAACTGTCTTATCGAAAACAACCGTACAATGGAAAGGTCTGCTTCTACCGTCTTCTCGTGCCTTTCGAAGACTTTTGGTCTCCTTCCGTCGCACTCAAACTTGAATGCACGCTCTTGGTAAGTGACCTCCCCTGCATGCACGTGTTGAGACGAAAGCGTTTATTTTACTATGAATGTGTATTTCTATGCATGCACAGTTGCCGGTTTGCTGCACATCCTAACTTCTTGTTCTTCCTTGCAGTATTTTCCAACTTGCTTTGGCCCTGATGCTCTGTTTCGGACTCTCTGTCGCACAGGCCCCCGACGGGACTTCTGGCGGCAACACTTTTTCGTCGAGCATTCCAGGCTCCCCTACACCGGTTCAGATCAATATGCTGGAGTGCCTGAGCGCTTTCGACATCCAGGCGCAGGCGGTTCTCGTGTGCAACAACTATCCGGACCTGTACGCCGTTCTGAAGTTTGCAGAACAGGTCGGGAGGGACGAGTGCCAGAAGGCGTTCCAGGGCAGCAAATGGAACTGCAGTACTTTCAGCATACTAAAATCGTCCAACATCGTCAAGAAAGGTACGCGAGAGGAGAACGAGTTGTGAAGGGTGTGGGTGCATATCGATTATTTATAAACAAAACATGACGAGAAAGAAAAAAGAGTTGGTTCCGCGCTGGGAAGTTAGAAGGGTACGTACATGCCTTTTAGGTATGAAAAGGCTCTTTAAAGACACATATCCTCTTCACACCTACATTTAACAGTTCAGTTCATAGTCGTTCTACACATTCCGTGGCTCGTTTTCACATCAGTGTTCGAGGATAACCTTTTTTTCATTGCCCCACATGCCAATAGTCCTTACTAAGGCAAGGTTCTTAAGGGTAGACTCAAAAGGGAAAGGATTGGAGTATGTTGACAATATGTAAAGGCAGCTGATACTTACATTGTCTGTTAGAAATCAATGCAAGCACCAGTCAGTCTGAATCCTGCTGTGGGGCAGGTGGATTTTTGGAGCCGAAAAAAAGTGTCATACCACCTGGGGGGGAAAAAAAAAGGGCAATATGGTTACTGGTAATTGCTAAAACAATTCCAGAAGAGACACTTGCAGCTCATGTTTGTGTGTGTGTGTGTGTGTGTGTGTGTATGTCTCTTTCCAGACATAATAGAGACAGCATACATCAGGGCATTGCAAGTTGCTGTCATAGCTCACACAGTTGCCAAAGCCTGTGGAACACAAACCCTGGTCTCGTGTGGCTGCTCTCAGTTCAATACCAATAACATGGCCCAGGTCAGCGGGAACACCTACTCTGGCAATTGCTCAGACAACTTGGACTTTGGGTACCGATTTGCGATGAATTTTACTACCAGTGGTGTAACCTCTACCACGGTACAAGCCAAGACAGACCTCCACAATTTCAAAGCCGGAATAAATGTGAGCACCTTGCAGGTCCATTGTGTTGTCCTCCTCCCAACAATTTTCTTTATGCATATTTACCCCACCCTGGGCAGTGCCACTGCTAAGGTTACAGTAATTCATTTGAAATGTGCAGTAGGTTCCTTTCTTTCATACTTGCATACTCCTGCTTCTATACTTAGCAGAAAGATGTCATTTTGCAACAGAAATTGGCATTTGTTGTCATTAAAGTCCAGTTGTGTGTACAAACCTAGGATGAGTACAGAATGCTATAAGATTAGAAAGGAATGTTTTAATATAACCAATATAACGTTATGTCATGATCATTAATCTTCTATGCCATTAAAAAAAATTGTACCATCACCTTATCGATGTTTCTTCGCCTCTTTCTTCCCTAATTTCATAGGCAGTGAAAGATGTGATGGCAGCAACTCCCCCCAAATGCAAGTGTTTGGGACTCTCTGGGTCCTGCACCACCCAAGTGTGCTGGCAAGAAGCTCCCGACTTCAGCGTTGTCGGGAGCAGTATAAAAAAGCTGTTCGACTCGGCCTGTGTCGTTTCGTGGAATCAATATCTTGGCACAAACTCCAACTGGTTATCAAACGTGTGCCCCATAATCACCGATAGAACTCTGATCTACGGGGGACAATCTCCTAACTGGTGCTACGCTGACCCTTCAGTTGGTTCCATGGGGGTGACAGGAAGGCAGTGTGACCCCAACTCCAGCGGTTCAAACCGATGCAGCAGTCTGTGCTGCGACCGTGGATACGTTGAGACCCAAGTAACACAAGACACAGACTGCAACTGCAAATTTGTGTACTGCTGCAGCATCCAGTGTTCAAAATGTCACACGGTCACAACCACCTATGTCTGCCTGTGATGACCTAACAAGAGAAAGATAGCTTGTCTATTTGTGTCAATGTGGTTGAGCCACCTTTTTTTTTTCTCCCGTTTCACTTGCCATACTGTTCATACGACATGTATATTATCATTCACTAAACACGTATATGTCTATATCTGCACCTTGTGTCATATTTATTATTATTAAATCATA